>JAMZEH010000054.1:5025000-5569994 GCA_024699665.1 Ostrea denselamellosa | reverse complement strand
TCTTTCACACACACACTCTCTCTCACACACATACACTCTCTCTCTCTGACACACACACACTGTGTCTCACACACACTCTGACTCTCTCTCTCTCGCACACACACACACACACACACACACACACACACACACACACACACACACACACACACACACACACACACACACACTCTCCCTCTCACACTCACTGTCACTTTAACACTCACTCTCACTGTCACTCTAACACTCACTCACACTTTCTCTCTCTTACACACACTCTCTCTAATACACATACACAAACTCTCTCCCACCCTCTCACATACACATCTCTCTCTCTCTCACACACACACACACACTCTCTCTCTCACACACACTCTCTCACACACACACTGTCTCTCTCACAAACTCACTCTCTCTCTCTCTCTCTCTCTCTCTCTCTCTCTCACTGTCACTCTAACACTCACCCTCACTGTCACTCTAACACTCACTCACACTTATTTTACACACATATATATTGGCGGGTTGACCCCCCACCCCCACTCTTTTGGGATTAGAATGTAACCTTGAATGAATTGAATTGTTAAGGGTATTATCGGTTAATATGTTTCACATACTATTTAATTTAAGGTATATTATGAGGTGTATTTGTCATCATTGGATCGGTTCACATAAAGTGCATAGTTAAATATTTGGGGTTTTCTGCTTTCCAATGTTCCAATCCTAAAAATATGGACTTATGAGACACTATCACTGAAATACACATGATAATACTGCTATTATATAAAAGATAAACAAAAATAAACTGACCAACCACGTGAAATACATATAGTGAGTTGAATGTTCACACTCCATTAAAAATTGCATTTTATCTTCTAAACGGTTATTTTTACAACATATGAATTCAACTTTAATTTGACTTGGTATATCGACCAGTTGGTAAATATTATTGCTAAAGAGTCACTTCTAAAGTTTGCTACATCTAGACCTCGCCTATGAGATCTATTCATAACTGACTAAATATGGACTGGTACACAGTTGTTTTTGTATGTACGATATGTTCGCAATTTATTTTCACTCAGCTGATTTCCATCATGTAAAGCTTGTATCTCTCCCTCTTAAAATTGATTTGATATTATTGAGCTTTCGAGAAGTTGAATTGGACCTCTCACTTATGTGCAATATTTCAATTATTAGCGTTTTCTTCACACTTTCTATCTATTGAAGCATTATATATTTTTGTTGTTGATCTGTTACTTCCAGCATTTTCGATCCTTAACAGAAGTCTATAAACTTCAAGATTTCGAGCCGAGCATAGGCCTAAATTTTGCCGCCCTTCACCTGCAATGGTGATGTTTCCATATGAGTGAAAGATTCTCAAGCAGGACGTTAAACAATATATAATCAATCAATCAATCAATCATGCCACCAAACGAGAGAAACTTATTATATAGGGCATACAGAGCTTTACTTGCCGATTTCGTTACTTCCCGCACCGTGTCATTAAAATCCATGGATTTATTAGTGATTAATTGATTTATTGTATATTGTTTATTTTTCGTTCATATGGAGACGTCACCATTGCCCGTGAAGGGCTGCAAAATTTAGGTCTATGCTCGGCGTTTTCAGCCTTTGAGCAGGAAGGGATCTTTATCGTGCCACAAGTGCTTAGACACGGGGCCTCGGTTTTCCTGCTCTCATCCATTTAGTAGCTTCCTACGACAATCAAGAGGTAATGAGGACCTATTCTAACCTGGATCCCACGGGATTGAATTACAATGGAGTCCGAGGTAACCGTATGAATTGTCAAAATCAATTATTTCATCTCCACATTTAAACTCGTAATTTGAATAAGAATAGACCCAGCGATTGTTTGAATAGTTAACAAATATGATTATAGTTAAATTTCCCTAACATCTACTCTGCACATATATGCATAGCGTTTAAATGAAAGAAACTAAGTACTGTAACAGAATTACTTTCTGTTATATATCAAGTTAACATACATGTACATGTAACCTCAAACTTCTAATCTTAAAAAAAAATGTATATTTTGACCTGTATTTTGATTGGTTAATTTGGATATTGAATTTTGAAATTCGAATCTTGTATTTTGAATCTCAAATGTCAGATGGGCCTTCTAGACTTTTGTATTATCGCACGTAATGCAATTTAATGGATATGCACACACCCTCTGTTATAGAATAACCAAACTGCACGATAATTGTAAAATGCAAATAGACTCATTCAAATCAATTAGCTCAATATTGTAAAATCGTATCACACCGCCGAAACATTTACTTAGTGTACCATCTGTCGACGTACGTGACTGATAGGAGCGATATATATTTCTTACTAGATTTATGAGGGTTAATGTTGAAGAGATTTTGAAGAAACTCTGCAATCCGATCCACGAGGTCTGGGACCTTTCAGCGACCATTGAAGATAAACGTGTAGGGATAATTTGGTTGTTTTGTAATGCCATTAGGTTCATTGTAAAGCTCTATAGGCAATATTGATATCAAAGAATTAGGATGTTTCCTCCCTTGTTAAGCTCTACTGACACACTCAAATTGTTCTTAATTTCGTTTTTTTATTTAACAATTTACTTTTTATTTTATATTTTCGTCGTTTTTTATTTCTTATGTTCTTTTTTTAATTTCGTTTTATATTTTCGATTTTATTTCTTATTTTTTTCGTTTTTATTTAATAATTTCATTTTTTTTTTTTTATATATTTTTAATTTTTTTGTATATTAATATCTTTTGGGGGGGGGGGGTGGGTTACATTAATGGAAATTAAAATTAAAAATTATACAAGTTGAAAACATACAATATACAAATGAAAAAGTATGCAGCGCAAATGAGAGATGACATTGTTAAAACATGCCATACCAGGTGTCACATTCAAATGTTGTTCGGACCGATCACGGTGGCTCAGTGGTAGAGCTCTCGCCTCGTGAACGGAAGGTCGTGAGTTCGAGCCCCGCTCGGGCCGGCCGCGTCAAACCTAAGACGTTAAAATAGGTAGTGATTGCTCCTTCGCCAAGAGCTCGGCATTACGAAGTGAGAGTCACGGGTCTTTCGGATGGGACCTTATAAACGGAGGTCCCGTGTCGCAGCAGGTGTGGCACGTAAAAGAACCCTCACTGCTAAAAGCCATTAGTGCTAAGCATAGGTCTAAATTTACAGCCCCGTCACCGGTAATAGTGACAGTCGCCGGATAGCTGAAAAATTGCTCAGGCGACTATAAATAAAAAAACAACAAAAACAAACAAATGTTGTTCGAAGAGATCTTTTCCGGAAGAAAAAATGTTTTTTTTTCTTTGGGTTTATGCTTCAACTCTCCAGAGTTTGATTCAAAGTGATTTCTATGGGCGAAGGTTTTCCTTTTTCAATTAGAGCTTTATCAGAATTTTGACAAGCCTTGCTCTAATCACCCAACGTCAATCAATATGCCCCAAATAGCTTCAAAAAACAGTTGAAATTTTTCAACACTGAAAACAAAGGAAATGCTTAAATTTTGATAGAGCAATATTCGAAGAATTAGAAACTCTTGAAACATATCCAGTGTAATTTTAACAGTGAATTACGGTACAAAAGTGCGTCCCGAGAATGTTTCCATTGCGCAGTGGACAGCGGCTAACATGAGAATCTTAGCAAAACTTATCGAGCGGGGGGACATCGTGTCGAAACAAGACATTATGGATTATATGAAATATACGGAGGAACTGGGGGATTACTTTCAAATATACACTACCCCATCCGTTATGCTCTATGATCATCACTACAGGGAGCGGCAGGCAAAGGAGAACTTCCGTTGGGGAACACCTGATTTTCATTCCGTAAACTTCTACCTCCGTCCGAATTTGCGAAATACCAATTCAATCACAGCTATGGGTGGAAAACAAAAACCGATTCTCAAGGATTCGAGGGGGCAGAATTTGTGTCGCGATTACCAAACCGAAAGTGGATGTAAAAGGCGTTTGTGTAAATTCAGTCATGTTTGTGCTACAGATGGATGCAGAGAAAACCATCCGGAATATCTCCACTCAGTTGTGAAGGATTCAGGTGGAAGATAGCAATCCCCGACCGTTTGTAGTCCATTGACGAGCAACTTGGCATTGTGGAAATCAGAACTGAAGCGAGATAAAAACAAAGACTTCATAATATCGGGCATTCAGCATGGTTTTAAGATTATTGACAATACTAATGTCCAACCTGCGGAGGTCGAAAATCATAAAAGTTGTTATTCTTCATATTCAAATTTTGTTGCTACAGAAAAAACTATTTCATCAGAAATTAATAAGGGCAACTATGTTGTAACGGGTCAAAAACCGTCTATTGTCAGTGCTATAGGGTGTATACCTAAACGTAACTCGTTAGACATTCGTCTAATTCACGATGCTTCACGTCCTTATGGTAAATCCATGAATACTTATGCTGTTATTAACAAAACGTCTTATGACTCTTTAGACAAAGTATGTAAACATATTAATGTTGGTGATTTTTGTGCGAAAATTGATTTGTCGCAAGCCTATCGCACAGTTCCTATCTCGCCTTCCAATTATTGTGCTACAGGTCTCAAATGGAAATTTTCAGGCTGTAATAAGTTTACTTACATGTACGACACTAGGTTATGTTTTGGAGCTGCAAAAGCACCAAGTATTTTTCAATGTATCACAGAAAGTGTCACTAGAATGATGAAGCGCAGAGGTTTTAAGAGGGTTTTTGTATATTTAGACGATTTCCTCATTGTTGAGAGCTCGAAGGATAAATGTATGGAGGCATTTGTGTGTCTTACTCAACTACTACATAATCTAGGTTTTACGTTAAACTGGGGAAAGGTTATCCCCCCTACTCAGCGTATTGTATTTTTGGGTGTCACTATTGACACACTTAATTTTTCGTTGTCAATACCATCAGATAAACTTGTGGCTCTTCAATCAGAGCTAAAGGACTGGATACACAAGACAAAAGTCTCAAAACGTGAGCTACAGCAAATTATTAGGAAATTAAACTGGGCAGCCAAATTGTTACACGCTTCTCGCCCTTTCCTACGTAGACTCATTGACCTTATGTGTACGCTCAAACGACCGTCACATCGTGTGCGATTGACACGATCTGTTAAGGAGGATCTCCAAAGGCTTCTTGCTGCATCCTGTGTATTTAATGGTACGGTAGCTATTGTTAGTGAGCCGCCGTCGCCCGAATTTTCGTTTGCGTCCGATGCTTGTGAAACCGGAGGAGCAGCCTTCTTCCAGAGTGACTGGTTCTATGTTTGCTGGGAATTAGACTTCCCAGAGTATGGGAACGCTCACATTAACTTAAAAGAGTTGTTTACTGTGTTGCTTGCAGTTAAGCGATGGGGTCATTGTTGGAAAAATAAACATATTTCTCTATATACGGATAATCAAGTGACTATGTATTCTATCAATAAAGGCAGCATCAGGAACATTTTAGGCATGCACTTTATCCGTGACCTTTTCTACATTCTAGCGGTATACAACATCCATATTTCAGCTTATCACATTGCGGGACAGGATAACGTCACCCCTGACGCGTTGTCTAGACTACATGAGGAGAAATGTGCATTCGCAGCAGCTGAATTGCTGCTACTCTTTGAACATTATATATTGTTTCCATGGTATCACTTGTTTAATCATATGTCTATTAAATGTACACATTTTATTTCTCAGATTCTGTATCCTATCAGGAGAGACATTTGGATATTGATGTTCAGAGACATAGACAGTCAGTGTTTGCCGAGTCCACGAAAGCCACTTACCGCTCACATTTAAAATCGTATCTGCGTTTTTGCCTGTATTTTGGTTACGATCCAATTCCTGTGAGTGTGTCGAATGTGTGTCATTATATTGCCTTCCTAGCCAGGTCATTATCATTCTCTAGCATCCCTGGATACTTGAATATTATTCGCATTTTACACCTAGAAGCAGGACTGGACAATCGACTGGACAATTATCATGTACGAGCTTTACTGAAAGGTGTAAAGAGGGCCATTGGAGCTCCTCCAAAACAGAAACTACCTATAACGCCGGAAGTACTACTGGCAATTCGCTCTGTATTGGATTTTTCTGTGAATTTTAATGTTGCCTTTTGGGCAGCTATGTTAGTTGCCTTTTTCACTTTTTTGCGCAAATCATCTTTGTTACCTCAGAGTTTCAAGAAATTTGATTACAAGAAGCATTTGTGTTACAATTCTGTGAAATTTGTGTTTGAAGGTGCTTTGCTGAATGTAAAAAGTACAAAGACTATCCAATGTATGGAGAGAGAACTTTGCATACCTCTCCCTGTAGTGAAGGACTCAATACTTTGCCCTGTGACGGCATTACAAAATATGTTTGATAGATTAATCACTGTACATCCTAATATGCCCCTTTTTAGTTATACCAAAAACAAGAGTTATGAGTGTCTTACATACAGCTCATTCGTTAAAGCGCTGAAGCAAGTTTTATCTGCCTGTGGCTACGATTACACTAGGTACTCTGGCCATTCCTTTCGCAGGGGCGGCGCAACTTTTGCATTTACCTGTGGTATTCCTTCAGAATACATCAAATTACACGGTGACTGGAAGTCAAGTGCTTATGTGCGTTATATTGACGTTGACACGTCCATGAAGTGGAAATTAGCCAATATTTTATGATAAATTACCCCGTTTGTCCTAGGCATTTGGGAGGTTTGGAGGGTTGGGCGTATGCAGTTTGTATTATGTTTGTTGCATACTTGCCTGAATAAATTCCTACTCCCATTTGCCTGGTTTAGTTTTGAGTCAAATTAATATATTTCTGAATTGTTATGATTGTGAATCACCAAATTAAGTCAAATTTCGTACGCCTTCTCAAATAAGAAACGAAATCATTAGCAGTATATTCTGATAAAGCATAATTATCACTTATTACAGATAACTTATTCACATCCGAGCTTATAAGTGTCAATATGGAACATTTGAAATAAGTACATTTTTCTTATCGCAAGGAGATTTATTTCAGTTCTTCAAATAGATTCTGGACCTTTTCTAGATATTTCTCTGAGAACATCTGACTATCTAAAGAATATACATGTGATATTCTTGATCATCTCATATTCTTGAGAATTTTCTCAATGTATTTTTGTACATAATGGCAATATACGCAGCTTATCAACGAGCACTGACTCGTCTATACATATACTGTTGCTGTTGGTAGGAATTCCACTCTCAGTGCCTTAATCAGAAGTCACATTATGAATTATCTCGTGGGGGTCTGGGTTAGAAAAGATTCTCAGTATCCATTGTTTGTCGTATGAGGCGACTAAATGGGGCGGTCCTTCGGAAGAGGCCGCAAAAACTCGAGACCGAAGCGCCACAGCAGGTGTGGCACGATATTTCAAGATCCCTCCCAGCTCAAAGGCCGTAGGCGCAGAGCATAGGCCTAAATTTTGCAGCTCTTCACCGGCAAGGATGATGTCTTCATATGAGTGATAGGTTCTCGAGAGAGACGTTAATCTATATACAACCATTCAGTCACATTACGAATTATTCATCCTTCAGACATGCCACAAGATGGCACCACTTTCCCGTCTACAAAACATGTATCGCAGAAACACGATGTGTCCCAAACAGCTATTCCATCTCTTCCTGGTGGGATAATATAGAGCGCCAAATTAACATAAACTCAAATAATTGATGATATTTATAACATTTGAAAATATCATCAATTCAATTATTGCGCGGATTAATTGAATTGATGCGCACATCATTTGAATTGATGCGTGCACCAATTGAATAGATGCGCATATTATTTCAATTGATTTTCGCATTAATTGAATTGATGAATGTATCAAATCGATTATTGCTCTCTTCAAATGAATTGATGCGTACAGAGTAGCGGTTCAGCATTACTCCCTCTAGTCATTATCTGAAATTGAAACAGTATTTATAAGTATGTGAATTACATCACACTATTGTGAATTACGTTACGCTATAGAAATTCTTAGGCCAGATGTAAATACAGAGTGAATCAATATATTACTTTCATGGTATCTTATTATAACATACATTCTTCATTTTCCAAATAAAAGTCTGTTAAGAATAAGCATACTTACAGTTAACATGATTATTTACACCTCTGCAGTAGTCAAAACCGTTCCTGGGAGTAAACTTCCTTTCTACAGGTGCCCCTATGACAGGCGGTGTTGGTGATAAAGATTCTTAGTAAATTTGCTCATAGAGAAGATTCTTTTACAATTTCAAATAAATTGATCATAATTCACTGTATAGTAGTTCACGCACTTACTTTTTATTAAGACTAAAAAATAATTACAGCAGCTAAAGACATTGTCTATGTATTATTTATGATTAACATTAGTGGGCATATCAGTCAGGATATTTGAAGTGTGTGACATGTAGGGACTGTGTGAAAGTTAACGTAGCGCAATTCACCATTAAATGCACAAATGAAATATTTTCCAAATCCATGAAAGTTTTTTTTCACAAAAGTTATCTTTTGCCTGAAAATTATTAAGCCTTCCCAATTTTGGGAACTGTATGATCAATTTTATCCATGTAATCTAACCGTAAGTGCCAATACATTTGTAACTGTAAGAAAATCGTAACGTAAGTCATTGCATTAAATGGAACATTCAAAATTGTTTTGTAAAACTTTTGTTGGTGATTGGGGAAAAATTGAAAGGTACAAATGTATTATATATCTCTATATTGTTCTAGAAAACATTATTTTGCATTCTTACTTGGGGATTCTAGACTATTTTTTCATATCGGAATACCATCACCCTTGTTTGTGACATCCGGTTTTTGTCAAATCAGGTTCAGAAATCCTTTAGATTTGTATAGTAAATGGGATCAATATATCGTAATATCACCATATACCAACCGGCCATACATTGATGTTAAATTGAACCCTCAAATCAATTAAAAATTCTGTCATCGAAAAACTTTGTGAAAAGGAAAATAGGTTTTGGCACACTTTAATTGACTTTGAATGTAATACTGAACAAGAATTACATAAGGAGTACATAGTATCATCTCCGGGATTTTTCCCTTTAACCATTACAACTCCGTTGATTACCACTCGTTTGACGAAGTCCGGTATATGTAAACGGTAGGTAGACTTTCATTTATGGTAAAAACATAACACCATATAAATAGTAATATATTTATCAAAATAGTATTTTGACTGTACTACCGTTAGGCGAGTGCAGCAAAGGCAGTGGTGGATCTTTAAAATTTCAAAGAGTGCATACTAGCAGCAGCACAACACTAACATTAAACAACTGAAAATCGAAATTCGCCACGTTTTTGCTGCTTGTTGAATTGTCATTTCCCCATTTTTAATTTCCTAATCTTTATGCATTTACATATTATATTGTGACTGTGTACAGTACCTGGCCATAAGTTGGTCGTCAAAATGGTCTGATGATACTCGATCATTTCAATCCTAATTTCATTTCTTTTCTTATCATTATTGAAACACATATACTTTTAAAAAGATTGCTGCTTATCATGGTTGCTTGTAGAGAGGTCCATGATTGTTGAAATTTTAAATCACTGTCAGGTCCAACAAAGTTAAATATTCTCTCGGATTAAACAAGGGTTTGTCAGACCAAATATTTGTAAAGTTAAGGATCATAATTTTGACCTCAAAATTTTTTATTAACCAAATAATTATTTTGACAAATTTGAACATGTATAGTTTTTCCAATGTGTCCTTAACACAATAGATTTACCTGGTTTCATATTGACGTCATAAGTGCACGATTTTTTCGCCTAAACACAAGCAAGGGGTCAAAATCAAAGTGTGCCAACGTGTATATTGAAATTGAAAAATTGTGATTTTCATTTTATTGTGGGTATTCATTGCTCTAATCGACTCTTAGGTGAATAATTATTGACATTAAAAGCCATGAGGTGCCATTTAACTGCTCTGGAAACTGGTCAGGCAGTAGGTATGCTTCAAGCTGGCCAACTCCAGAGAACTGTCTCTAGACATTTTAATGTGTCCCAAAGTGTGATTTCAAGGTTGTGGAATCGTTTTAGGCAGACAGGTAATGTTTCTGAGAGACCGCGATCAGGTCGTCCAAGGTCCACAACCGCTCGCCAAGATCGCTATATGTCACTTATGGCTCGTAGACACAGGTTTCAGAGTGCTGTCCAACTCAATACTGACTTTCATGCAGCAAGTGGGGTGCGCATAACACCACAAACTCTCAGACAGAGACTTCATGCTGCTAACCTTCGGGCTCATCGACCTGCTGTTCGTCCCATTTTGAGGAGAAGACATCGTGTAGCACGACTCAATTGGGCTCAAAATCACATAAACTGGCAACTGCGTCATTGGACGCCTGTTCTTTTCACAGACGAGTCACGGTTCTGCGTGGACTTTCATGACGGTCGTAGGCGTGTATGGCGCATGCGTGGAGAGTGATACGCTGATTGCTGTGTAGCAGAGCATGATCGTTTTGGAGGTGTCTCTGTGATGATTTGGGCCGGAATCAGTATTGGTGGATGTACTGACTTGCACGTAATTAATGGCAATCTTACCGGTGCAATTTACAGGGACGAGATACTGCATACAATTGTGAGACTTTATGCGGGAGCTATAGGCAACGACTTCGTATTAATGGGTGATAATGCTCGTCTCCACAGAGCACGTATAGTGACAGACTACCTTGCTACAGAGACACATGAACGTATGGATTGGCCGAGTTGTTCTCCGGATTTTAATCCAATAGAACATGCCTGGGACATGTTGCAGCAAGCTGTTTCCAGACGCCCTGTACTTCCGACAAACCGCCAGGAGCTTACGTTAGCTTTCCAGCAGGAATGGGCAAGGTTGCGACAAATTGCGTTCCGCAGGCTCATCAGAAGTATGCAGAGGCGTTGTCGTGCCGTTATACAGGCTCAGGGTGGACATACACCCTATTGATATTGCCTTTATAAAGATTCAATCATTTGTAATGAAATTTGTTATTGTTGCTCATACCGATTTTCAAACTGTTTTGGGGGGTTACCTGACAATGGTTGCTCTGGCTGCTTAACGTATTGATGAATTTGTAAAAACAGGTTTAAAATATATTGCTCGATTGTCGTTGAACATTTTAAGTATATATTTAACATAATTTATTTGGTTTTGTTATGAATAAAATAATTCTGAAATCATGATCCTTAACTTTTTTTGTCCAGTATATATATATATATATATATATATATATATATATATATATATATATATCATGAGATTATTGTTGTGAATTTTCTTTTAAAATATGAATTTGACCCTCAGGATGAAAATGAATATTCCTAAACCTTATTGCACATCAATAGGGCACTACCTATCGTATTCAAAAATATGAATTGCTGAAAATATTAGATGAGTTTGAGAAATAAGTGTGACAGACGAACGGACCAGGGTAACAACGATATACCCGAACTGTGTTTTCGAAAATGCGGGTATAAAACCTAAACACTGTCCCCAGAAAGCTTCATTAAATAAAAATATGACCGAAACAATATATGCTTCACCATGTAACGTAAATCACAGAAAATATATAATGACGCCATAATGAATTACGTAGCAGCAGTGCAAGATTGATAGAATGTTTTATTAGCACAAATATGGGATTGGAAAATTCCACCGAAGGGACAAGATTCACAATCTAGGACGAGACGTCCCTGGCCCATAGAACTAAATAATGAAGGATTCTATTATTCAACATTTTATCTAGGCCTTCAGATTGGTGTATTAGTTCAGAAGCTTTGATTGATTGATTGTTGTTTTCCGTCACATTCAACAATTTTTCAGTTATCTGGTGGCGTCCAGTTTTTAGTGATGGAGGAGAGAACCCTGATACAATGTACCCGGGAAGAGACCATCTACCTTTGAAATCTAAAATAATCAAAATCCTAATTTGAACTGATAGGCAGAAACTAATAAACAGTCAGAAAGGGTAAACCCGAAAATCGTTTACACTTAATACGAAAACTAAACAAAAGGCCCATGGACCACATCGCTCACCTGAGTCACCTTGGACCATACGCATGTAATGTGGTCCCATCCTTCCCTGGAGGTCATAATTTTAGCAAACTTAAATCTGTACTATGTCATGAAGCTTCCTTGTAAATTGGAACTTTTCTAGCCACTTGGTTCCTGAGAAGACTTTTTAATGCCCCATCCTATTTTTGTATTTTTTAATTATCTCCCCTTTGAAGGGATATGTCCCTTCATTTGAACAATCTTGAATACCTTTCACACAAGGATGATCTGTACCAAGTTTGATCAAAATTTGCCCAATGGTTCTGGAGAAGATGATTTTTAAAAAATTTCAGTGTATTTTTGCCATTTCGCAATTATTTCCCCTTGGAGATGTTGTCCTTCATTTGAACAACTTGAATCCCCTTTACCTAAGGATAATTTGTACTATGTTTGATTGAAACTGACTCTGGTTCTGGAGAAGACGATTTTAAAAGATTTTTTCACATATTTTCGGATATAAAACTTTGATCCCCTATTGTGGCCCTACCGCCAAGGACCATGATTGTAACAAACTTGAAATCTGCCCTGTGACAGAAAGCTTCCATGTACATTGGAACATTTCTGACTATGTGGCTCTTAGAAGACATTTCAATGGCCCCACCCTATGTTTGCATTTTTGTGATTATCTCCCGATTTGAAGAACGCTTGAGCCTTCATTTAAAAAAAAATTTATCTGTACCAAGTTTTATTGAAATTGGTCCAGTGGATCTGGAGAAGATGATTAAAAAAAAACATTCAGACTATTTTTGCTATTTCGCTATTATCTTTGAGAAAGGTGTTGTCCTTCATTTGAACAAACTTGAATTTCCTTCCACCAAGGATGCTATTTGCCAAATTTGGTTAAAATTGATTTAGTGATTCTGGAGAAGAAGTCGAAAATCTGAAAAGTTTACACTCAGACGGACGATCAGAAAAGATCACTTGAGAATTTAGGTCATGTAAGCTAAAAACCCTAGACTGCCCCTCAGAAGGCTATAATATCAAACTGAAGTTTGAAGAATCTATTACCAAATATTTTACTTCTACATGTAACGTAAATCATCGGAAATATGACGTCATGATCAGAAATGACAGTCTCATATGGATAATGTCAATTTCACACTGGTGAGAAAGAGAAAACTTACATGGTTGTCTTACACCAGAAAAAGCTGTATTAAACTTTCATTTCCGTGAGAAATAATTATATTCTATTGTTGTTTCATACAAAATCTTTGTGACGTTTTGTATTGGTCATCACTTCGTTTCAGTATGTAATCAAATACTAATAATGCGTACCTCACACAGTAAATTCTTTTTAATAAATAATATTTAATCAGTTCATTACACATTCATTTGATTATAAAATAATCTAACGGCTGACTCTCTAAGTCTTTGCCATTACGAATTTTTTTAATTAATATCTGTGATAATTCGGAAAGTATAAGGATTTATTTGAACTTGTCCTTGTTTTAGATGATGCCGAATATCTTGGGTAATGTAATACCGGACAAACATCGAAATGACCCTGTTTAATGAGTATTGGATGAATTAAATATTGTTTACATTGTCGAAAACAAACACATTTTGTTAAGAATCATTAATACTAAAAATACTTCTGATATATATATATATATATATATATATATATATATATATATATATATACATACATACAATGTACATGCAATATACATGTGTAATCCATTACACATGCATAGCTTTTTAAAACTTCCATATCATATAACCGATCGCCTCCTGGTCAAGATAAATGGATGATTTCAATTTCTCCATCGTCAACTTCCCTTATCTAGTTATCCATATGGCGTTTAAATCTCCCAGCAGATTTGATACTCAAGAGCTTGTTCTGTATATGATCAGTTTTCAAGTCGAGACAGGCTACCGACAAAGAAGTTGATGCTACAGATAATTGTACAGTCTCGCTTAAAGTTGGCATTTCGCAAATTTTATGGTCGTTATAACGATCTAGTTTGCCAGTCAGCCTTCCATTAGGTCAAATGCTGTCTGCCGTGTTTTATACCAGTTGCTAGAACGTTCTTGACACACTGATTCTGACTGCTGGTTACTCCGTTTACCTGATCAAGATATAGGGATCATATCGGGTGTGACCGGTCGACAGGGGATGCTTACTCCTCCTACGCACCTGATCCCCCTCTGATATAACCAGGGGTCCATGTTTGACCACATCTCTGATTTGTATTTTCTATAGGAATGAAGAGATTGAATGAAAAGGCTAAAATAACTAACTTAAAATTTTGGTGTAGCGTGAATTCCTCTTAAATCAAATTTTCACAATCCTGTACCGGCAATATTAAGACTCATACAGTTAGCGAC
This sequence comes from Ostrea denselamellosa, assembly GCA_024699665.1. Lineage (NCBI taxonomy): Eukaryota > Metazoa > Mollusca > Bivalvia > Ostreida > Ostreidae > Ostrea > Ostrea denselamellosa. The sequence goes on along the minus strand of JAMZEH010000054.1, from coordinate 5,555,638 downwards.
CATATATATGTACGGTAGGGATCATGTCGCCGGACTCATAGGTTTGATTGTGATTGGGTTTTTTTACGCCACACTCAACAATTTTTCAGTTATCTGGTGGCGTCCAGTTTTTTATTGGTGGAGGAGAGAACCCAGATACAATGTACAAGGGAACAGACCACCAACCTTCCGAAAGTAAACCGGCAAACTTTCTCACATATATCGGCGCGAGTGAGAATCGAACCCGACTAGAGGTGAGATACCTTGTGATTTTGAGCGCGATGCGCTAATCACTCGGCTACGGAGGCCCCCTGACACATAGGTAAATACATGTAGTGACCATGGTGCCGGACAAGTAGGTACATAAAGGTAGAGACTATTGACGCCGGACATATAAGATTCTTATACATGTAGGCATGGTGGCATCAAGCATTTAATAGAGATGACATAAGTCTTTTGAACAAAGATTTATTAATAACGTATTCAGTAAAGCGGCACTGTAATTGATAATTGGAAATTCCAATAAATCATCAGATTATCTTATTATTAGTAATTCAACATTAGCTTTATTACATTGCATCATAACATAAATATGCAATTTTATTATTAAGTGCTTTTTCAAGAGAGTTTACGTTGTCGTGATCGACATTTTTTTAAATCAAATAATAAGAACGTTTATCTATATTTTAGATTTTAAGGTGGATGTTCTAATCTAAAAGATGAATGATAAAATTTTGAAAGGAAAATCAAATTTAGCGTTTTTGAAACTAATGGCTTCTGACGGTGACAATCACAGAATGTACATTCTTGAAAATAATCTTCACATAGTAATCACAAAAAGCAGAATATGCACGTCTTAGAGTAAGTTCAGCAAAATTTACAGGGACCATGGCACCGGGGATCTGCATCAACTTTTCCTTCAGGAAGTGAATTTCAGCATTCTCCTTCATAGCTCTTTTTCGCGTGGCTGAAAAGAAAATACGCTATTATAATAATGATTGGTTTTTATTTTGCACTTTCCCAGCATATACTGCTCAAAACGTTTCACAATACATAATTACCCCAGTAGACCTCATAACATTCCAGAGCTTTCTCAGTGCAAGCTGCTGTTAAGGCGCTAGAGCACTAACAATATCGTTCACTGTCTATAGCCAGGTTCCCCTTTTACACTTGGGTGGAGTGAGGAAATTCGTGTAAAGTGCCTTTCCCAAGGACACAGCGTCGGTCCTGCCGCGGCCAGGACTCGAACCCACAACCTTTCGGTTGAGAGTCAAACTGTCTAACCACTAGGCCACCGACGCCACACATGTTAAAATCCATGTCAAAGGTCAATCGGGGATATATTTCGCATCCGGGTCTGGCATAGGGAATTAGTTTATAAAATACGACGAAAAAGATATTTATGCTAAGATCGTTTAAAAGCAATAATGTAATTGTTATGTGAAGAGTTAGCTAATTTATACGTGTATTTCAGTTCCATACAATAATCTCTGAATACTAGATAATCAACTAATCTGACATTTGGATGGCTGGGAAAAATTTCGAACCCTGCATTTATCTTAAGTACCCTATACTTTACAATGTGATACGATAGTTTTGAGTGTTTATTTTGAAGAAAAAAAAACCCAAAAATCAATCCTTAGTGTAACCAAATCATGTTCAGAAACTGACTTGACATTATAAGAACATTCCTAGTTTCGTCAAATGATTTTTCCCCTTCCGTTACATGTCCATATGTATAGATCGTTTTTATCTACCAACAATAACTGCTAAATTTCTATATTTTGAATTATATCGAATGAAACTGAGATTTTAAGTTGTACAGTACGTAAGTACTTTATTGAATTTGACATTTACTGAATTCATCTGCTATGGCAAATAGTCATTATTAAGCAACTAAATAATTATTCTTTATAATGCTAAAAATACAGTTCTTTCAAAAACTAACACAGAGGTAAGAGGGGCTGATTGATAAGCCTTGTACTGAAGGAGGTTATCACCAATGTCCTTTTTCAGGCCTACTATTCCATAACTATTTTTTAAATGTGTTTTAATTGAAATATTTTGCGTAGTTTTCGAGTTTCAAAGAAAGGAAATATATATCTCACGATATGTATATTTACTTTCGATATTTTCCGCGCCATTCGTATGACGTCATATGCAACCTCGAGCGAGAAGTTTTGGAAACAATTGTTAGCCATAAACAGACAAGAAAGCCATTTGACGCAAGTGTAAAAGGTATCAGGACACAGAAGATATGAAGAAGTCATTCTTTATTTTTAATTATTACTTCTTTTTATCAGACCCCGTGGGTAACCGGGTTGTTAGAATAGATCCTCAGTGCCTCTTGCTTGTCGTAAGAGGCGACTAAATGGAGCGGTCCTTCGGATGAGACCGCAAAAACCGAGGTCCCATGTCACAGCAGGTGTGGCACGTAAAAGATACCTCCCTGCTCAAAGGCCATAAGCGCCGAGCATAGGCCTAAATTTACAACCCCTCAACGGCAATGGTGGCGTCTCCATATGAGTGGAAGATTCACGAGCGGGACGTTAAAGAATATATAATCAATCTGTCAATCAATTTTTTTATCAGATCGGACCACACTGACGATATGCATTTTGTGCATCGTTACAGGATGAAGAGTTAATTGTGAAGTTTATATACTTAATTAATAGTCACCAAAATTAGTTAGTATAGACAATTCTAAGTAGAAAGCAAACTACCTAAAAAGGGATTGTCTAGACTCGACCCTTATCACCTCAACTTCCTGTCATACGAGGCGACTAAATAGGGCCCTCCTTTAAGTGAGAAGGCAACACAAGAGGTCCCATGTCGCAGCAGGTGTGGCACGATATAGATCCCTCTCTGCTTAAAGACCCTATGCGCCGAGCATAAGACTAAATTTTGCAACCCTTCGCCGACAATGGCGACGTCTCCATATGAGTGGAAAATACTCGAGCGGGGCGTTAAACAATATACAATCAATCTAAATATCCATTTAGTATCAATCTGGTATGAATAGCATTAGAGATTGATTGATTAAATATTGTTTAACGTCCCGCTCGAGAATCTTTCACTCATATGGAGACGTCACCATTGCCGGTGAAGGGCTGCAAATTTAGAAATATCCTCGGCGCTTATGGCCTTTGAGTCCTTCGGATGAGACCACAAAATCCGAGGCCCCGTGTCACAGCAGGTGTGGCACGATAAAGATCCTTCCCTGCTCAAAGGCCCTGAGAGCCGAGCACAAGCCTACATTTTGCACCCCTTCACATGTATTTCTGTTCTAAACGCAAACACCACGATGATCCGCAGTTAGAATTAGATGGTACTCCAATTAAAGTTGTTAGAATTAGATGATACTCCAATAAAAGTTGTAAAAGAGATTAAGTCTTAGGTGTCATTTATGATAATAAACTCTCTTTCCTTCCACACAGAGCAATGCTCAAAGAGAAATATACAAAAGCCCTTGATATAATAAAAGATGATGTAAACACAAAATGGAGAGCAGATAGGAATACTCTTCTACATCTGTATCGCTCTCTCATTCGGTCTAAACTAGACTAAAGCTGTATAGTATATGGAGCGACAAGAACATTATTCATTAAAGGCCTTGGTGCAATCCACCATCAATGACTTCGACTGTCCACAGGAGCTTTTCAAACCTCTCCTGTGGATAGTTTGTATGTTGAGTCAACCGAACCTCTCCTGTGGATAGTTTGTATGTTCAGTCAACCGAACCGTCTCTAGATCTACGTAGAATAAAACCTTACAATACATTGTTCAATTAAAAGCTAATACTTGTCTACAGTCTATAAGTAATATGAATCTTGATCATCCATATATTATAGATATTTTAAACCAGTACTGTCTTCTAACTAAACAAAATAAAATAGTTAAGTTCTGATGAATTCCCAGTCATATTGGTATCCATGGTACCAACAAAGCAGACAAAGAATGCACTACAAAATGATATTGTACATTTTAAAATTCCTTACACAGACTTAAATATATCATGAATCTATCTTTAAACAATTAAACAATATTTAATCAATCAATCTACCAACTAAAATAACTGGATGCCACCAGATAACTGATACGTGTGGCGTAAAAAACAGCAATCAAAACGGAGGCCCCGTGTCGGTGCAGGGGATGGCACATCAAAGAACTCTCACTGTTACAACAAAGAGCGCTAAACATAGGTCTAAATTTGTGGTACTTCCCCTATCATTGGTGACGTATCATTGTGAGTGAAAACGTCTCGACGGGACGTAAAACGAACCAAACGGGTTAACCATTAAGTCACACTTAATCCCTTTGCAGGTTTGCCCATTAAGAAGCCTTAAAGGACTTCAGAAAACACACACACACACACACACACACACACACACACACACACACACACACACAGAGAGAGGGGGGGGGGACTTGAATGTTTAAATTTTCACTTACTGGCAGGTCATGAAACACTCGTTCGTGTAGGTTTTACCGTCAGTTCCACACACGGGCAAGTATAGTCTGGTACATAAACACTCAGATTCGTCTGCCGAGGCCAATGCCGCATGCTTAGTCTTGCACACTCCTTTGTACTTCTTCTCAATAGATCTACAAACGGTTTGACTATGTTATTTAATTTCATAGTTCAGTTATGCGAAAAATAGCCATGTGAAAAAGTCAAAACATGAGAGAAGGAGGGTCACTCCCGTGGGGATCCGGATTAGAATAGGTTCCCAGTATCTCTTGCTTGTCGTAAAACAGGACTAAACAGGGCGGTTCTTGGGGTGAGACCGCTAAAACCGAGGTCTCGTGTCACAGCAGGTGTGGCACGATAACGATCTCTCCCTGCTCAAAGACCGCAAGTTTAAATTTTGCAGCCCTTCAACGGCAAAGGTGATCACTTCATACACGTGAGAGATTCTCGAGCAGGAAGTTAAAATGTATACTACTACCTAACTACAGAGGGGAATTTAACTCTTCTCTCATTTAATAGAAACTGTATCCTAACAAATACACAATGGCTCATTGTAACGCTAGTATTTGTCCCTTACGTGTATTACCCTAGCCTGGTTAGCTACTGGTGAAACTGGAGGGACATAATTATATTTCTGTTGCAGTTATACTGTTTGTTTGTTTGTTTATAGCCGCCTGAGCAATTTTTCAGCCATCCGGCGTGCAGTTATACTGTGAGGGAATGAAACTTCCTATCTTTGAAATGTACCATTACAAATAACGTTCATCATTTTAGTCGTAGTTGTACAATGACCTGTTAAATTCAATTACTCCCCTTCAGAAATATCAAAACCAGAAGAGTATGTATACTAGCATGCTTATAATGCCACATTCACCGAAGCCCTATTTTCATAACTGGAGGTCGTACATTCGAGTTCCTCTCGTGCAAAGGCCTGTCAAATTTGAGACGTAAATATTGGTAGTGATTGCTCCTTCGCCAAACGCACGTTATTAAGAACTGAGAATAACGGGCGCTTAAAGATTGAGGTCCAGTGTCGCGGGAATCCTTAACACGTTAAAGAACCCTCACCCTTATGGCCCTGAGCGCTAAGAATATGTTTAAGTTTGTGGTACTTAACCTTCATCTGGCGACATCTTAATATGAGTGAAAAATTATTAACGGACGTAAAACAACAAACAACCAAAAACCGAGCTATGTCCAAAAATTAACGTGTTAAATATAGGCTTCGACACCGTGTATAATCAAGAAATACCTATGGAGAAACTTACGCGCAGTTCATAAGACATTCGTTGTCGTAAGTTTTACCGTCCTCTCCACAAATTGGATCAATGTTCTGTGGACATGGACACAATTGTTGGGCACATTCTCCATCATGCAACTTAGAAATTCCTCTGAAATAGAGTAGATGAAAGAAACAAGATACTCTGTGTGCGAGAGGCAGTAACATCGGCATCGTTGCTCTGAAATATGATGTTGTGTGGTATACTGACACGCTAAAGAAGCACAACCTTCAATTTCAGTAATATATAAATATATATATATATATATATATATATATATATATATATATATCCCATTGGGATCCGGGTTGTTAGAATGGATCCTCAGCACTCCTAGCTTGACGTAAGAGGCGACTAAATGGGACGGTCCTTCGGAAGAGACTGCAAAAACCGAGGTCCCGTGTCACAACAGCTGTGGAACGTTAAAGATCCCTCACTGTTTGAAGGCTATAAGCGCCGATCATAGGCCTCAATTTTGCCGCCCTTCATCGGCAATGGTGACGTCTCCATATGAGTGAAGGATTCTTGAGCGGAACGTGAAATAATATATAATCAAACGAGATACATAGATAGATAAATATTAAGGGAAAGGTTCCGGTAAATATATCAACATCTGAAGGTAGCAAATCAAATCATGACAGATAAGAAAGATATATCCAACAATATACCGAATACCATTTTCAGAAACCTATCAAAAGACAACATGAGCGCAAATTTCATCTCAAAAAGGAATACTGAAGAAAGGAAAACTTCAGACTTTACATCTCAAAACAATGACTGTTACAACGAACCGTTTATTTATAACGAATTGCTAGAAAAGTCTCATGACACAGCTGTAGGTCCGAACCTGATCCATTATCAAATCATAAAACACCTTCCTGAATCTACCAAAGAATGTCTTCTGCAAATATTTCACATGATATGGCAAAGCGGTAACTTCCCATTTTCCTGCTCGCAGGCAACAATTTTTCCTATTCCAAAACATGACAAGGATCACTCACATCCTAATAATTACAGACCAATAGCCTTAACAAGCTGCGTTTGTAAAACCATGGAACGGATGATCAACAAACGCTTGGTATGGTTTCTTGAGACTAATAACATTCTAACTGATATACAATGTGGCTTCAGGAAAAAACAGGCGACCAGTTAGTAAGACTTGCAACCTATATTCGAGATGCCTTTGTCAACGTCGTCCCTCTATTTGTTGACTTAGAAAAGGCATACGATACCACATATAAATACTCTATCTTATAAGATCTTCATAATATAGGTCTTAAAGGCCATACACCAAACTCCATTAGGAACTTTTTTAAGTAATAGGCATTTCAATGTTCGCTTGGGATCTACATTTCCAGACAATTTGAACAAGAAATGGGTATGCCACAAGGAAGTAGTTTATCAGTTGTATTATTTAGTATAAAAATAAACAGTCGCGCTGAAGTACTATATCGATGACTTTGTTCTCTGATATAAATAAACAAATATGAATTCCATCGAGCATACATTACAGTTATGTCTAAACAAAATCCAAAACTGGGTTGATGTAAATGGTTTTAATTTCTCCAGTATTAAAACGACATACATGCATTTCTCTTCTAAACGGAAACACCACGATCATCTGCAGTTAGAATTAGATGGTACTCCAATTAAAGTTGTAAAAGAGATTAAGTTCCTAGGTGTCATTTTTGATAATCAACTCTCTCTCTTTCCACACATAGCAATGCTCAAAGAGAAATGTACAACAACCCTTCATATAATAAAAGTGGTTGCAAACACAAATGTAGAGAAGATAAGAATACGCTTCTACATCTGTATAGCTCTCTCATTCGGTCTAAACTAGACTATGGCTGTATAGTATATGGAACGACAAGAACATTATTCATTAAAGGCCTTGATGCAATCCACCATCAAGGACTTCGACTGTCCACAGGAGCTTTTCGAACCTTTCCTGTGGATAGTTTGTTTGCTGAGTCAACCGAACCGTCTCTAGATCTACGTAGAATAAAACTTATCTTACAATGCATTGTTAAATTAAAAGCTAATATTTGTCTACTGTCTGCAGTAATATGAATCTTGATCATCCATATATTATAGACATTTTAAACCAGTACTGTCTTCTAATAGTCCAGTTAATTTACAATTTCGCATGCAAATAATTGCAAAAGAAATAAATGTTTTTGCAAAGTATTCCTTAGTATCAGTAAAACAACATATAAAAAATCTAATTTTATCTAATATGCAGAAATAATATATTTTGATGCATCAAATTTGCTGATAGCTCCCTTTGTTTTATGTCACCGCCGCGCTATCATAGCGTGCTTTCACCGAATCGTGACGTATACATTATCATTACATAGACATTGATCAAAGTCTTTGCTCGAATTTTATGACATATGTTCATACAAGCGTGTAAGCGCTTGGATCAATATAGCCTAGGTGTAATACTATAAATTTATTTACAAACGAGACGTTCTAAAGCTTCTCAAAAGTTTAGAAAAAAACCAGGTTGGTAAAGTCACAACACGTGTCGTCATGTAGACGTATAGGCCTACTGGGTTCATTCAAAATTTGGGAAAGGTGCCGTAATGTAACGGAAAATAACATTTTTTTTTAAACTAAATAGTCGCACAGCATCATTTCTTCAAGGTAAAATTAATAAGTAAGAAAGTGAACAGGCTTTTTTCTATACTGCACTGCTTATTTCTATTTTCTATGTAAGGACACCCATTCGCGTTACAAAGCCATCTTTCTCGTTATTGATTGGGGTACACGGGGCGCCTTTTAACGTCCCATCCGACGGAGTAAATCTTTCTCCTGAAGTGACGCTATTAGTTGCAACTTGAATGCGGTTTCTGTAATATGCAAAACTAATACGATACCAATTTAATTTAACCTTTTATGTTGTGTTAGTAGAAAATTTCTTCCATTTTAATTATATCTGTTCTAACCTTGTGTTGAATATGGAAAGATTACAAGACTGTGTAATTTGTGAACGGGGGACAAGAATGGTCTAGTTTGTCTTCGTGGGAAGGGTAGCACAGGTATCAATACTGCTGCTGAGAAAAGGGGTAGCAATCTTCGCACGCATCCTGGGCAATATGTGCACACCGAATGTAGGCGTCTATTTACAAATGCGATTGAAATTAGCAAATATCTGAGGGAAAAAGAACAAAGCACGCCAATTCCTCCTGCTGATAGTACACCAATTCTTAGATCAAAACAGACCTTTTCATTCCGTGACCACTGCCTCTTTTGTGGACAAATTGCCAAACTTAATCAAAGTAAAACAGGGTATGATGTTTTTCCTGTGCGAACTCATGATTTTCAGGCTTGTATAAAATCCGTCTGTTCTACAAGACAAGACGCTTGGGCAAACCAAATTTATGGTAGACTAGAAGCTGTAAATGATTTGCATGCTGCTGATGCCATCTATCATCAAACTTGTAACGTAAATTTTCGCACAGGCAAACACATACCTAAAATATTCTCACCCTCTTCGACGGAAGCCAAGAGAGGCAGACCTGTTGACAGTGATATTACTGACGCATTTCTTAAAGTGGTGAGTTATCTGCAGGAGAATGATGACAAACAACATCAACTGTTAGATCTTGTTGCTAAAATGAAGGACCACTGTGGTGATGATGCATACTCGCCTCTTTACTTGAAAAAGAAATTGTATGAGCGTTTTGGGGATGAAATCATCATGACAGAAGAACAAGGAAAATGAACTCTAATAACGAAAAAGAAATTGTATGAGCGTTTTGGGGATGAAATCATCATGACAGAAGAACAAGGAAAATCAACTGTAATAACGGTACGAAAAACGGCAAGATCAATTCTTCAGAGCTTCTACAATCGGCCTAAAACAGTGGACCAGACATTGGAGAAGCTCAGCATCATTAGAACTGCTGCTAAGTTCATAAAATCTGATATCCTGTCCCTTCATCTAGCTTCTGATCTGTACCCTTTGTCGTCAGATATTGAATCACTTGAAAAGAATCTTCAGTACGTTCCTGAAAGTCTTCAAACTTTTTTGAAAATTCTCGTCCGAGAAAAGGACCCTGACTTGAAAATTGCATCGATTGGACAGACAATTATGCAGATGGCTAAGCCACGTATGCATATTGCACCACTACAAATAGGTTTAGGAGTGCAACTTCATCACCATTTTTCATCAAAATTTCTTATTGATACGTTGAATTCCTTAGGATTTTGTTCCTCATATTCGGATATACAATGTTTTGAAACAAGTGCAGCCATTTCACAAGGAACAGATATTCCAAGCTATGAAAATGGACAATTTCTGCAATTCGTTGCTGACAACGTGGATCACAATGTGCGCACACTTGATGGGTATGGTACATTCCATGGCATGGGCATTATTGTAGGCTCTACACCTGGTAAAAAGGTTAGCAAACCGGTCCCTAAACTGAACGTTTCATCGGCTGATCTGGTCACTGCTGGGAAAATTAATATATACATTTCTTCAAGCAACCACCTAAATCGTCCCTGCAGATGAAATTCGCCAAAATTAATAAAGAACAGAAAATACCAGATCCATCTTTAAGTTTAGATCTTCTTTCAAAGGCTGTATGGCCTCTTCGATCTCCAACTCCAAGTTGGTCAGGACTGATGCAGTGTACTCAAAATGGAGATTACCATGGGAAGTCCACCATCACCTTTCTGCCGATGATAGATATGGACGCAAGCGATATTTCATGTATCTACTCTACACTGAAGTTTGTGTCTCGCCAAGCTAGAAAATATGGTACAACTCCAATTCTGACATTTGACCAGCCTCTCTACATGAAAGCAGTTACAATTGTCACTCATGAGTCACAGTGTGAAGACTTAAGCTCTATTATACTCAGGTTAGGTGGGTTTCACACACAAATAAGCTTTTTAGGATGGATCGGGCGCATTATGAGAGAATCGGGATTGCAGGAAGTTTTAGAGACTGTATATGCGTCAAATGCAGTTGGCCATATTCTTAGTGGAAAAGCAGTAGCTCGAGCAACCCGTGCCCATTTTCTAGTTGATACAGCCCTTCATGCCTTGCTCGTGGCTAAAACCTTTGGTGCCGAATTGCCTGATAATGATGTGCCCCAAAATATATCTTCAGGTTATCTTGTAACACCCATTGACACAGAGGCCCCTGATCACGTCCTTACTCAATCTGCAGACGTTTCCACAGCCCAACTGGAAGAAGATCATCTGCTGAAGAAAGCCGCTGCCTTGTATGACCAGTTGCTAGAGGGAGATGCTACTGCAAAAGACGTGTGCAATAATTCTACCATTACACAAGTACTGGGGAAACTTGCGGACACAAAATCCTCTCTCAAGTGCTTCAGAACAGCAGCCCTTTGGCTTCAGTACTTCTCTTAAAAGCTTTTATCACAGCTGAAAGAACAGGCAATTGGTTACTCCATATACAAACTCTACATGCAATGCTTCCCTATTTTGCTGCAGCTGGGCATAATATGTATGCAAAGTCAGCATACACCTATGTCATGTCAATGATCAATCTTCAAAAAGCTCATCCCGATGTACACAGCAAGTTCATGGAAGGTTATCATGTACTGAGAAGGAGTGAGAGGTAGTGGGCGGGTCTGTCGTGTGATCTTGTCATTGAGCAGGCATTAATGAGAAGTGTGAAAACATCAGGTGGTTTAACGAGAGGTCGAGGAAGGACAGAGGTACAGCGGTCGCAGTGGCTTTTGTCTATGCCTTCTTGTGCAGCAGTAAATGAGGCAATGCAGAATCTGACAGATGTTGGCTACCACAAAAGTGAGCAGCACAATGAATCTTCAACCTCTCGCCAAGAAAGGGACAAACAAGATATAATTAAAGTTATGTCATACCTACGAGACCGTGACCCTTTTACTGAGAGCATCCCTCTTCGAAATATTGACACCGGTGTGAATGCAGACAATAATATCAACGCTCATAATGCATTAGCATGTGGACAAAAGATCATTGACTCTATGGTTGGTCAGAATATTTTTGATTTTTCCTTCTACAAATCAATGCAGGTGTTAACTATGTCATCTAAAGCATCTATCACGGTTGAGGAAGGCAGAGTTGAGGTTGATCCCCAAGTGCTTTTTCAAAGACTAACGGCAATTTCATCTAGAGAGACATTGCAAATATCTTCAAATACTGATGATAGCATATGCATGCCGCTTAAAAACACTTTGCCGCCTGCTCCCAATCGTCTTCTGAATATTATCCACTGTAATTGCAAGGTAAATTGTGACACAAAGTGGTGTACGTGCCGACAATATGGCCTAGAATGTACTATTGGATGTGGCCATTGTAGAGGAACAAGTTGTTCCAATTCAACAAGGAACACGGAGGAAGAAGAAGAAACAAACTGATTTCCATGGTCTGTTCACTGAAATTACCCACCCACCCCCCTTTTTCCAAAAAAGCCTCTTAAAGGTGAAACTACTACATGGAAATTTTACAATTTCGATTTCTTACAAAAATTTATAAATGCCAATCAAGAAACTGCATTCTTATTTGATAGGTAATGATGGAAAGATAATTTCCAGTTTTTGTCGTTTTTTCTCTTTTTCTCTGTTTTTGACCCCCAAAAAATGGTATTTCCACTTCAACTGAAACATTAGATTTTTTATATGTTTTAGTACACAGGTCAAAATCATTGAAAACAATTCTTTTGCAATTAGTTGCAAGTTTGACCATTTTTTGGGCTAATTTGACTGGACTATAACTAAGCAAAATAAAATAGTTGAGTTCTGATGAATTCCTAGTCATATTGGTATCCATGGTACCAACAAAGCAGACAAAGAATGCACTACAAAATGATATTGTACATTTTAAAATTCCTTACACAGATTTAAATATATCATGAAATTATATGTAAACAATTAAACAATATTTAATCAATCAATCCACCAACTTAAATAACTGGATACCGCCAGATAACTGGTACGTGTGGCGGAAAAATACACAAGCAATCCAAACAGAGGTACTGTGTCGCGGCAGGGGCTGGCACATCAAACAAATCTCACTATTACAACAAAGAGCGATAAACATAGGTCTAAATTTGTGGTACTTCCCCTATCATTGGTGACGTATCAATGTGAGTGAAAACGTCTCGACGGGACATAAAACAAACCAAACGAGCTAACCATTAACTCGTACGTGATCTCTCTTCAGGTTTGCCCATTAAGAAGCCTTAAAGGACTTCAGAACAGAGAGAGAGAGAGAGAGAGAAACTTGAATGTTTAAATCTTCACTTACTGGCACGCCATGAGACACTCGTTTGGGTAGATTTCACCGTCAGTTCCACACACGGGCAGGTATATTCTGGTACATAAACACTCAGATTCGTCTGTCGAGGTTAATGCCGCATGCTTAGTCTTGCACACCCCTTTGTACTTCTTCTTAACAGATCTACAACCGGCTTGACGATGTTATTTCATTTCATAGTTCAGTAATGCGAAAAATATCCATGTAAAACTGACCAAACATAAGAAAAGGAGAGTCACTCCCGTGGGGGTCCGGGTTAGACTAGGTTCCCAGTATCTCTTGCTTGTCGTAAAACGGGACTAAACAGTGCGGTCCTTTGGATGAGGCCGCAAAAACCGAGGTCCCGTGTCACAGCAGGTGTGGCACGATAACGATCTCTCCCTGCTCAAAGACCCCAAGTCTAAATTTTGCAACCCTTCAACGGCAAAGGTGATCACTTCATACACGTGAAAGATTCTCGAGCAGGACGTTAAACAATATACTACTAACTAACTATAGAGGGGAATTTAACTCTTCTCTCATTTAATAGAAACTGTGTCCTAACACAATGGCTCATTGTAACGCTAGTATTTGTCCCTTACCTATATTACCCTAGCCTGGTTAGCTACTGTTGAAACTTGACGGACATGATTGTATTACCGCTTTTCGATCTGTTTTATCTCTCTGTTGCAGTTATACTGTGAGGGAATGAAACTTCCTATCTTTGAAATGTACCATTACAAATAACGTTCATCATTTTAGTCGTAGTTGTACAATGACCTGTTAAATTCAATTACTCCCCTTCAGAAATATCAAAACCTGAAGAGTATGTATACTAGCATGCTTATAATGCCACATTCACCGAAGCCCTATTTTCATAACTGGAGGTCGTACATTCGAGTTCCTCTCGTGCAAAGGCCTGTCAAATATGATACGTAAATATTGGTAGTGATTGCTCCTTCCCCAAACGCACGTTATTAAGAACTGAGAATAACGGGCGCTTAAAGATTGAGGTCCAGTGTCGCGGGAATCCTTAACACGTTAAAGAACCCTCGCCTTTATGGCCCTGAGCGCTAAAAATATGTTTAAATTTGTGGTATTTAATCTACATCTGATGACATCTTGATATGAGTGAAAAATTATTAACGGACGTAAAACAACAAACAACCAAATACTGAGCTATATCCAAAAATTAACGTGTTAAATATAAGCTTCGACACCGTATATAATCAAAAAATACCTATGGAGAAACTTACGCGCAGTTCATAAGACATTCGTTGTCGTAAGTTTTACCGTCTTTTCCACAAATTGGATCAATGTTCTGTGGACATGGACACAATTGTTGGACACATTCGCCGTCATGCAACTTAGAAATTTCTCTGAAATAGAGTAGATGAAAGTAACAAGGTATTCTGTGTGCGAGAGGCAGTAACATCCCCATCGATGCTCTACAATATGATGTTGTGTGGTATACTGACACGCTAAAGAAGCACAACCTTCAATTTCAGTAATATATATATATATATATATATATATATATATATATATGTATGTATGTATGTATGTATATCCCATTGGGATCCGGGTTGTTAGAATGGATCCTCAGCACTCCTAGCTTGACGTAAGAGGCGACTAAATGGGACGGTCCTTCGGAAGAGACTGCAAAAACCGAGGTCCCGTGTCACAGCAGGTGTGGAACGTTAAAGATCCCTCCCTGTTCGAAGGCCATAAGCGCCGAGCATAGGCCTAAATTTTCCCGACCTTCATCGGCAATGGCGATGTCTCCATATGAGTGAAGGATTTTTGAGCGGAACGTTAAATAATATATCATCAAACGAGATACATAGATAGATAAATATTAAGGGAAAGGTTCCGGTAAATATATCAACATCTGAAGGTAGCAAATCAAATCATGACAGATAAGAAAGATATATCCAACAATATACCGAATACCATTTCCAAAGATCTATCAAAAGACAACATCAGCCCAAATTTCATCTCAAAAAGGAATACTGAAGAAAGGAAAACTTCACACTTTACATCTGAAACCAATGACTGTTACAGCGAACCGTTTATTATGACGAATTGCTAGAAAAGTCTCATGATACAGCTGTAGGTCCGAACCTGATCCATTATCAAATCATAAAACACCTTCTTAAATGTACCAAAGAATGTCTTCTGCAAATATTTCACATGATATGGCAAAGCAGTCACTTCCCATTTTCCTGCTCGCAGGCAACAATTTTTCCTATTCCAAAACATGACAAGGATCACTCAGATCCTAATAATTACAGACCAATAGCCTTAACAAGCTGCGTTTGTAAAACCATGGAACGGATGATCAACAAACGCTTGATATGGTTTCTTGAGACTAATAACATTTTAACTGATATACAATGTGGCTTCAGGAAAAAAAAACAGTCGACCAGTTAGTAAGACTTGCAACCTATATTCGAGATGCCTTTGTCAACGTCGTTCCTCTATTTGTTGACTTAGAAAAGGCATACGATACCACATAGAAATACTCTATCTTAAAAGATCTTCATAATATAGGTCTTAAAGGCCATTTACCAAACTCCATCAAGAACTTTTTAAGTAATAGGCATTTCAATGTTCGCTTGGGATCTACATTTCCAGACAATATGAACAAGAAATGGGCATGCCACAAGGAAGTAGTTTATCAGTTGTATTATTTAGTATAAAAATAAACAGTCGCGCTGAAGTACTTAAATATCTTTCATGTAAGTCTATATATCGATGACTTTGTTCTCTGTTATAAATCAACAAATATGAATTCCATCGAGCATACATTACAGTTATGTGTAAACAAAATCCAAAACTGGGCTGATGTAAATGGTTTTAATTTCTCCAGTATTAAAACGACATGCATGCATTTCTCTTCTAAACGGAAACACCACGATCATCTGCAGTTAGAATTAGATGGTACTCCAATTAGAGTTGTAAAAGAGATTAAGTTCCTAGGTGTCATTTTTGATAATAAACTCTCTTTCCTTCCACATATACAGAGTCATGCAAAAAGTATTCGTTAAAATGGCGTCACGGACTGACGAACGCTTTGAAAATACTTCACGAAAATAGTCATATTGTGAACGCTGTAACAAACTATAAGTGTTATAAAATGACAGAAATTATTATAGACTCACCTAATACTTTGTTAAATGACCTTTCAACCGGATAACTTGCATAATTCTTCTGGGGATAGAGTTGTATAAACTTTGAACATACTGCAGTGTTATGTCGATCCAAATTTTCTGAATTTCTTGAAATAAATCTGCCGATGAAGTGATTATGTTTTTCCTTGTTTGTAGTTTTCTTTTAATTAAGAGCCATAGATTTTCGATGATATTGAGATCTGGTGATTGAGCAGGCCAGGTAAGTGACGGAATGTGGTTCTGAATTTTGTATGCTGCAGTCGATCTTGCGCGGTGGACTGGGGCATTGTCATCTTGAAAAATATACCCCCCTTGAGGAAAGTGTTGTGCAACAACAGGCCATAGATGGTCTTCTAAAATATCCTGATATTTTACGGCATTGATGTTTCCGTCCACCGCCGTAATAGTGCCCGGACCGAACCACGAAATGCACCCCCATATCATGACTTCAAACTTGGGCCAACTTTTAGGGACAATGAGGTCGGGTCGCCAACCTTCCCCCGCTTTTCTCCACACGTATACCCTTTAATCGTGACCAATCATTATTTTACTTTCATCAGAAAATATTTTTCTCCAATTATTGTCAACTGACCTTCTCCGCTTTTCCCGACACCACGAAAGTCGTTTCTTTCTGTTCACTTCTTTTATCACCATTTTTTCCCTCTGAACTATTCTTTTAAAACCATTTTCATGCAAATGATACTGCAAAGTTCGTTTTGCAACCGGATTGGTATTATTTTCATTAAATTTCACTGTTATGTCCGACAATGTGTCTCTCCTATTAACTTTCATAAGTCTTTCTAACTTTCTGTAATCACGGGGTGTATTTTTTTTGGCCTGCCACTTCTGCGATGATTTTCTAGTTCACCTCGTAATAAATATCGTCTTATAAAACTACTTACGGTACTATGGGGTCTCTCTAACAATTTGCTGATCTCAGTAATAGAATTCCCACTCTCAAAAATATTTTTTCCAATTCATTTTTTCTTTCGAACTCAATTCCTTCCCTTTTCTGCCCATCGTTTCTTTTGGTATTGTAGCACAATATAAACATACGTCACACTTTTATGAAATTACGTCATAATTGGCAGGTGGCCAACTATTCTACTGATTACAAAACAAGCCACTTGCGTTGTATTGAACTAAGAGAAATTCACAATCATAGTACGCAGTGATTGTACACAAAGTTTACGCAACGTCATTTTAACGAATACTTTTTGCATGACTCTGTAGCAATGCTCAAAGAGAAATGTACAACAGCTCTTGATATAATAAAAGTGGTTGCAAACACAAAATGGAGAGCAGATAACAATACTCTTCTACATCTGTATCGCTCTCTCATCCGGTCTAAACTAGACTACGGCTGTATAGTATATCGAACGACAAGAACATTATTCATTAAAGGCCTTGATGCAATCCACCATCAAGGACTTCGACTGTCCACAGGAGCTTTTCGAACCTCTCCTGTGGATAGTTTGTATGTTAAGTTAACCGAACCGTCTCTAGATCTACGTAGAATAAAACATATCTTACAATGCATTGCTAAATTAAAAGCTAATACTTGTCTACAGTCTGCAGTAATATGAATCTTGATCATCAATATATTATAGACATTTTAAACCAGTACTGTCTTCTAACTAAACAAAATAAAATAGTTGAGTTCTGATGAATTCCTAGTCATATTGGTATCCATGGTACCAACAAAGCAGATAAAGAATGCACTACAAAATGATATTGTACATTTTAAAATTCCTTACACAGATTTAAATATATCATGAAATTATATGTAAACAATTAAACAATATTTAATCAATCAATCCACCAACTTAAATAACTGGATGCCGCCAGATAACTGGTACGTGTGGCGGAAAAATACACAAGCAATCCAAACGGACGTCCCGTGTCGCGGCAGGGGATGGCACATCAAAGAACTCTCACTGTTACAACAAAGAGCGATAAACATAGGTCTAAATATGTGGTACTTCACCTATAATTGGTGACGTATCAATGTGAGTGAAAACGTCTCGACGGGACGTAAAACAAACCAAACGAGCTAACCATTAACTCACACGTGATCCCTCTTCCGGTTTGCCCATTAAGAAGCCTTAAAGGACTTCAGAACAGAGAGAAAGACAGAGAGAGAGAGACAGAGAGAGAGAGAAACTTGAATGTTTAAATCTTCACTTACTGGCACGCCATGAGACACTCGTTTGGGTAGGTTTCACCGTCAGTTCCACACACGGGCAGGTATATTCTGGTACATAAACACCCAGATTCGTCTGCCGAGGCCAATGCCGCATGCTTAGTCTTGCACACCCCTTTGTACTTCTTCTCAACAGATCTACAAACGGCTTGACGATGTTATTTCATTTCATAGTTCAGTAATGCGAAAAGTATCCATGTCAAACAGACCAAACATCAGAGAAGGAGAGTCACTCCCGTGGGGATCCGGGTTAGAATAGATTCCCAGTATCTCTTGCTTGTCGTAAAACGGGACTAAACAGGGCGGTCCTTTGGATGAGGCCGCAAAAACCGAGGTCCCGTGTCACAGCAGGTGTGGCACGATAACAATCTCTCCCTGCTCAAAGACCGTAAGTCTAAATTTTACAGCCCTTCAACGGCAAAGGTGATCACTTACAAGTGAAAGATTCTCGAGCAGAACGTTAAACAATATACTACTAACTAACTATAGAGGGGAATTTAACTCTTCTCTCATTTAATAGAAACTGTATCCTAACAAATACACAATGGCTCATTGTAACGCTAATATGTGTCCCTTACGTGTATTACCCTAGCCTGGTTAGCTACTGGTGAAACTGGAGGGACATGATTATATTTCCGCTTTTCGATCTGTCTTATCTCTCGATTGCAGTTATACTGTGAGGGAATGAAACTTCCTATCTTTGAAATGTCCCATTACAAATAACGTTCATCATTTTAGTCGTAGTTGTACAATGACCTGTTAAATTCAATTACTCCCCTTCAGAAATATCAAAACCTGAAGAATATGTATACTAGCATGCTTATAATGCCACATTCACCGAAGCCCTATTTTCATAACTGGAGGTCGTACATTCGAGTTCCTCTCGTGCAATGGCCTGTCAAATTTGAGACGTAAATATTGGTTATGATTTCTCCTTCCCCACGTTATTAACAACTGAGAATAACGGGCGCTTAAAGATTGAGGTCCAGTGTCGCGGAAATCCTTGGCACGTTAACGAACCCTCACCCTTATGGCCCTGAGCGCTAAGAATATGTTTAAATTTGTGGTACTTAACCTACATCTGATGACGTCTTAATATCAGTGAAAAATTATTAACGGATGTAAAACAACAAACAACAAAAACTGAGCTATATCCAAAAATTAACGTGTTCAAGATAGGCTGCGACACCGTATATAATCAAGAAATACCTATGGAAAAACTTACGCGCAGTTCATAAGACATTCGTTGTCGTAAGTTTTACCGTCCTTTCCACAAATTGGATCAATGTTCTGTGGACATGGACACAATTGTTGGACACATTCTCCGTCATGCAATTTAGAAATTCCTCTGAAATAGAGTAGATGAAAGTAACAAGGTATTCTGTGTGCCAGAAGCAGTAACATCGCCATCAATGCTCTACAATGTTGTGTGGTATACTGACACGCTAAAGAAGCACAACCTTCAATTTCAGTAATATATATATATATATATATATATATATATATATATATATATATATATATCCCATTGGGATGCGGGTTGTTAGCATGGATCCTCAGCACTCCTAGCTTGACGTAAGAGGCGACTAAATGGGACGGTCCTTCGGAAGAGACTGCAAAAACCGAGGTCCCGTGTCACAGCAGGTGTGGAACGTTAAAGATCCCTCCCTGTTCGAAGGCCATAAGCCCCGAGCATAGGCCTAAATTTTCCCGACCTTCATCGGCAATGGCGACGTCTCCATATGAGTGAAGGATTCTTGAGCGGGGCGTTAAATAATATATAATCAAACGAGATAGATACATAGATGAATATTAAGGAAAAGGTTCCGGTAAATATATCAACATCTGAAGGTAGCAAATCAAATCATGACAGATAAGAAAGATATATCCAACAATATACCGAATACCATTTCCAAAAATCTATCAAAAGACAACATGAGCCCAAATTTCATCTCAAAAAGGAATACTGAAGAAAGGAAAACTTCACACTTTACATCTGAAACCAATGACTGTTACAACGAACCTTTATTATGACGAATTGCTAGAAAAGTCTCATGATACAGGTGTAGGTCCGAACCTGATCCATTATCAAATCATAAAACACCTTCTTAAATGTACCAAAGAATGTCTTCTGCAAATATTTCACATGATATGGCAAAGCAGTAACTTACCATTTTCCTGCTCGAAGGCAACAATTTTTCCTATTCCAAAACATGACAAGGATCACTCAGATCCTAATAATTACAGACCAATAGCCTTAACAAGCTGCGTTTGTAAAACCATGGAACGGATGATCAACAAACGCTTGATATGGTTTCTTGAGACTAATAACATTTTAACTAATATACAATGTGGCTTCAGAAAAAAAAACAGTCGACCAGTTAGTAAGACTTGCAACCTATATTCGAGATGCCTTTGTCAACGTCGTCCCTCTATTTGTTGACTTAGAAAAGGCATACGATACCACATAGAAATACTCTATCTTAAAAGATCTTCATAATATAGGTCTTAAAGGCCATTTACCAAACTCCATCAAGAACTTTTTAAGTAATAGGCATTTCAATGTTCGCTTAGGATCTACATTTCCAGACAATATGAACAAGAAATGGGCATGCCACAAGGAAGTAGTTTATCAGTTGTATTATTTAGTAAAAAATAAACAGTCGCGCTGAAGTACTTAAATATCTTTCATGTAAGTCTATATATCGATGACTTTGTTCTCTGTTATAAATCAACAAATATGAATTCCATCGAGCATACATTACAGTTATGTGTAAACAAAATCCAAAACTGGGCTGATATAAATGGTTTTAATTTCTCCAGTATTAAAACGACATACATGCATTTCTCTTCTAAACGGAAACACCACGATCATCTGCAGTTAGAATTAGATGGTACTCCAATTAGAGTTGTAAAAGAGATTAAGTTCCTAGGTGTCATTTTTGATAATAAACTCTCTTTCCTTCCACACATAGCAATGCTCAAAGAGAAATGTACAACAGCCCTTGATATAATAAAAGTGGTTGCAAACACAAAATGGAGAGCAGATAACAATACTCTTCTACATCTGTATCGCTCTCTCATCCGGTCTAAACTAGACTACGGCTGTATAGTATATCGAACGACAAGAACATTATTCATTAAAGACCTTGATGCAATCCACCATCAAGGACTTCGACTGTCCACAGGAGCTCTTCGAACCCCTCCTGTGGATAGTTTGTATGTTAAGTTAACCGAACCGTCTCTAGATCTACGTAGAATAAAACATATCTTACAATGCATTGTTAAATTAAAAGCTAATACTTGTCTACAGTCTGCAGTAATATGAATCTTGATCATCAATATATTATAGACATTTTAAACCAGTACTGTCTTCTAACTAAACAAAATAAAATAGTTGAGTTCTGATGAATTCCTAGTCATATTGGTATCCATGGTACCAACAAAGCAGATAAAGAATGCACTACAAAATGATATTGTACATTTTAAAATTCCTTACACAGATTTAAATATATCATGAAATTATATGTAAACAATTAAACAATATTTAATCAATCAATCCACCAACTTAAATAACTGGATGCCGCCAGATAACTGGTACGTGTGGCGGAAAAATACACAAGCAATCCAAACGGACGTCCCGTGTCGCGGCAGGGGATGGCACATCAAAGAACTCTCACTGTTACAACAAAGAGCGATAAACATAGGTCTAAATTTGTGGTACTTCCCCTATAATTGGTGACGTATCAATGTGAGTGAAAACGTCTCGACGGGACGTAAAACAAACCAAACGAGCTAACCATTAGTGATCCCTCTTCCGGTTTGCCCATTAAGAAGCCTTAAAGGACTTCAGAACAGAGAGAGAGAGAGAGAGAGAGAGAGAGAGAGAGAGAGAGAGAGAGAGAGAGACTTGAATGTTTAAATCTTCACTTACTGGCACGCCATGAGACACTCATTTGGGTAGGTTTCACCGTCAGTTCCACACACGGGCAGGTATATTCTGGTACATAAACACTCAGATTCGTCTGCCGAGGCCAATGCCGCATGCTTAGTCTTGCACACCCCTTTGTACTTCTTCTCAACAGATCTACAAACGGCTTGACGATGTTATTTCATTTCATAGTTCAGTAATGCGAAAAATATCCATGTCAAACAGACCAAACATAAGAAAAGGAGAGTCACTCCCGTGGGGATCCGAGTTAGAATAGGTTCCCAGTATCTCTTGCTTGTCGTAAAACGGGACTAAACAGGGCGGTCCTTTGGATGAGACCGCAAAAACCGAGGTCCCGTGTCACAGCAGGTGTGGCACGATAACGGTCTCTCCCTGCTCAAAGACCGTAAGTCTAAATTTTGCAGCCCTTCAACGGCAAAGGTGATCACTTCATACAACTGAAAGATTCTCGAGCAGGACGTTAAACAATATACTACTAACTAACTATAGAGGGGAATTTAACTCTTCTCTCATTTAATAGAAACTGTATCCCAACAAATACACAATGGCTCATTGTAACGCTAGTATTTGTCCCTTACGTGTATTACCCTAGCCTGGTTAGCTACTGGTGAAACTGGAGGGACATAATTATATTTCCGCTTTTCGATCTGTCTTATCTCTCTGTTCCAGCTATACTGTGACGAAATGAAACTTCCTATCTTTGAAATGTACCATTACAAATAACGTTCATCATTTTAGTCGTAGTTGTACAATGACCTGTTAAATTCAATTACTCCCCTTCAGAAATATCAAAACCTGAAGAGTATGTATACTAGCATGCTTATAATGCCACATTCACCGAAGCCCTATTTTCATAACTGGAGGTCGTACATTCGAGTTCCTCTCGTGCAATGGTCTGTCAAATTTGAGACGTAACTATTGGTAATGATTTCTCCTTCCCCACACACACGTTATTAACAACTGAGAATAACGGGCGCTTAAAGATTGAGGTCCAGTGTCGCGGAAATCCTTAGCACGTTAAAGAACCCTCACCCTTATGGCCCTGAGCGCTAAGAATATGTTTAAATTTGTGGTACTTAACCTACATCTGATGACGTCTTAATATCAGTGAAAAATTATTAACGGATGTAAAACAACAAACAACCAAAACCTGAGCTATATCCAAAAATTAACGTGTTCAAGATAGGCTGCGACACCGTATATAATCAAGAAATACCTATGGAAAAACTTACGCGCAGTTCATAAGACATTCGTTGTCGTAAGTTTTACCGTCCTTTCCACAAATTGGATCAATGTTCTGTGGACATGGACACAATTGTTGGACACATTCTCCGTCATGCAATTTAGAAATTCCTCTGAAATAGAGTAGATGAAAGTAACAAGGTATTCTGTGTGCCAGAAGCAGTAACATCGCCATCGATGCTATACAATATGATGTTGTGTGGTATACTGACACGCTAAAGAAGCACAACCTTCAATTTCAGTAATATATATATATATATATATATATATATATATATATATATATATATATATATATATATATCCCATTGGGATGCGGGTTGTTAGCATGGATCCTCAGCACTCCTAGCTTGACGTAAGAGGCGACTAAATGGGACGGTCCTTCGGAAGAGACTGCAAAAACCGAGGTCCCGTGTCACAGCAGGTGTGGAACGTTAAAGATCCCTCCCTGTTCGAAGGACATAAGCCCCGAGCATAGACCTAAATTTTCCCAACCTTCATCGGCAATGGCGACGTCTCCGTATGAGTGAAGGATTCTTGAGCGGGACGTTAAATAAGATATAATCAAACGAGATATATAGATAAATAAATGTTAAGGGAAAGGTTCCGGTAAATATATCAACATCTGAAGGTAGCAAATCAAATCATGACAGATAAGAAAGATATATCCAACAATATACCGAATACCATTTCCAAAAATCTATCAAAAGACAACATGAGCCCAAATTTCATCTCAAAAAGGAATACTGAAGAAAGAAAAACTTCACACTTTACATCTGAAACCAATGACTGTTACAACGAACCTTTATTATGACGAATTGCTAGAAAAGTCTCATGATACAGGTGTAGGTCCGAACCTGATCCATTATCAAATCATAAAACACCTTCTTAAATGTACCAAAGAATGTCTTCTGCAAATATTTCACATGATATGGCAAAGCAGTAACTTACCATTTTCCTGCTCGCAGGCAACAATTTTTCCTATTCCAAAACATGACAAGGATCACTCAGATCCTAATAATTACAGACCAATAGCCTTAACAAGCTGCGTTTGTAAAACCATGGAACGGATGATCAACAAACGCTTGATATGGTTTCTTGAGACTAATAACATTTTAACTAATATACAATGTGGCTTCAGAAAAAAAAACAGTCGACCAGTTAGTAAGACTTGCAACCTATATTCGAGATGCCTTTGTCAACGTCGTCCCTCTATTTGTTGACTTAGAAAAGGCATACGATACCACATAGAAATACTCTATCTTAAAAGATCTTCATAATATAGGTCTTAAAGGCCATTTACCAAACTCCATCAAGAACTTTTTAAGTAATAGGCATTTCAATGTTCGCTTAGGATCTACATTTCCAGACAATATGAACAAGAAATGGGCATGCCACAAGGAAGTAGTTTATCAGTTGTATTATTTAGTAAAAAATAAACAGTCGCGCTGAAGTACTTAAATATCTTTCATGTAAGTCTATATATCGATGACTTTGTTCTCTGTTATAAATCAACAAATATGAATTCCATCGAGCATACATTACAGTTATGTGTAAACAAAATCCAAAACTGGGCTGATATAAATGGTTTTAATTTCTATAGTATTAAAACGACATACATGCATTTCTCTTCTAAACGGAAACACCACGATCATCTGCAGTTAGAATTAGATGGTACTCCAATTAGAGTTGTAAAAGAGATTAAGTTCCTAGGTGTCATTTTTGATAATAAACTCTCTTTCCTTCCACACATAGCAATGCTCAAAGAGAAATGTACAACAGCCCTTGATATAATAAAAGTGGTTGCAAACACAAAATGGAGAGCAGATAACAATACTCTTCTACATCTGTATCGCTCTCTCATCCGGTCTAAACTAGACTACGGCTGTATAGTATATCGAACGACAAGAACATTATTCATTAAAGACCTTGATGCAATCCACCATCAAGGACTTCGACTGTCCACAGGAGCTCTTCGAACCCCTCCTGTGGATAGTTTGTATGTTAAGTTAACCGAACCGTCTTTAGATCTACGTAGAATAAAACATATCTTACAATGCATTGTTAAATTAAAAGCTAAT
This sequence comes from Ostrea denselamellosa, assembly GCA_024699665.1. Taxonomy (NCBI): domain Eukaryota; kingdom Metazoa; phylum Mollusca; class Bivalvia; order Ostreida; family Ostreidae; genus Ostrea; species Ostrea denselamellosa. The sequence continues at coordinate 5,530,000 of JAMZEH010000054.1, read as the reverse complement.
ACTTGTCTACAGTCTGCAGTAATATGAATCTTGATCATCAATATATTATAGACATTTTAAACCAGTACTGTCTTCTAACTAAACAAAATAAAATAGTTGAGTTCTGATGAATTCCTAGTCATATTGGTATCCATGGTACCAACAAAGCAGATAAAGAATGCACTACAAAATGATATTGTACATTTTAAAATTCCTTACACAGATTTAAATATATCATGAAATTATATGTAAACAATTAAACAATATTTAATCAATCAATCCACCAACTTAAATAACTGGATGCCGCCAGATAACTGGTACGTGTGGCGGAAAAATACACAAGCAATCCAAACGGAGGTCCCGTGTCGCGGCAGGGGATGGCACATCAAAGAACTCTCACTGTTACAACAAAGAGCGATAAACATAGGTCTAAATTTGTGGTACTTCCCCTATAATTGGTGACGTATCAATGTGAGTGAAAACGTCTCGACGGGACGTAAAACAAACCAAACGAGCTAACCATTAGCTCACACGTGATCCCTCTTCCGGTTTGCCCATTAAGAAGCCTTAAAGGACTTCAGAACAGAGAGAGAGAGAGAGAGAGACAGAGAGAGAGAGAGAGACTTGAATGTTTAAATCTTCACTTACTGGCACGCCATGAGACACTCATTTGGGTAGGTTTCACCGTCAGTTCCACACACGGGCAGGTATATTCTGGTACATAAACACTCAGATTCGTCTGCCGAGGCCAATGCCGCATGCTTAGTCTTGCACACCCCTTTGTACTTCTTCTCAACAGATCTACAAACGGCTTGACGATGTTATTTCATTTCATAGTTCAGTAATGCGAAAAATATCCATGTCAAACAGACCAAACATAAGAAAAGGAGAGTCACTCCCGTGGGGATCCGAGTTAGAATAGGTTCCCAGTATCTCTTGCTTGTCGTAAAACGGGACTAAACAGGGCGGTCCTTTGGATGAGACCGCAAAAACCGAGGTCCCGTGTCACAGCAGGTGTGGCACGATAACGGTCTCTCCCTGCTCAAAGACCGTAAGTCTAAATTTTGCAGCCCTTCAACGGCAAAGGTGATCACTTCATACAACTGAAAGATTCTCGAGCAGGACGTTAAACAATATACTACTAACTAACTATAGAGGGGAATTTAACTCTTCTCTCATTTAATAGAAACTGTATCCCAACAAATACACAATGGCTCATTGTAACGCTAGTATTTGTCCCTTACGTGTATTACCCTAGCCTGGTTAGCTACTGGTGAAACTGGAGGGACATAATTATATTTCCGCTTTTCGATCTGTCTTATCTCTCTGTTCCAGCTATACTGTGACGAAATGAAACTTCCTATCTTTGAAATGTACCATTACAAATAACGTTCATCATTTTAGTCGTAGTTGTACAATGACCTGTTAAATTCAATTACTCCCCTTCAGAAATATCAAAACCTGAAGAGTATGTATACTAGCATGCTTATAATGCCACTTTCACCGAAGCCCTATTTTCATAACTGGAGGTCGTACATTCGAGTTCATCTCGTGCAATGGTCTGTCAAATTTGAGACGTAACTATTGGTAATGATTTCTCCTTCCCCACACACACGTTATTAACAACTGAGAATAACGGGCGCTTAAAGATTGAGGTCCAGTGTCGCGGAAATCCTTAGCACGTTAAAGAACCCTCACCCTTATGGCCCTGAACGCTAAGAATATGTTTAAATTTGTGGTACTTAACCTACATCTGATGACGTCTTAATATCAGTGAAAAATTATTAACGGATGTAAAACAACAAACAACCAAAAACTGAGCTATATCCAAAAATTAACGTGTTCAAGATAGGCTGCGACACCGTATATAATCAAGAAATACCTATGGAAAAACTTACGCGCAGTTCATAAGACATTCGTTGTCGTAAGTTTTACCGTCCTTTCCACAAATTGGATCAATGTTCTGTGGACATGGACACAATTGTTGGACACATTCTCCGTCATGCAATTTAGAAATTCCTCTGAAATAGAGTAGATGAAAGTAACAAGGTATTCTGTGTGCCAGAAGCAGTAACATCGCCATCGATGCTATACAATATGATGTTGTGTGGTATACTGACACGCTAAAGAAGCACAACCTTCAATTTCAGTAATATATATATATATATATATATATATATATATATATATATATATATATATATCCCATTGGGATGCGGGTTGTTAGCATGGATCCTCAGCACTCCTAGCTTGACGTAAGAGGCGACTAAATGGGACGGTCCTTCGGAAGAGACTGCAAAAACCGAGGTCCCGTGTCACAGCAGGTGTGGAACGTTAAAGATCCCTCCCTGTTCGAAGGACATAAGCCCCGAGCATAGACCTAAATTTTCCCAACCTTCATCGGCAATGGCGACGTCTCCGTATGAGTGAAGGATTCTTGAGCGGGACGTTAAATAAGATATAATCAAACGAGATATATAGATAGATAAATGTTAAGGGAAAGGTTCCGGTAAATATATCAACATCTGAAGGTAGCAAATCAAATCATGACAGATAAGAAAGATATATCCAACAATATACCGAATACCATTTCCAAAAATCTATCAAAAGACAACATGAGCCCAAATTTCATCTCAAAAAGGAATACTGAAGAAAGAAAAACTTCACACTTTACATCTGAAACCAATGACTGTTACAACGAACCTTTATTATGACGAATTGCTAGAAAAGTCTCATGATACAGGTGTAGGTCCGAACCTGATCCATTATCAAATCATAAAACACCTTCTTAAATGTACCAAAGAATGTCTTCTGCAAATATTTCACATGATATGGCAAAGCAGTAACTTACCATTTTCCTGCTCGCAGGCAACAATTTTTCCTATTCCAAAACATGACAAGGATCACTCAGATCCTAATAATTACAGACCAATAGCCTTAACAAGCTGCGTTTGTAAAACCATGGAACGGATGATCAACAAACGCTTGATATGGTTTCTTGAGACTAATAACATTTTAACTAATATACAATGTGGCTTCAGAAAAAAAAACAGTCGACCAGTTAGTAAGACTTGCAACCTATATTCGAGATGCCTTTGTCAACGTCGTCCCTCTATTTGTTGACTTAGAAAAGGCATACGATACCACATAGAAATACTCTATCTTAAAAGATCTTCATAATATAGGTCTTAAAGGCCATTTACCAAACTCCATCAAGAACTTTTTAAGTAATAGGCATTTCAATGTTCGCTTAGGATCTACATTTCCAGACAATATGAACAAGAAATGGGCATGCCACAAGGAAGTAGTTTATCAGTTGTATTATTTAGTAAAAAATAAACAGTCGCGCTGAAGTACTTAAATATCTTTCATGTAAGTCTATATATCGATGACTTTGTTCTCTGTTATAAATCAACAAATATGAATTCCATCGAGCATACATTACAGTTATGTGTAAACAAAATCCAAAACTGGGCTGATGTAAATGGTTTTAATTTCTCCAGTATTAAAACGACATACATGCATTTCTCTTCTAAACGGAAACACCACGATCATCTGCAGTTAGAATTAGATGGTACTCCAATTAGAGTTGTAAAAGAGATTAAGTTCCTAGGTGTCATTTTTGATAATAAACTCTCTTTCCTTCCACACATAGCAATGCTCAAAGAGAAATGTACAACAGCCCTTGATATAATAAAAGTGGTTGCAAACACAAAATGGAGAGCAGATAACATTACTCTTCTACATCTGTATCGCTCTCTCATCCGGTCTAAACTAGACTACGGCTGTATAGTATATCGAACGACAAGAACATTATTCATTAAAGGCCTTGATGCAATCCACCATCAAGGACTTCGACTGTCCACAGGAGCTTTTCGAACCTCTCCTGTGGATAGTTTGTATGTTAAGTTAACCGAACCGTCTCTAGATCTACGTAGAATAAAACATATCTTACAATGCATTGTTAAATTAAAAGCTAATACTTGTCTACAGTCTGCAGTAATATGAATCTTGATCATCAATATATTATAGACATTTTAAACCAGTACTGTCTTCTAACTAAACAAAATAAAATAGTTGAGTTCTGATGAATTCCTAGTCATATTGGTATCCATGGTACCAACAAAGCAGATAAAGAATGCACTACAAAATGATATTGTACATTTTAAAATTCCTTACACAGATTTAAATATATCATGAAATTATATGTAAACAATTAAACAATATTTAATCAATCAATCCACCAACTTAAATAACTGGATGCCGCCAGATAACTGGTACGTGTGGCGGAAAAATACACAAGCAATCCAAACGGAGGTCCCGTGTCGCGGCAGGGGATGGCACATCAAAGAACTCTCACTGTTACAACAAAGAGCGATAAACATAGGTCTAAATTTGTGGTACTTCCCCTATAATTGGTGACGTATCAATGTGAGTGAAAACGTCTCGACGGGACGTAAAACAAACCAAACGAGCTAACCATTAGTGATCCCTCTTCCGGTTTGCCCATTAAGAAGCCTTAAAGGACTTCAGAACAGAGAGAGAGAGAGAGAGAGAGAGAGAGAGAGAGAGAGAGAGAGAGAGAGAGAGAGAGACTTGAATGTTTAAATCTTCACTTACTGGCACGCCATGAGACACTCATTTGGGTAGGTTTCACCGTCAGTTCCACACACGGGCAGGTATATTCTGGTACATAAACACTCAGATTCGTCTGCCGAGGCCAATGCCGCATGCTTAGTCTTGCACACCCCTTTGTACTTCTTCTCAACAGATCTACAAACGGCTTGACGATGTTATTTCATTTCATAGTTCAGTAATGCGAAAAATATCCATGTCAAACAGACCAAACATAAGAAAAGGAGAGTCACTCCCGTGGGGATCCGAGTTAGAATAGGTTCCCAGTATCTCTTGCTTGTCGTAAAACGGGACTAAACAGGGCGGTCCTTTGGATGAGACCGCAAAAACCGAGGTCCCGTGTCACAGCAGGTGTGGCACGATAACGGTCTCTCCCTGCTCAAAGACCGTAAGTCTAAATTTTGCAGCCCTTCAACGGCAAAGGTGATCACTTCATACAACTGAAAGATTCTCGAGCAGGACGTTAAACAATATACTACTAACTAACTATAGAGGGGAATTTAACTCTTCTCTCATTTAATAGAAACTGTATCCCAACAAATACACAATGGCTCATTGTAACGCTAGTATTTGTCCCTTACGTGTATTACCCTAGCCTGGTTAGCTACTGGTGAAACTGGAGGGACATAATTATATTTCCGCTTTTCGATCTGTCTTATCTCTCTGTTCCAGCTATACTGTGACGAAATGAAACTTCCTATCTTTGAAATGTACCATTACAAATAACGTTCATCATTTTAGTCGTAGTTGTACAATGACCTGTTAAATTCAATTACTCCCCTTCAGAAATATCAAAACCTGAAGAGTATGTATACTAGCATGCTTATAATGCCACATTCACCGAAGCCCTATTTTCATAACTGGAGGTCGTACATTCGAGTTCCTCTCGTGCAATGGTCTGTCAAATTTGAGACGTAACTATTGGTAATGATTTCTCCTTCCCCACACACACGTTATTAACAACTGAGAATAACGGGCGCTTAAAGATTGAGGTCCAGTGTCGCGGAAATCCTTAGCACGTTAAAGAACCCTCACCCTTATGGCCCTGAGCGCTAAGAATATGTTTAAATTTGTGGTACTTAACCTACATCTGATGACGTCTTAATATCAGTGAAAAATTATTAACGGATGTAAAACAACAAACAACCAAAACCTGAGCTATATCCAAAAATTAACGTGTTCAAGATAGGCTGCGACACCGTATATAATCAAGAAATACCTATGGAAAAACTTACGCGCAGTTCATAAGACATTCGTTGTCGTAAGTTTTACCGTCCTTTCCACAAATTGGATCAATGTTCTGTGGACATGGACACAATTGTTGGACACATTCTCCGTCATGCAATTTAGAAATTCCTCTGAAATAGAGTAGATGAAAGTAACAAGGTATTCTGTGTGCCAGAAGCAGTAACATCGCCATCGATGCTATACAATATGATGTTGTGTGGTATACTGACACGCTAAAGAAGCACAACCTTCAATTTCAGTAATATATATATATATATATATATATATATATATATATATATATATATATATCCCATTGGGATGCGGGTTGTTAGCATGGATCCTCAGCACTCCTAGCTTGACGTAAGAGGCGACTAAATGGGACGGTCCTTCGGAAGAGACTGCAAAAACCGAGGTCCCGTGTCACAGCAGGTGTGGAACGTTAAAGATCCCTCCCTGTTCGAAGGACATAAGCCCCGAGCATAGACCTAAATTTTCCCAACCTTCATCGGCAATGGCGACGTCTCCGTATGAGTGAAGGATTCTTGAGCGGGACGTTAAATAAGATATAATCAAACGAGATATATAGATAAATAAATGTTAAGGGAAAGGTTCCGGTAAATATATCAACATCTGAAGGTAGCAAATCAAATCATGACAGATAAGAAAGATATATCCAACAATATACCGAATACCATTTCCAAAAATCTATCAAAAGACAACATGAGCCCAAATTTCATCTCAAAAAGGAATACTGAAGAAAGAAAAACTTCACACTTTACATCTGAAACCAATGACTGTTACAACGAACCTTTATTATGACGAATTGCTAGAAAAGTCTCATGATACAGGTGTAGGTCCGAACCTGATCCATTATCAAATCATAAAACACCTTCTTAAATGTACCAAAGAATGTCTTCTGCAAATATTTCACATGATATGGCAAAGCAGTAACTTACCATTTTCCTGCTCGCAGGCAACAATTTTTCCTATTCCAAAACATGACAAGGATCACTCAGATCCTAATAATTACAGACCAATAGCCTTAACAAGCTGCGTTTGTAAAACCATGGAACGGATGATCAACAAACGCTTGATATGGTTTCTTGAGACTAATAACATTTTAACTAATATACAATGTGGCTTCAGAAAAAAAAACAGTCGACCAGTTAGTAAGACTTGCAACCTATATTCGAGATGCCTTTGTCAACGTCGTCCCTCTATTTGTTGACTTAGAAAAGGCATACGATACCACATAGAAATACTCTATCTTAAAAGATCTTCATAATATAGGTCTTAAAGGCCATTTACCAAACTCCATCAAGAACTTTTTAAGTAATAGGCATTTCAATGTTCGCTTAGGATCTACATTTCCAGACAATATGAACAAGAAATGGGCATGCCACAAGGAAGTAGTTTATCAGTTGTATTATTTAGTAAAAAATAAACAGTCGCGCTGAAGTACTTAAATATCTTTCATGTAAGTCTATATATCGATGACTTTGTTCTCTGTTATAAATCAACAAATATGAATTCCATCGAGCATACATTACAGTTATGTGTAAACAAAATCCAAAACTGGGCTGATATAAATGGTTTTAATTTCTATAGTATTAAAACGACATACATGCATTTCTCTTCTAAACGGAAACACCACGATCATCTGCAGTTAGAATTAGATGGTACTCCAATTAGAGTTGTAAAAGAGATTAAGTTCCTAGGTGTCATTTTTGATAATAAACTCTCTTTCCTTCCACACATAGCAATGCTCAAAGAGAAATGTACAACAGCCCTTGATATAATAAAAGTGGTTGCAAACACAAAATGGAGAGCAGATAACAATACTCTTCTACATCTGTATCGCTCTCTCATCCGGTCTAAACTAGACTACGGCTGTATAGTATATCGAACGACAAGAACATTATTCATTAAAGACCTTGATGCAATCCACCATCAAGGACTTCGACTGTCCACAGGAGCTCTTCGAACCCCTCCTGTGGATAGTTTGTATGTTAAGTTAACCGAACCGTCTTTAGATCTACGTAGAATAAAACATATCTTACAATGCATTGTTAAATTAAAAGCTAATACTTGTCTACAGTCTGCAGTAATATGAATCTTGATCATCAATATATTATAGACATTTTAAACCAGTACTGTCTTCTAACTAAACAAAATAAAATAGTTGAGTTCTGATGAATTCCTAGTCATATTGGTATCCATGGTACCAACAAAGCAGATAAAGAATGCACTACAAAATGATATTGTACATTTTAAAATTCCTTACACAGATTTAAATATATCATGAAATTATATGTAAACAATTAAACAATATTTAATCAATCAATCCACCAACTTAAATAACTGGATGCCGCCAGATAACTGGTACGTGTGGCGGAAAAATACACAAGCAATCCAAACGGAGGTCCCGTGTCGCGGCAGGGGATGGCACATCAAAGAACTCTCACTGTTACAACAAAGAGCGATAAACATAGGTCTAAATTTGTGGTACTTCCCCTATAATTGGTGACGTATCAATGTGAGTGAAAACGTCTCGACGGGACGTAAAACAAACCAAACGAGCTAACCATTAGCTCACACGTGATCCCTCTTCCGGTTTGCCCATTAAGAAGCCTTAAAGGACTTCAGAACAGAGAGAGAGAGAGAGAGAGAGACAGAGAGAGAGAGAGAGACTTGAATGTTTAAATCTTCACTTACTGGCACGCCATGAGACACTCATTTGGGTAGGTTTCACCGTCAGTTCCACACACGGGCAGGTATATTCTGGTACATAAACACTCAGATTCGTCTGCCGAGGCCAATGCCGCATGCTTAGTCTTGCACACCCCTTTGTACTTCTTCTCAACAGATCTACAAACGGCTTGACGATGTTATTTCATTTCATAGTTCAGTAATGCGAAAAATATCCATGTCAAACAGACCAAACATAAGAAAAGGAGAGTCACTCCCGTGGGGATCCGAGTTAGAATAGGTTCCCAGTATCTCTTGCTTGTCGTAAAACGGGACTAAACAGGGCGGTCCTTTGGATGAGACCGCAAAAACCGAGGTCCCGTGTCACAGCAGGTGTGGCACGATAACGGTCTCTCCCTGCTCAAAGACCGTAAGTCTAAATTTTGCAGCCCTTCAACGGCAAAGGTGATCACTTCATACAACTGAAAGATTCTCGAGCAGGACGTTAAACAATATACTACTAACTAACTATAGAGGGGAATTTAACTCTTCTCTCATTTAATAGAAACTGTATCCCAACAAATACACAATGGCTCATTGTAACGCTAGTATTTGTCCCTTACGTGTATTACCCTAGCCTGGTTAGCTACTGGTGAAACTGGAGGGACATAATTATATTTCCGCTTTTCGATCTGTCTTATCTCTCTGTTCCAGCTATACTGTGAGGAAATGAAACTTCCTATCTTTGAAATGTACCATTACAAATAACGTTCATCATTTTAGTCGTAGTTGTACAATGACCTGTTAAATTCAATTACTCCCCTTCAGAAATATCAAAACCTGAAGAGTATGTATACTAGCATGCTTATAATGCCACTTTCACCGAAGCCCTATTTTCATAACTGGAGGTCGTACATTCGAGTTCATCTCGTGCAATGGTCTGTCAAATTTGAGACGTAACTATTGGTAATGATTTCTCCTTCCCCACACACACGTTATTAACAACTGAGAATAACGGGCGCTTAAAGATTGAGGTCCAGTGTCGCGGAAATCCTTAGCACGTTAAAGAACCCTCACCCTTATGGCCCTGAACGCTAAGAATATGTTTAAATTTGTGGTACTTAACCTACATCTGATGACGTCTTAATATCAGTGAAAAATTATTAACGGATGTAAAACAACAAACAACCAAAAACTGAGCTATATCCAAAAATTAACGTGTTCAAGATAGGCTGCGACACCGTATATAATCAAGAAATACCTATGGAAAAACTTACGCGCAGTTCATAAGACATTCGTTGTCGTAAGTTTTACCGTCCTTTCCACAAATTGGATCAATGTTCTGTGGACATGGACACAATTGTTGGACACATTCTCCGTCATGCAATTTAGAAATTCCTCTGAAATAGAGTAGATGAAAGTAACAAGGTATTCTGTGTGCCAGAAGCAGTAACATCGCCATCGATGCTATACAATATGATGTTGTGTGGTATACTGACACGCTAAAGAAGCACAACCTTCAATTTCAGTAATATATATATATATATATATATATATATATATATATATATATATATATCCCATTGGGATGCGGGTTGTTAGCATGGATCCTCAGCACTCCTAGCTTGACGTAAGAGGCGACTAAATGGGACGGTCCTTCGGAAGAGACTGCAAAAACCGAGGTCCCGTGTCACAGCAGGTGTGGAACGTTAAAGATCCCTCCCTGTTCGAAGGACATAAGCCCCGAGCATAGACCTAAATTTTCCCAACCTTCATCGGCAATGGCGACGTCTCCGTATGAGTGAAGGATTCTTGAGCGGGACGTTAAATAAGATATAATCAAACGAGATATATAGATAGATAAATGTTAAGGGAAAGGTTCCGGTAAATATATCAACATCTGAAGGTAGCAAATCAAATCATGACAGATAAGAAAGATATATCCAACAATATACCGAATACCATTTCCAAAAATCTATCAAAAGACAACATGAGCCCAAATTTCATCTCAAAAAGGAATACTGAAGAAAGAAAAACTTCACACTTTACATCTGAAACCAATGACTGTTACAACGAACCTTTATTATGACGAATTGCTAGAAAAGTCTCATGATACAGGTGTAGGTCCGAACCTGATCCATTATCAAATCATAAAACACCTTCTTAAATGTACCAAAGAATGTCTTCTGCAAATATTTCACATGATATGGCAAAGCAGTAACTTACCATTTTCCTGCTCGCAGGCAACAATTTTTCCTATTCCAAAACATGACAAGGATCACTCAGATCCTAATAATTACAGACCAATAGCCTTAACAAGCTGCGTTTGTAAAACCATGGAACGGATGATCAACAAACGCTTGATATGGTTTCTTGAGACTAATAACATTTTAACTAATATACAATGTGGCTTCAGAAAAAAAAACAGTCGACCAGTTAGTAAGACTTGCAACCTATATTCGAGATGCCTTTGTCAACGTCGTCCCTCTATTTGTTGACTTAGAAAAGGCATACGATACCACATAGAAATACTCTATCTTAAAAGATCTTCATAATATAGGTCTTAAAGGCCATTTACCAAACTCCATCAAGAACTTTTTAAGTAATAGGCATTTCAATGTTCGCTTAGGATCTACATTTCCAGACAATATGAACAAGAAATGGGCATGCCACAAGGAAGTAGTTTATCAGTTGTATTATTTAGTAAAAAATAAACAGTCGCGCTGAAGTACTTAAATATCTTTCATGTAAGTCTATATATCGATGACTTTGTTCTCTGTTATAAATCAACAAATATGAATTCCATCGAGCATACATTACAGTTATGTGTAAACAAAATCCAAAACTGGGCTGATGTAAATGGTTTTAATTTCTCCAGTATTAAAACGACATACATGCATTTCTCTTCTAAACGGAAACACCACGATCATCTGCAGTTAGAATTAGATGGTACTCCAATTAGAGTTGTAAAAGAGATTAAGTTCCTAGGTGTCATTTTTGATAATAAACTCTCTTTCCTTCCACACATAGCAATGCTCAAAGAGAAATGTACAACAGCCCTTGATATAATAAAAGTGGTTGCAAACACAAAATGGAGAGCAGATAACATTACTCTTCTACATCTGTATCGCTCTCTCATCCGGTCTAAACTAGACTACGGCTGTATAGTATATCGAACGACAAGAACATTATTCATTAAAGGCCTTGATGCAATCCACCATCAAGGACTTCGACTGTCCACAGGAGCTTTTCGAACCTCTCCTGTGGATAGTTTGTATGTTAAGTTAACCGAACCGTCTCTAGATCTACGTAGAATAAAACATATCTTACAATGCATTGTTAAATTAAAAGCTAATACTTGTCTACAGTCTGCAGTAATATGAATCTTGATCATCAATATATTATAGACATTTTAAACCAGTACTGTCTTCTAACTAAACAAAATAAAATAGTTGAGTTCTGATGAATTCCTAGTCATATTGGTATCCATGGTACCAACAAAGCAGATAAAGAATGCACTACAAAATGATATTGTACATTTTAAAATTCCTTACACAGATTTAAATATATCATGAAATTATATGTAAACAATTAAACAATATTTAATCAATCAATCCACCAACTTAAATAACTGGATGCCGCCAGATAACTGGTACGTGTGGCGGAAAAATACACAAGCAATCCAAACGGCAGGGGATGGCACATCAAAGAACTCTCACTGTTACAACAAAGAGCGATAAACATAGGTCTAAATTTGTGGTACTTCACCTATAATTGGTGACGTATCAATGTGAGTGAAAACGTCTCGACGGGACGTAAAACAAACCAAACGAGCTAACCATTAACTCACACGTGATCCCTCTTCCGGTTTGCCCATTAAGAAGCCTTAAAGGACTTCAGAACAGAGAGAGAGAGAGAGAGACAGAGAGAGAGAGAGAGACTTGAATGTTTAAATCTTCACTTACTGGCACGCCATGAGACACTCATTTGGGTAGGTTTCACCGTCAGTTCCACACACGGGCAGGTATATTCTGGTACATAAACACTCAGATTCGTCTGCCGAGGCCAATGCCGCATGCTTAGTCTTGCACACCCCTTTGTACTTCTTCTCAACAGATCTACAAACGGCTTGACGATGTTATTTCATTTCATAGTTCAGTAATGCGAAAAATATCCATGTCAAACAGACCAAACATAAGAAAAGGAGAGTCACTCCCGTGGGGATCCGAGTTAGAATAGGTTCCCAGTATCTCTTGCTTGTCGTAAAACGGGACTAAACAGGGCGGTCCTTTGGATGAGACCGCAAAAACCGAGGTCCCGTGTCACAGCAGGTGTGGCACGATAACGGTCTCTCCCTGCTCAAAGACCGTAAGTCTAAATTTTGCAGCCCTTCAACGGCAAAGGTGATCACTTCATACAACTGAAAGATTCTCGAGCAGGACGTTAAACAATATACTACTAACTAACTATAGAGGGGAATTTAACTCTTCTCTCATTTAATAGAAACTGTATCCCAACAAATACACAATGGCTCATTGTAAAGCTAGTATTTGTCCCTTACGTGCATTACCCTAGCCTGGTTAGCTACTGGTGAAACTGGAGGGACATAATTATATTTCCGCTTTTCGATCTGTCTTATCTCTCTGTTCCAGCTATACTGTGAGGAAATGAAACTTCCTATCTTTGAAATGTACCATTACAAATAACGTTCATCATTTTAGTCGTAGTTGTACAATGACCTGTTAAATTCAATTACTCCCCTTCAGCAATATCAAAACCTGAAGAGTATGTATACTAGCATGCTTATAATGCCACTTTCACCGAAGCCCTATTTTCATAACTGGAGGTCGTACATTCGAGTTCCTCTCGTGCAATGGTCTGTCAAATTTGAGACGTAACTATTGGTAATGATTTCTCCTTCCCCCCACACACGTTATTAACAACTGAGAATAACGGGCGCTTAAAGATTGAGGTCCAGTGTCGCGGAAATCCTTAGCACGTTAAAGAACCCTCACCCTTATGGCCCTGAGCGCTAAGAATATGTTTAAATTTGTGGTACTTAACCTACATCTGATGACGTCTTAATATCAGTGAAAAATTATTAACGGATGTAAAACAACAAACAACCAAAAACTGAGCTATATCCAAAAATTAACGTGTTCAAGATAGGCTGCGACACCGTATATAATCAAGAAATACCTATGGAAAAACTTACGCGCAGTTCATAAGACATTCGTTGTCGTAAGTTTTACCGTCCTTTCCACAAATTGGATCAATGTTCTGTGGACATGGACACAATTGTTGGACACATTCTCCGTCATGCAATTTAGAAATTCCTCTGAAATAGAGTAGATGAAAGTAACAAGGTATTCTGTGTGCCAGAAGCAGTAACATCGCCATCGATGCTATACAATATGATGTTGTGTGGTATACTGACACGCTAAAGAAGCACAACCTTCAATTTCAGTAATATATATATATATATATATATATATATCCCATTGGGATGCGGGTTGTTAGCATGGATCCTCAGCACTCCTAGCTTGACGTAAGAGGCGACTAAATGGGACGGTCCTTCGGAAGAGACTGCAAAAACCGAGGTCCCGTGTCACAGCAGGTGTGGAACGTTAAAGATCCCTCCCTGTTCGAAGGACATAAGCCCCGAGCATAGACCTAAATTTCCCCAACCTTCATCGGCAATGGCGACGTCTCCGTATGAGTGAAGGATTCTTGAGCGGGACGTTAAATAAGATATAATCAAACGAGATATATAGATAGATAAATGTTAAGGGAAAGGTTCCGGTAAATATATCAACATCTGAAGGTAGCAAATCAAATCATGACAGATAAGAAAGATATATCCAACAATATACCGAATACCATTTCCAAAAATCTATCAAAAGACAACATGAGCCCAAATTTCATCTCAAAAAGGAATACTGAAGAAAGAAAAACTTCACACTTTACATCTGAAACCAATGACTGTTACAACGAACCTTTATTATGACGAATTGCTAGAAAAGTCTCATGATACAGGTGTAGGTCCGAACCTGATCCATTATCAAATCATAAAACACCTTCTTAAATGTACCAAAGAATGTCTTCTGCAAATATTTCACATGATATGGCAAAGCAGTAACTTACCATTTTCCTGCTCGCAGGCAACAATTTTTCCTATTCCAAAACATGACAAGGATCACTCAGATCCTAATAATTACAGACCAATAGCCTTAACAAGCTGCGTTTGTAAAACCATGGAACGGATGATCAACAAACGCTTGATATGGTTTCTTGAGACTAATAACATTTTAACTAATATACAATGTGGCTTCAGAAAAAAAAACAGTCGACCAGTTAGTAAGACTTGCAACCTATATTCGAGATGCCTTTGTCAACGTCGTCCCTCTATTTGTTGACTTAGAAAAGGCATACGATACCACATAGAAATACTCTATCTTAAAAGATCTTCATAATATAGGTCTTAAAGGCCATTTACCAAACTCCATCAAGAACTTTTTAAGTAATAGGCATTTCAATGTTCGCTTAGGATCTACATTTCCAGACAATATGAACAAGAAATGGGCATGCCACAAGGAAGTAGTTTATCAGTTGTATTATTTAGTAAAAAATAAACAGTCGCGCTGAAGTACTTAAATATCTTTCATGTAAGTCTATATATCGATGACTTTGTTCTCTGTTATAAATCAACAAATATGAATTCCATCGAGCATACATTACAGTTATGTGTAAACAAAATCCAAAACTGGGCTGATATAAATGGTTTTAATTTCTCCAGTATTAAAACGACATACATGCATTTCTCTTCTAAACGGAAACACCACGATCATCTGCAGTTAGAATTAGATGGTACTCCAATTAGAGTTGTAAAAGAGATTAAGTTCCTAGGTGTCATTTTTGATAATAAACTCTCTTTCCTTCCACACATAGCAATGCTCAAAGAGAAATGTACAACAGCCCTTGATATAATAAAAGTGGTTGCAAACACAAAATGGAGAGCAGATAACAATACTCTTCTACATCTGTATCGCTCTCTCATCCGGTCTAAACTAGACTACGGCTGTATAGTATATCGAACGACAAGAACATTATTCATTAAAGACCTTGATGCAATCCACCATCAAGGACTTCGACTGTCCACAGGAGCTCTTCGAACCCCTCCTGTGGATAGTTTGTATGTTAAGTTAACCGAACCGTCTCTAGATCTACGTAGAATAAAACATATCTTACAATGCATTGTTAAATTAAAAGCTAATACTTGTCTACAGTCTGCAGTAATATGAATCTTGATCATCAATATATTATAGACATTTTAAACCAGTACTGTCTTCTAACTAAACAAAATAAAATAGTTGAGTTCTGATGAATTCCTAGTCATATTGGTATCCATGGTACCAACAAAGCAGATAAAGAATGCACTACAAAATGATATTGTACATTTTAAAATTCCTTACACAGATTTAAATATATCATGAAATTATATGTAAACAATTAAACAATATTTAATCAATCAATCCACCAACTTAAATAACTGGATGCCGCCAGATAACTGGTACGTGTGGCGGAAAAATACACAAGCAATCCAAACGGAGGTCCCGTGTCGCGGCAGGGGATGGCACATCAAAGAACTCTCACTGTTACAACAAAGAGCGATAAACATAGGTCTAAATTTGTGGTACTTCCCCTATAATTGGTGACGTATCAATGTGAGTGAAAACGTCTCGACGGGACGTAAAACAAACCAAACGAGCTAACCATTAGCTCACACGTGATCCCTCTTCCGGTTTGCCCATTAAGAAGCCTTAAAGGACTTCAGAACAGAGAGAGAGAGAGAGAGAGAGAGAGAGAGAGAGACTTGAATGTTTAAATCTTCACTTACTGGCACGCCATGAGACACTCATTTGGGTAGGTTTCACCGTCAGTTCCACACACGGGCAGGTATATTCTGGTACATAAACACTCAGATTCGTCTGCCGAGGCCAATGCCGCATGCTTAGTCTTGCACACCCCTTTGTACTTCTTCTCAACAGATCTACAAACGGCTTGACGATGTTATTTCATTTCATAGTTCAGTAATGCGAAAAATATCCATGTCAAACAGACCAAACATAAGAAAAGGAGAGTCACTCCCGTGGGGATCCGAGTTAGAATAGGTTCCCAGTATCTCTTGCTTGTCGTAAAACGGGACTAAACAGGGCGGTCCTTTGGATGAGACCGCAAAAACCGAGGTCCCGTGTCACAGCAGGTGTGGCACGATAACGGTCTCTCCCTGCTCAAAGACCGTAAGTCTAAATTTTGCAGCCCTTCAACGGCAAAGGTGATCACTTCATACAACTGAAAGATTCTCGAGCAGGACGTTAAACAATATACTACTAACTAACTATAGAGGGGAATTTAACTCTTCTCTCATTTAATAGAAACTGTATCCCAACAAATACACAATGGCTCATTGTAACGCTAGTATTTGTCCCTTACGTGTATTACCCTAGCCTGGTTAGCTACTGGTGAAACTGGAGGGACATAATTATATTTCCGCTTTTCGATCTGTCTTATCTCTCTGTTCCAGCTATACTGTGAGGAAATGAAACTTCCTATCTTTGAAATGTACCATTACAAATAACGTTCATCATTTTAGTCGTAGTTGTACAATGACCTGTTAAATTCAATTACTCCCCTTCAGAAATATCAAAACCTGAAGAGTATGTATACTAGCATGCTTATAATGCCACATTCACCGAAGCCCTATTTTCATAACTGGAGGTCGTACATTCGAGTTCCTCTCGTGCAATGGTCTGTCAAATTTGAGACGTAACTATTGGTAATGATTTCTCCTTCCCCACACACACGTTATTAACAACTGAGAATAACGGGCGCTTAAAGATTGAGGTCCAGTGTCGCGGAAATCCTTAGCACGTTAAAGAACCCTCACCCTTATGGCCCTGAGCGCTAAGAATATGTTTAAATTTGTGGTACTTAACCTACATCTGATGACGTCTTAATATCAGTGAAAAATTATTAACGGATGTAAAACAACAAACAACCAAAACCTGAGCTATATCCAAAAATTAACGTGTTCAAGATAGGCTGCGACACCGTATATAATCAAGAAATACCTATGGAAAAACTTACGCGCAGTTCATAAGACATTCGTTGTCGTAAGTTTTACCGTCCTTTCCACAAATTGGATCAATGTTCTGTGGACATGGACACAATTGTTGGACACATTCTCCGTCATGCAATTTAGAAATTCCTCTGAAATAGAGTAGATGAAAGTAACAAGGTATTCTGTGTGCCAGAAGCAGTAACATCGCCATCGATGCTCTACAATATGATGTTGTGTGGTATACTGACACGCTAAAGAAGCACAACCTTCAATTTCAGTAATATATATATATATATATATATATATATATATATATATATATATATATATATATATATCCCATTGGGATGCGGGTTGTTAGCATGGATCCTCAGCACTCCTAGCTTGACGTAAGAGGCGACTAAATGGGACGGTCCTTCGGAAGAGACTGCAAAAACCGAGGTCCCGTGTCACAGCAGGTGTGGAACGTTAAAGATCCCTCCCTGTTCGAAGGACATAAGCCCCGAGCATAGACCTAAATTTTCCCAACCTTCATCGGCAATGGCGACGTCTCCGTATGAGTGAAGGATTCTTGAGCGGGACGTTAAATAAGATATAATCAAACGAGATATATAGATAGATAAATGTTAAGGGAAAGGTTCCGGTAAATATATCAACATCTGAAGGTAGCAAATCAAATCATGACAGATAAGAAAGATATATCCAACAATATACCGAATACCATTTCCAAAAATCTATCAAAAGACAACATGAGCCCAAATTTCATCTCAAAAAGGAATACTGAAGAAAGAAAAACTTCACACTTTACATCTGAAACCAATGACTGTTACAACGAACCTTTATTATGACGAATTGCTAGAAAAGTCTCATGATACAGGTGTAGGTCCGAACCTGATCCATTATCAAATCATAAAACACCTTCTTAAATGTACCAAAGAATGTCTTCTGCAAATATTTCACATGATATGGCAAAGCAGTAACTTACCATTTTCCTGCTCGCAGGCAACAATTTTTCCTATTCCAAAACATGACAAGGATCACTCAGATCCTAATAATTACAGACCAATAGCCTTAACAAGCTGCGTTTGTAAAACCATGGAACGGATGATCAACAAACGCTTGATATGGTTTCTTGAGACTAATAACATTTTAACTAATATACAATGTGGCTTCAGAAAAAAAAACAGTCGACCAGTTAGTAAGACTTGCAACCTATATTCGAGATGCCTTTGTCAACGTCGTCCCTCTATTTGTTGACTTAGAAAAGGCATACGATACCACATAGAAATACTCTATCTTAAAAGATCTTCATAATATAGGTCTTAAAGGCCATTTACCAAACTCCATCAAGAACTTTTTAAGTAATAGGCATTTCAATGTTCGCTTAGGATCTACATTTCCAGACAATATGAACAAGAAATGGGCATGCCACAAGGAAGTAGTTTATCAGTTGTATTATTTAGTAAAAAAATAAACAGTCGCGCTGAAGTACTTAAATATCTTTCATGTAAGTCTATATATCGATGACTTTGTTCTCTGTTATAAATCAACAAATATGAATTCCATCGAGCATACATTACAGTTATGTGTAAACAAAATCCAAAACTGGGCTGATGTAAATGGTTTTAATTTCTCCAGTATTAAAACGACATACATGCATTTCTCTTCTAAACGGAAACACCACGATCATCTGCAGTTAGAATTAGATGGTACTCCAATTAGAGTTCTAAAAGAGATTAAGTTCCTAGGTGTCATTTTTTATAATAAACTCTCTTTCCTTCCACACATAGCAATGCTCAAAGAGAAATGTACAACAGCCCTTGATATAATAAAAGTGGTTGCAAACACAAAATGGAGAGCAGATAACAATACTCTTCTACATCTGTATCGCTCTCTCATCCGGTCTAAACTAGACTACGGCTGTATAGTATATCGAACGACAAGACATTCATTAAAGGCCTTGATACAATCCACCATCAAGGACTTCGACTGTCCACAGGAGCTCTTCGAACCCCTCCTGTGGATAGTTTGTATGTTAAGTTAACCGAACCGTCTCTAGATCTACGTAGAATAAAACATATCTTACAATGCATTGTTAAATTAAAAGCTAATACTTGTCTACAGTCTGCAGTAATATGAATCTTGATCATCAATATATTATAGACATTTTAAACCAGTACTGTCTTCTAACTAAACAAAATAAAATAGTTGAGTTCTGATGAATTCCTAGTCATATTGGTATCCATGGTACCAACAAAGCAGATAAAGAATGCACTACAAAATGATATTGTACATTTTAAAATTCCTTACACAGATTTAAATATATCATGAAATTATATGTAAACAATTAAACAATATTTAATCAATCAATCCACCAACTTAAATAACTGGATGCCGCCAGATAACTGGTACGTGTGGCGGAAAAATACACAAGCAATCCAAACGGAGGTCCCGTGTCGCGGCAGGGGATGGCACATCAAAGAACTCTCACTGTTACAACAAAGAGCGATAAACATAGGTCTAAATTTGTGGTACTTCCCCTATAATTGGTGACGTATCAATGTGAGTGAAAACGTCTCGACGGGACGTAAAACAAACCAAACGAGCTAACCATTAACTCACACGTGATCCCTCTTCCGGTTTGCCCATTAAGAAGCCTTAAAGGACTTCAGAACAGAGAGAGAGAGAGAGAGAGAGAGAGAGATTTGAATGTTTAAATCTTCACTTACTGGCAGGCCATGAGACACTCGTTAATTAGCAATGAACGTTACCTGTTTATTTTCAAATGCAAATGATGATATATTGGGAAACTGGATCCCCCACTATTTTTAATTTGTAGTCCCCCACTATTTTTAATTTGTAGTACTACTCCACATTTAATTGATAGTACTATTGAGGAACATGTAGATTGATCAGTAGTAAACGAAAAGAATATAATAATACCATATATATTAAGACATCGCCTAATTTTATGCTTTTATAATTATAACAACCTTTTTTGACATTATGATGGAGTGTGCATGACTTAAAACCAGTGAGTACTAATAGTTTTCCTTGCATGAATACTTACACACATTTCATAGCGCACTCGTTGTCATACGTAACACCATCCTTTCCACAGACGGGCTGTTCGGAGTAGGGACATGCACAGCCTGTGCTCTTGGTCTCCACTGTCAGAAAAAACCAAATATCACAAGAACTGTCTTTTTAAAAAAGTACTGTGACAGCGCAAAATGTGATAATGAGCAAAACATAATAAATCATATTTATACAGTTTATGTATTGATATCGATACAGACTGTAATTATATCATAAAATGTAACTGCACCAACGAAATAGCTAAACCGATTATTTCGCTGAAGAAGTGGCTAAGCAAACATCAATCGCACGATATTTTGAAGCATTTGGGCAAAAAACTAATTTTACGGAGTCTCGTGTGACATTCGGACGGTTTTAGCACGAAAGTAGCGAGGATTTCGTGCAGTTTCGGAGAGAAATTTATGGAGATTGCGTGGGGACTATTGTACAATTGTGTATAGTGCCCGTATAGTGCCTGAAAAACTACGGGTTGGAATATACAGGAGGCTGGGCTAAGCAGATCTATTAAATTCAGTAACGCCTGACTGAATAAAGCAGACACTATCAAGTCAGCTGAGTTTAGTCTAAACTATAGCACACTCAACAGATTCAAGACCCAGGGTCAGCGAACCTAAGTATATAATTTTGCGTACGATTGGATTCGTGACCAATGTTATTGAAAATTTATTGGATCGCCGTACAACACAGAAATTTACGTGATACAATAACAAAAAGTTATACTTTCGAATTTTAACTCTTTGTATAGATTGATTTAATACGAGTAGATAATTTACTGAATTCAGTGTCATTTACATCCTGTGGGAAACGACACTTATGCTTAACTCTACCCTCTGAAAATTCAAAACAAAATTTGGAAACGCATTTATTTTATTTCTAAGTAAAGAGAATCAGGCATCGTTCATCGTGAATTGCTTTATTTTATAAACACATTGTCACTGATTATTGTTAAATATTAGGAATCCAGAGAAATTCTAAAAAATCTCTGGACACTAATTTATCAGCAAATTTAAGTTCTAAGTTCATTACATTTCACGTTAAAATAACGCAAAATGTACGAAATCTAGTTTATTTAGTTTTGCTTTGATATCATTTCGACCAACATTGGTTAATGAAATATTTAAAAAAGATTAACAAAGAAAGTCAAATTAACAAAGTTTTACCTGAAAATGCAATGCTTGCAAGAGCGATGAGTTTACTGAGAAACATCTCGGTAATATGGCACCAGAATGAACGCAGTAAGATAAGGATGAAGGCTTTTATACTTTTCAGAGAATTTCTTTTCGTCACGTGATCGGTACCGATATCACCGGATTTAAATATTTAGTTAAAATCGTAAAATTTCAAAAGATATTATAAAATATGCAAATTATGGAAGTGGTAAACAATAGCCTGATGCATCTGGTAATAAATCAAGACCAAATACACATTTGCTGTTTGAAAAACAAATATCGATACCGTTAAACCCAACTTTTCTGTTTTTATAGATTTGGTTATAGCATCAAAGTGCAACGCCTGTGCCATTGTAAACTTTATATGAGGGTTATTGTTATACAATAAACGAAATGTTTCTGTCTGCGATGTTTTATTCATAAAAGAAATTGCGAAAACATTTTAAATATCACCAAATTTTAAATTCAGTTCATTTATTTCAATTAAAGAAACTGGTATGCGTTATGAAAATTATATTTCATTAGAATAAAACTTCTCCAAACACTAAATTATTTATCCCAAGTATTGTGTCTAACTTTTGTAAAATTATGTATTTGGGATTGTATCATCATATTTTACATTTCTATATGTTCTGCAGGGTTGAAATTGTTCAAAAGTCATAGAAAGATGTGCTCCATTAACAAGTTTTGTATCTTAGGACTCCGATTTCTTTTTATATTCCCGTTTCTTATTTTACTGTTGTCTATAATTTAAAACCAATTAATTAATGTAGAATGCATGTGGATATAAATAAAAATTCTATCTCCATTTTCCCCTTATGCTGTGTATACCGTCTTCTACACACAGATGTTACTTTTTGGACAAACTTTTGTCAGTAATTAAAGTAGGCGAATCTTCTGACAAAGTCATTATTCTACGTGACTTTTTTTAAACATTCCTCTATCACATAAGGAGCCTCAGTTGCCGAGTCGGGTACTCTAGATATAAATTTTGACAGTAGACTATGTCAATGCAGGATTTTACAATATAAGAGTGCAATTTAGAGAAGTTAAATTTACTTATAAAATCATATGATTGAGAATTACTATCTGTAAACACGACCTCTATAGAGCTTTTTTCGACACAGTATTTGACACTATTACATGAATATAAACCCGAAGAAGTATTAAAGTTAGACCAAAAGACAAAACCTGGTTTGACGCTCTTTTAAGACAATAAACAGACTCTCTAGCAAAGCACTGCGATCGAAATGCGACATGGTCTAGATACATAAAGATTAGAAGCAAAGTTATCAATATCAAGAAAAAAAACACGCTAAACAAAATTACTACGATAATACAGGCATCTGTATTAATGATGCGAGTAAAGAGGACAAAAATTATACCGATAGCTAATGAAGGACGTCTTTCAGACAAAACCAACTATGGAAATTCCGCTTATGAAATATTTACTGACAATGAGCATATGCAAAATAGGTGGGGTTTTTTTAATTGTATTTTTTTTAATTTATTTATTTTATTATTTTTGTTTGGTTTTTTTGGGGGGGTGGGTGGGTGGGGGGGAGGTGTATTTTTTTTTTTTTTTTTTTGTGTGTGTTTTATGGTTTGGTTTTTTTTTTTGAGGGGGGGGGGGTGTTTGTTTGTTTGTTTGTTTGTTTTTTTTTGGGGGGGGGGGGGGTTGGGGGGGGGTTAACTTGAAAAGATTAAAGCAGTGAATGAGTAATTTTCCCCAATATTCAATGTTGACGACGATGGCATTAATTTACCGGATAAATACTTGTGTGATGAAACTCTTTGGATATTGTTATACAAGAGGAAAAATTTTTAAATTATGTATATTCCTCCTGCAAAGAAAGCACTTATACCAGACTGTTCTAGTCATAAAATGTTAAACGCAACAGCAAAATCAGTTTCTATGCCTTTATATCTATTAATCAATATGTCTTTGTATGAAAATAAATTTCTAATAATTGAAAAAGGTTCATATGTTTTCTGTTCAAGAAAGATGCCTCATCTGCTAGACCTAAATATAAACCAGTTTCTTTACCGGGTCGTACGAATAAAGTTATGAAGAGATATATTAAAACATGTGTACAATTTTTATCATAAGAATGATTTATTTCATAAGTATCAAGCAGGTTTTTACCAAGTCATTCTACCGTATTCAATTACTTGAAACGTATCACAATATTGTCCAGAGTATAGATGAAGGGAAATCATGTTGTATGTTATTTTACGATCTATAAAAGGCATTCAATAGGATGTGGCATTTCAAATTATAAATTTATGGAATAACTGATAATCTTTTTGATTGTTTTAAAAGTTGTTTTTCAGAGAGAAAGCACAGGTTATATACGAAAACCCTTTTTATATTTGTTTTTAACATATTTTATTGATTAAATCAAAAGGATTGGGAAGAAGTTCTTGCAACTTACTAGTCCCTCTCCTAAATAGTACAATAATGTCATGCAAGATTGTATAATTATGTATTTAACATATGAAATGTACAACAATTAGTATGATTAATTGAATCTACAAGATTTATCTATAAATTTATGAACAGCAGAAAAAAAATAGTTATATTTGTCTGAAAAGGTAAATTAATATCACCACACAATAATAGATTTGTATCAAGTCAAGCATAAAAAGGCTATCAAAGAGCTCATTTCTAGCCCTACTGTAATTTTTACAAGCAAAAAACATATGCTATGCATCTTCGTTATGTCCAGAAGAACAAAAGGGAGAATTAGTAATATTACGTTTGTAGAGATCATAATTAAGACACAGTTGTGTCTTAGTTTTGTACGAATAATGCTGAATAATCGTTTTCCAAAAGAAAAATATGGTGGTGGACATGTTATTTCTCCTATAACATTTTTGCGGAATTGATTGATTGAGACGGCTTCTTTGACTTCTGCATTTAATAAATTCCAGTGTTTTATCGAAACGGGTATGAAATATTTTTTCAATAATTCTAATCTGCATCTTGGAACACAAAACTGGTCTTTATTTCGAGCAACATAACAAGACATATTCTTGCGTTTATTTGGAATAATGCCTTTTATGTAGTCTGGAGCGATACCCTTATAAATTTTTAACATGGTAGTCATTTTTACAATATAGCGTCTGCTTTGTAAAGATTGCCAGCCTGTTTCTGAATAAAGGGATTCTCTAGATGCAAAAACGGGAAGAACAGTGACAATTCTAGCTGCAGATAACTGTACTTTTTCAAGCATGTCGATATCATGAATAGAACAGCTATCCCAAACAATGGAAGAATATTCAAGATTTGGCCGAATAAAAGCTATTTTTAATTTTGACAGATGCTTCCTACCAATTTTGAACTTGAGCTTTTTCAAAAGCCTCAATTTTTTTATTAGCTTTGTCTACTATGGAATCAATGTATGCTGACCAACTGAGGTTTTGTGACAATAAGCCTAAATGACGATGAACTGGAACACATTCCAATCTATTTCCTTAGAAAAATAGGTTTGGTAAAACAGATTTGTTTTTCTTGGAAAAATACAACTCTTGTTTTGGATGGATTGAATTTTAGTAACCACTTGTTTGACCAGGTTTCTAATATATGTAAATCATGATTAGGCTTATATTCAATATGTAGCATATCATATGAAGATTGCTGTACTGAATTATCATCAGCAAATAATCTACACATTGATATCATATTTACAGCAACATCATTAACATAAATCAAAAATAGTAATGATCCTAAACAGATCCTTGGGGTACACCAGCAGATGTAATTCGTGCTGATGATAAAAGGTCCTTATATATTATCTTTTGAGATCTGTGACATAAATAGCTTTTAAACCATTGTAAAAGATTGCCAGATATACCATAACTTTGTAATTTGAAAATGAGACCTTTATGCCATGCTCTATCAAATGCTTTTGAAAGGTCACAAAATACCATGCAACATGATTTACATTCGTCAATACTCTGGACAATACTATGATATGTTTCTAGTAATTGATAAACTGTAGAGTGTCCTGGTAAGAACCCAGCCTGATATCGATAGAATAAGTCATTGCTATGAAAATAATTATATACATGTTTGAAGATGATTCTCTCCATAATTTTACTAACACATGCTAGCAATGCGACAGGCCTCTAGTTAGATACTAATGACTGGTCTTCCTTTTTTAAAAAGAGGAATAACATGGGCAATTTTCCAAGAAGATGGAAACATATTTTCTGACAATGACCTGTTAAATAGCAATAGTGGATTTAGTTGATTTTAACATTTTCTGACTAATACAGTCTGGGCCAACAGCTTTATTTACTGGAAGTATTGTGTTAATATCCAGTATTCCTTGTTCATTAATAATTATATTATTTAAACAATCATTACATAAACTATACATGTTTGGCAATGTTTTGTTTGTATCTTCAATTGTGGAGATTGTTCAAAAATATTCATTCAAAGCTTCAATTTTGTCATTATCTTGTTGATTTGTTGACGTCATTATCATTAATTTGGATTGGGGGTATCTCATTTGACAATTTGATATTGAATGATTCTTTCGTTAGCTTCCAATATAACTTATTATATTTGCTTGAATCATCAAAGTAGGTTTCAATACTGTCATAGTAAGTGGATATTGCATGTTTTTTCATATTATTAACAGAATTACGAACTTTTCTGTAAGTTGCCCAGTCATTGTCGTTTTTTTGTTTTTAATGCTTTATTACGAGGTCTGTCTCTGATTTTGATTGCTTTCCGTATTATTGAATCATACCATGGTTTGTCTCGCGGGCGAATTGTTATAGTTTGTTCGGGTATACATTCACGAATACAAGAAATGAATTCAGTAGTGAAATTGTCCGTTGCCAAATCTAAAGAATCTGCACTATTAATAATATTTCCCAATTACAATTTTCGATTAAAGAGTTGAGTTTGATAAAGTCAGGATTCTTATAAACCCATACTTTACGCTTGTATGCGTGACTATAATTCGTGTTTGAAGTAAGCGAGATGTATGTGGCATTATGATCACTAATAGAAGAACCGTTTTATATCCCAGTTATACTGTTGTTAATGCAGGTTTTCCGCAGGAATCTTTACTTGGGCCTTTACTTTTTAAGCATTGAAAACATGCTCCAATGATTATTAGGGTTGAAAAGTCATTCAGTCAACGACCCCTACTGGTTAATGATTTATTCCAAACAAATGGTGTTCTACAATATGTTGGTAGTCTCGTGCTACGTTAGAAAGCAAATGTTTTACAATACATTTTGACACAAGCAGCTAAGGTCGTAAGATTGCGTGGGCTGGAAGAGATCGCTTTTTTTTTCGAAATTTGTAAACAAGTAGGCGGAGAAGTCTTCTGAGCGAGTAGCAGTTCCCAATGATTTATATGAAATGCGGTACTGAATATCTCTATTTATAGACATTACATTATCAACTGTTTGGAATTGATATGTATTAGATGCTTGGGTATTTTGTTATGTCACATTATCAGTTTACTCTACATCCATATATTCATTGTACCGATCACGGTGGCTCAGTGGTAGAGCTCTCGCCTCGTGAACGGAAGGTCGTGAGTTCGAGCCCCGCTCGGGCCGGCCGCGTCAAACCTAAGACGTTAAATTAGGTAGTGATTGCTCCTTCGCCAAGAGCTCGGCATTACGAAGTGAGAGTCACGGGTCTTTCGGATGGGACCTTATAAACGGAGGTCCCGTGTCGCAGCAGGTGTGGCACGTAAAAGAACCCTCACTGCTAAAAGCCATTAGTGCTAAGCATAGGTCTAAATTTGCAGCCCCGTCACCGGTAATAGTGACAGTCGCCGGATAGCTGAAAAATTGCTCAGGCGACTATAAATTAAAAACAAACAAACAAACAAAATATATTCATTGTATTGGTAAGAAAACGAACACAGTGACGAGGCCTGTGGACGTTTTGTATTAAACTTTCGTTCAAAATGTGTTCTAGTGCATAGATTTTTCTTGTATTATAATCATACTTTATTTGGACCCAAACTTTTAATTTGGAGATAAAGTTATGTGATTTTAATGCAACTTACGAATAACAAATATAGCTTAGATCCCTTTACTTTCTTCTTGTAAACTGAGAAGAAACAAGTTTATATAAAAATTACTGAGAATCACATCTTGTTTTGGGATCATTTGAAAAACAGAGAAATTATAGAATAGACGCTGACGCAGCCATTAAAATCCCAAAAGCGCGGCTGACCTGACTAAAGCGTGCCTGGCGACAAAGTATGAAGGCGTGGCCCTACCAAAAGGCAGTCAACATGGGCACGATTTCTGGCAGCTGTGCAAGAGATGAACGATGTCACCACCACTACGTGGGACAGCAGTCCCTAGGTCCTACAGAAATCACTTTAAAAGGATATATAGCAAATTTACGGAAGGTTAGGTGCACGAAATTGAAGGTTTATGTTTTCCAACGGCCTCGCACACGGCATAAATGAAACTGTTTACTTTGAGTATGTTACAACTACTGCGATTTCTTGAATGACAGACAATAAAAATACATCATATCTAGAGAAGAGAATATATATCAGTAATCATTTATATAAAATCTAGCGAAAAGAAAAGATATTTCGCCCTACATTACAACCATGTTCGACAACATAAATGGGCGTGGCTTAGAATTTCGACCAGCTGTTTTACAAATATATCTGGTATATTAGGAACCATTTATCATTGTTCACTGAAAATATCCAAGCAATGTCTCGCACACACTTTTCATTTCTTTAATATTTGAATAAAATGTAGAAATTCTCCACACACACCTATTTAATAGAATATTGATCGTTTATGTCTATTTTAATATATATATATATATATATATATATATATATATATATATATGTGTGTGTGTGTGTGTGTGTGTGTGTGTGTGTGTGTGTGTGTGTGTAAAGACATAAACATGTATGATTTTTCATACTCAAGGAAAATATATATTCTGACCTATCAAGATTAATCATGCCATTTGAATTTTCCCACCAAGCTATTAAAATTAAACTAATGTGGACCTGATATTGTTTAGATCTGCAGGTATATATTTTGTTCATGTACATAACAATGGCGGATTTAGAGGGAGCTGCCCTCCCTCCCCTCCATTTTTTACCACAACTATACAAAATAATGTAAAACTCTAGATTTGGAATTCAAAATGGTTGAGTATTTTGGCTAATACTTACATTCACATGTAACCCCTCCCTTTCATAAATCATGGACATGCCACTGCATAACATCAATTTTGATGTGACATCCATATCACTATCTGAAATTTGTGCAAGGTTCAAAATTTAAGTACCATGTATTGAATGATTTGCCAAATGCTCGTCTACATCAGTAGTCTTTTTTTTTTAGCCTTGTGGAGCTTTGGATTCTACAAGTTAATTTTACGAAAATATAATGTTGTGAAATGAGTTTCCTTGCTCTGAGGACAACATTCATATTCCTAATCATCCTTGGTATATAACTGATGAGTGTGGTGAAGTTTCAAGGATTGCTGTTGATGATGTTGTCCTTTGCTTCTTTAGACTTCTCTATGAAAATAATATATATATTGAAAAATAAATAATATAAATGATTTGCATATATTTTTTGTGAGACGTGAGGTAATATAAAACAAAGACATACATGTGTAGGTATGGTAATATCCTTGACAAGTTAAGAAGATGTACTGCAGTACAGTCAAAATATAGATGGAAAATGGCCAATTGTCTTGTCTTCAATAATTCACTATAGATGTCCTAAATGGGACCAAAATACCCCTGTATGGAGTACACCAGATACCAGAAATTTTTGAATTGGTTCTCAAATAGTCTTGACCTTTATGTATTAATATATTTCTGAAGGAACAATTTTTTTTACTATCAATCAAGTATCTGAATTAATACCCTACAACAAATTGTATAGAGATAGGTATAAATCACCCAATTTTTGAACACTAACAATTTAATTTACTATTTCCCCATACTTTAGAAATTTTGTAACTATGCTATAGTATTTTCATTCAGAATAAGAAAATAAATGCACAAATATCAATCAACCCATGCGTCCAATGTTTTTGTTTATCCTTGAACATTTTAAATGCAGCTCTTAAAGTGATGTAAAACCGAACAACTCTGTTCTTTAAACAAAGTCATTTAAATATAAAATCTGAAATAATATTAATATTGCAAAGTCCAAAGTACTGATATTAAGGTGTATTATTGATGTGGTGGTATCAAGGGGACTGGAACCCCAACCCTTGGAAATATTTTACCATTGGGAATATATTTTCAAGTCTAACCCCCACCTCCTTCGTGTGATCAAATGTTACAACTGCTGTTATTACAAACTTTACACCGGTAGTTACTATTATATCAAAACCCCAGAAACCTGTGACCTTTGTTAAAACTTTCTTGATCTGCCTTTAGAAATATTAAAACTAAAATCTTATTTCAAACAACAATTTGAGACCAAAGACATTATTCTGGGTCATCCATGAAAACAAGGAACTTTATTTCTATTAAACTATTGAAATTCTGCAAAACACCACAATGTACTAATAAACCTGTGTTTCCATTATAATTGGAACTCATAAGGATGGATTTATATCTAAAAAGTATTTATGATATTGCATATCTCAAATTATCACAAGTTTGTTGGGTTTTTTTAATATACATGCTATGCAGGATTCTCAATAATTTTAGAAGTAACAGGAATTGAAAATCACAAGTGTGTCAAATATGTGAGCGCTTAGGGGGATCCACAAGCTGCCCTGAATTTTTATGAATGTTTTGCAAGCTACTCTGTTGCAATTCTGCAATATTTGATTGGTTATTTAAAAAAGTCACTGATCATAACTTTCCCTTATCCACTCCATAAGTTTGTGCATTCATATCATGAAATTCTTTTTCTAAAAAGAAAAAAAATGAGCACGATACACCCAGGTGCGCTGCCACTTAAACTTGCCCGTCCACCCCACTCAAGAAAGCAAAAATATAAAAAGACGAGAGCTTGGGCAGAACTGGTTACTCAAACTAGGTCATACCCTCCTATTGCTAAATAGTATTATCCCATAATATAAATCTCTGATCGTAACATCATTTGCATGATATAGCAGTAGCACCTTTTTGCGCCATAATAATACTATTGGACGACAGCGCTGATTTTACGTGAGGGATGAGTGATTTCGGGCATTATGCACTTAAGAAGGGGGGGGGGGTGTTTCTCAACTTATATCAATTAAATAAAACGTATATTAAAAAGTAAAAATTGCTAAAACATTGTAATACGATAAGTAAACGCATGCATTGACTCTACAAAGAGAGTGACACATCCCTGGCGAATCTGAGAACATTAACAGCTGATGAACGTAAACAACACTGCAAATTTTCAAAACACAGGCACGAGAAATTCAAAATATTCACAATATCAAAAATGAAGGAAAATATACGGAAATATTTTCAAAATTTCATTTTAGTTATTGAATTATTCTTAGATGTCTTATAGAGGAAGTTTTGTAATCTCTTGAAAACCTATCAATTCTTCGTCAGACACGTGAAAAACTTGCATGAAAGTTGGGCCCTTCGTCGAGTCAAGTCATTATAATCCACTTTTTCTGAATACATGGATCCTTTGAAAAAGAATGAAACGGTGTTACGTTACCCTGACGTCTGTCCTCGTCACACTATGGGAAGCAATACGTTGTTTTCCGTACATCACCCATTTTTCGTATCACACACACATATAATGTTTGTCAGGTCAGCCTCGTTTTGAAAACGAACTTAGTTGCGCAAGTGAATAGAGTCTATAGAACTTATTTCGAAATAATTAAGGCCTCATGGGGCATGACAAAAAGCATATATATATATATATATATATATATATATATATATATATATATATATATGAATGAATGAATTGATCAAAATTACAGGAATTCAAACAAAAATATGCATTATCTGTATGTAATATCTACTGCAAAGTCCAATAATAAGAGCCCCGGAAGTGATGAATTTACTGCAGAATTTATTCAAAAATATTCTGGACACAATTAGGACACTATGTAGTTAGATCACCAAATCTAGGGTACAAATTGGGACAATTATCGGTGAACAAAAACGAGGCATAATAACTTGTATACCGAAAGACGGGAAAAGTAAATTTTACATGAAATATTGGAGACCGATCTTTCTATTGAATATAGTGTATAAAGTTGGATTAGGGTGTATAGTCCAAAGAATAAAACGGTAATCAGTACAATAATCAGTATAGACCAAAATGGACCTGCTCCAGAAAGATGTAGGTGAAAACAAACGTTTTATATATGACTTACTGCGGTATACGGAGAAAAATAACATACATTGTTTATTATTAATGATAGATTTTGAAAAAGCCTTCGATACTGTTTCATGGAAATTATTGATAAAACACTTTTTTAAAATTTTGGTCCATCTCTTAGAAAATGGATATCAGGATTCCAACAAACATTTCTCCATCAGTATCAAAAGCGGGTCATCTGTCGAATTTTGTCAAGTTAGGCAGTGGATGTCGACAAGGTGACCTAATATTTTCTAATATTTTTTGCTTTTTGTTATGCATCGAAATTCAGCTCTCAAGTTAAAAAGTAACCATAACATTAAAGGAATTGATATTGATGACATTTAATACTTGATGTCATAATATGCTGATGACACTCACCGGTCGCGGTAGCTCAGTGGTTAGAGCGTTCGCTTCGTAACCGGGAAGTCGTGAGTTCGAGCCTCGCTCGTGCCATGGCCGCGTCAAACCTAAGACGAAAAATAGGTAGTGATTGCTCCTTCGCCAAACGCTCGGAATTTAGAAGTGAGAATCACGGGTCTTTCGGATATGACCTTAAAAACGGAGGTCCCGTGTTACGGTAGGTGTTGGCACGTTAAAGAATCCTCATTGTTACGGGCCTGAGCGCTAAGCATAGGTCTAAATTTGTGGTACTTCACCTACAGCTGGTGACATTTCAATATGAGTGAAAAATTCTCGACGGGACGTCAAACAAACAAACCAAACAAAACAATACAAAAGTAATACTTATAAATAACAGTCATCGACAGAGAGGTGTACGTATATGCAAGTAAAATTAATAATATATATACACATGAACATACATGTATAGAAAATAAGTTTTGTATTAAGGAGAATAGACAGTTTAGTAGATTTCTGAAATAAAAATACACAATTTCTTAAGTTTGTTTGGCATTAATGGTCGACATAATTTCATTAATGTTCACAGTATTTGGTCTTGTACAATATTTGCGCTGAAGATAATCTTTTCTTATAGTAGATAAGGCACTGCATTCTAACAGATAATGATATCCATCTGGCTTCATTACATAGTATACACAATCGTTCATCATATGGTATATTAAACAGACTCAACTTGGAGGCGATAGTTAGTAGTGCGACGTTTCAAAAAAGATGTTCCTTGATGCCACTGGTGGACTTCACGATAAGTTTCCAGACCAAACTTTTGTTTTGAAAATTCTTTAAATTGTACTTTTGGAAGAATTGTAAATTTCACTTGACCATGTCTGGATAAATTAATCCTTAAGACTTTGTCTTACAGTGTTTGTTATCCATTTTTCATTCACAGTGACAATACCTTGTTCACAGCATATATTAGAAAAACCACATGTATCTAACATTCTGTTGATAAAAGCAAGCCATGGATTTTTAAATCCCTCATTACTATACTGTGTATATAAATATTTGTAAATAATATTTACAATTTTATTTTCGTTGCCAGACATATAGCAAGAAATCATTCTAGTATACACATAAACATATATAGGGAAACGTCCGGATTCATATATGATGGAGTGGAACCTTTTAAACAGAAAATAACCCCGTGGGGATCCGAGTTACGATAGATCCTCAGTACCCTTTGCTTGTCTTAAGAGGCGACTAAATGGGGCGGTCCTTCGGATGATACCGCAAAAACCGAGGTCCCGTGTCACAGCAGGTGTGGCACGATAAAGACCCCTCCTGCTCAAAGGAACTGAGTGCCGAACATAGGCCTATATTTTGCTGCCCTTCACCGGCAATGGTGACGTCTCCATATGAGTAAAATATTCTTGAGCGGGACATTAAACAGTATATAATCAATGAATCAATCCTTCTTTCTTGTAAACAAAATGTATCAAGATCATTAATGTATAAAGAGAACAAAAAACGGGGATAAATTCTGATCCTGTCTTACTCCAACATTGCATATAAAAAAATACCTGGTCACACCATTCATTTTAATAATGGATTTTATCCCCAATTTAATACCATTTACAATTAACTTAAGACCGTTTCCCCAGACAGTATCAAAGGGCTGTTTAAAACATACAAAAGCACAAAAGAATTTCTTCTTTCTATTCATGAAAAATTGTGACAAAAATTGTAATGTAAGGATCTGATCTGAAGTAAAATGCTCTTTTCTGAAACCGCTCTGGTTTTCATTAATTAAAGTTACTTCTGCTGCGTAACCTTCAAGACGGTTGTTCAAAATACATGTAAAAAGTTTGCCCAAGCAGCTTAACACAGTTATAGGACGATAATTTTCTGGTGACTTACGATCACCTTTGTTTTTGTATATAAGTTTGACTATTCCAATTAACCTCTCATCTGGGACAAAACCATAATAATTATTACTGTCAAATTCATAATTATCAGGTTCATCACACTCACCAGCATTAATATTGCTCAAGTATCGAAACACATCATTAATGTTGACAACGCATTTATTATCTTAGGAGAGTTTAAAAATTTTCCAATACCCTTTAGAATTGGTAGATTGTAGTTCGCCAAGTTGACGTGTTATTTCTTTGCTATAATTTCTCACACAGTTATCCATTATATATTTGTATTCTTTGCTCATAACCCTAACTCATATTTCATAAACAAAGTACATGTTTCAGTTATGCGAATAACCAAGATGGCTTCTTTCACGTTCGACACTTTGCCAGTATGTTGCTAAGCGAATCATTGCGCGGTGCAATCATTTTCTATTTTACATTTAAATCATGACTTAAGACTTGTGCAATGTAATTTTGTCATTTTAAATTATAAGGAATGAAGCTAATTTTGACCTATGTTATACAATATAATGTAACTTGGTGCAGTTTATGTTTGTTATAATCCGCTTCGCGGATTGTAAAGCGTAAACTGACCAAGTTACATTATATCGTATAACATAGGTCAAAATTAGCTTCATTCCTTAAATATCATTGGCTACTTTATTGATATTTGCTTTGGAGATAACAGGGTTTGCTGATATCTCGTCTGGTAACTTTCAATAGCATGTACCGCGTCTCTATTGATACCGTTATGAAACTCAACTGCTTTTTCAGTGCACCATAATTTCACACTTGACTGATTTACACCTGTATACTTATTTTTAGTCTCTCTTGGACAGCTTATAAAGAAAAACACACTGGATCATGAGCATCGGAAAAAGATTAAAAATTCAAAAATATCAGTCTTGAAATAGTTCGAAAATATATACACTTGCTAAAACTTAGTCAACGGTACTACTACACTGTACTTCTACATGTAGTATTACCAATATAAAACTAAACGATACCAGTTTTGATGCACCAGATGTGCATTTCGACAAATAATGTCTCTTCGGTGATGATCAAGTCAAACAATGTTGGAAATCCGAAATAAGAACAAACTTGGAAGAGCTGAAAGAACCAAAACTACCAAATATTGGAGCCAAACAAATTTATCACTTCCGACACGGCTGTTTGCAATCTACAATTCGTTATTCTTACAAAACTCAACAAGTTTATATCCAAAATTGTTTACAACTGAATCCTTAACGGATCTTTTGAAAGGTATTTGGAACTTTTTAAAAATTAAAGAATATGTTTCAACATCGCGTTAGAAAGAATCATCAAATTGTTTAACATGCGATAAATAATTTTCTTGAGTAAAGAAATCATCTAATGTTCGAGAATTAAAATCTCCTAGAAGACATACATATTTCATTTCATATGACAATGTAATTAATTCTTGCTCTATTTCCAAAAAAAAACTATCATTAGAAGAATATTTACTTCCTTCAGGAGGAATGTAAACTACACCAAACAAAGCATCATCATCAATATTAAGAACTATTTTGCTGACTTTGAACCAAAAACATATGTACAATCAATGTGAATCACATTTACATATTTTACAATTTCATCTCTAAATAAAATTGAAAATTAAATGAATATTATATGAAATTTGATGATAATTTTACCAAATCAACATAGTACTGAGGGATCAAATGAGATTGCTTAGAGGTCACGTGATGGTCAGTCTTTAAAGAAATACATTTGATGCATTAATAATATATATATATATATATATATATATATATATATATATATATATATATATACTCTGCAAAAAAAGAAACGCATAATGGATTTTTTAAGATTTTAGTAGATGTATTTTGGATTATGATTTTACAATAAAAAATGTAGATATTCACTAGAATTGTTTCAATTGAAAAAAATTACAGTCCAAACCTTAGATATTGGTGAAAAAAAGTCAGATCATCACAGTTAAGAACACTTCCTGTCACGTTTAAGTTAGTACCGTGTATGACCACCTCGAGCTGCCAACACAGTTCTGCATCTCCTTGGCATAGAGTCAATCAATGTTCTTACGTTATTGCGTGGAATTGTTCGCCATTCCTGTTGTAACATTTGACGGAGCTGATCGAGGGTCTGAGGCGGAGGTTGGCGCAGGCGCACACGTTTATCCAGTTGGTCCCATAAGTGTTCAATCGGATTCAAATCCGGTGATTTGGAAGGCCATGGTAGCACATTAATGTTGTTCTGCTGAAGGTAGTCAATTGTTAAGCGGGCTGTGTGAGGCCTAGCATTGTCATGTTGGAATAACTCTCTCTGTCGGTCAATTACGCGCATAAGGTGAGGTTGGAGAATTTCGTCTCTGTACCTTTGAGCCGTTAAATTGCCCGGGACATGTACCAGTTCTGTTTTACGGTCATTAGAGATCGCCGCCCACATCATGACGCTACCTCCACCGAAGCTATCCACTTCTTGGACACACGAGGAAGAGAAACGTTCATTCCTGCGCCGGTATACACGGATTCTTCCATCACGTTTCTGTAGCAGAAAACGGGACTCATCGCTAAAGCAGATTCTACGCCAGTTGCGGAATGTCCAGCCCCTCAATCTGTTGCACCATCGGACTCTTTCTCGTCTGTGTAACGGTGTCAAAACTGCTCCAAAATACGGTCTTCTGGGTCTAATGCCATATTGTCGAAGTCGGTTGCGGACTGTCTGCGAGCTGATTCTTCTCAATCCAGGTATTCCGACTGCAGTAGCTGTTGCAGCAACGGTTCGATTCCGTAGATGAAAGACCCGGATGTAGCGATCTTGTCCAGGAGTCGTAATGCGAGGTCGCCCACTCCTCGGTCGGTCATTAGTAGAGCCAGTCTGCTGGAATCTGTTCCACAGCCGAGAAATTGTGCTCTGATTTACGTTTTCAGTTCGTGCAATCTCACTTTGGGATACTCCGGCCTGGAGACGGCCAATGACGATATTTCGAGTAGCAGGGTCCAACCTTGGCATGGCAGCATTTTAACGTTATGGTGAATTCAAGCTTCAAACTTCGTCCTTTTATACGCTTTAATGTAGTGGTTGAATTAAGCACAAAGTTCTCGCGAAAAACGTAAGCCAAATTCCATGGCGATAGAGGTGATGTGCAATTTTAGAGAGTCGCCGAGCTAATTTGGCAGAGAGCCAAATCAAATGAACAGACCTTTAAAGTTTCATACTTACCTGTAAAAAATCAATTACTCAATTGAACATTTCAGTTTACCTGGTAAAATACATAATTTGCATTTTTAAAATTTCAAAAGGGCTATGCGTTTCTTTTTTTGCAGAGTATATATGTTAACCGAAATTGCATTGAAATAGGGTGGGAAATTAAATAAAGTTGGGAAGGGCATTTGATCCCTCAGTACTATGTTGATTTGGTAAAATTATCATCAAATTTCATATTCAATATAATATTCATTTAATTTTCAATTTTACCAAATCAACTGTACTGAGGAACCAATGAGATATCAGAGAAATGCATCAAATGTATTGAATAACTAAGATGAGGAAATTGAACGACAAAAATGACTCATAACTACTCAACTTTAATTAGTACAACACCAAACATATCTTACAAGATTCTAAATATGAGTTGACAATCAAGCAGTCAATTGGTATATTTTGTCAACAATAATTCTCCCATGTTACATCCATCTTGTACAAGAATGTTCTTGTGATAGAATTTCCGAACCACACAATCAGATGCCCAGCCTGCAGATTTGAGGATGGTACAGATTGGAACATTACATAGTTTTGCGGCACTTACAGCTGCACTCCTAGTACTATGAGGAGAAAACTGTTTCACATCAATGCCCGATTTAGATAACACCGTTCTAATCCAGTTTGCAATGGTTTGCTTACAAATTTTATGGAACGGATCAATGGTACTGATAAACAATTGTGTTTCATCCTTCCTTTAGTCTTTCGTTCTGTCCATATATACATGTAAAGTTTTTACAACACACAAATCTTCATTAGTGAAATACTTAAACTCAAGTGGTGTCAAATGATATCCCGGGCGTGTTTGTTTCAAAATGTCACCAATAAAATTTTTTACACTTCTATCATCAAACTTGATGTTCCTAACATCTGTCAGATGAAGCGTTTGACATCGTTGACCTGATAACAAAGCTAACAAAGTAACAAGTTTATGAGACAGTAATCTTAATGATATTGTATGGAGTGGCATAAGCGACTCCAAGTATTCTAAAACTACAGAAACATTCCAAACACTACTGTATCTAGGCAATGCAGGTTTAATATGAAAAATACCTTTCATAAACCTCTTTACTAAAGTACTATTTACAACTAATTGTGAGTGTTCATTAAATAATTGAAGAAACACAGCTAAACAAGACTTGGCAGTATTAATGCTACTATATCCTAGCCCCTGTTTGAATAAGTCTGTAAGGAACTCGAGAATGTTATTTACAGATGGATAAAAGTAATCAATCTTCCTTCGTTCACAAAAACACATCCATTTTTTGAAATGCACCCAATGCTGTTGTTTGGTTGAAGTTCTCCAGGATGAAATGATGATATCGGCAGATTCCTGTGGTATTCCACGTTGTTTGAGAAGTTGCCTGATAGTCTGCGTGCACAAAGTCTCAGCTTCTTTAATGGATGGATTCTTTCTGGTTCCATAGGAAAGGACAATATCCGCTACCAAGAGTTTCAGCATCTTTGTGAACCAATGCTGCGTGTTCCACATTGGAGCCACTAGAATCAATTCTGTTCTGTCCAACTCTATCTTCTGCAGCAGTTTCCCTATGCAGCTAAGAGGTGGAAAAGCGTAATACAGAATATTACTATCAAGTTTCATACTGAAAGCATCTATTGCACAAGCTGATGGATCGGGAAGGAAAGATACATATTTTGACAATTTATTATTTAGTCTAGATGCAAATAAGTCAATGCTTGGTTTACCAAACATAATACAAATTTCCCGAAAATTATTAGGATTTAGGCTCCATTCTGTATCCATGGACAATTTCCTAGATAATTCATCAGCTACAATATTTTTTGCCCCAGGGACATGACTTACTGTGAGCCATATATTTCTGTCAATACACCAAAGCCACATTGTTCTTGATAAATCATGAAGCATGAGCGACTTTCCACCCATGTTAGACAAATAAGCCACTGCTACAGTATTGTCCAGAAAGAGCTGAATATGACAGTTCCTTAATGTTGAACAGAAACACTGCAAAGTAAGGAATGCAGCTTGCAATTCAAAGTAATTAATGTGGTTTTGTCTTTCACTATAAGAC
The DNA here is from genome assembly GCA_024699665.1 of Ostrea denselamellosa. Classification (NCBI taxonomy): domain Eukaryota; kingdom Metazoa; phylum Mollusca; class Bivalvia; order Ostreida; family Ostreidae; genus Ostrea; species Ostrea denselamellosa. The sequence goes on along the minus strand of JAMZEH010000054.1, from coordinate 5,490,180 downwards.
CAGTGACCACCTGTCTTCTTTGTCTTATCATCTTTCATACGACCCCCCCCCCCCATCCTACATTAGAACTATCTGTTTCCAAAGTTATATTAGGGGGCCCCCTGTTATTGGTTTGTAACTCGTTTGTACATTATCAATCCACCAGTTTAGTTGTTGTTTGCTTATGTTTGATACTGTCATTTTTGCATCATAATCTCCCTTGGCAATTTTTTAAATTGTAATCTTTTTCGTGTTCGAGAGATTTAGTAAACAAAGGTGAATATTGAACTCCTGGTTCACAAGCTACCAATTTTCCAATAACCATTGCAAATTCTTGAATAGAAACTTCATGTTTTTTCAAAGGAAGTGCACAACATTCTATCACATTGTTTGCTTTTTCAGGCGTTAATCTCACTATCATTTTTTTTCTGAATCAAGAATAAATCCCAAAAACACAATTTGTTTTGATGGTTGGAAAACAGACTTTGTAGGATGAATAGTTAATCCCAAATTGTCTAGAACTAACACTGTTTGATTTACATTATTAATACATGAATCACAAGTGTCTCCTTGTTGTAAACAATCATCAATATAAGCCACAATAGAATGGCCCAACTTCCTAAGGTATGAAAAAACAGATTTCATGATTTTAGTGAAAATTCTAGGAGCTGAACTCAACCCTATTGGTAGTGAAGTAAACTGAAAACACTGATATGGCCAATAAAATTGCAAGTATTTTCTATCCGAAGGGTGAACTATCACCGAATAATAAGCATCCTTAAGATCAATTGATGCAAAATAATCTTTTTTCATCAAATTAATAGCTGACTTAAGGGTATCCATTTTGAAATGGGTGTGTTCAATGTCCTTATTCAGTGACTTTAAATTGAGGATTATTCTATATCCCCCATCCTTTTTCAGTCTTGTAAAAATGTTAGAAATGAATCCATGTGAAGGATCATTAGCCTTTTCTATTATACCCATGTTTAAGAATCTGTCAATTTCCTGTTGTACATGCATTTTTTCCTTTGTAGAAAAAGGAATATGCCTAGGCATCTTAGATTGTTGTGGTTCAGCAGAGAATTATAATTTATATCCTTCTATTTGTTGGATAACCCAGGGATCAGATGTTATTTTCTTCCAATTCCCTAAAAATTGCTGAATTTTCCCTCCTTGAAAATTTTGTGGTGTATTCCTCACAAAATAGGTACCACTTAAAAACTGGGAGTCACTTACTTCTAAATCTGCCATGTTTACTTCTTCTGTGTTTGAGTTTGATTTTATATGAATCATTGGCCAGCATCAATGCATTACGCACATCCGTAGTCTTCATCTCCACCTTACTTGATGCTTTGGACATTAACAAATCCATCAAGTGAAGCAAAGGGTAAAATGCTTTACAAAGCAAAGTTTGAGAATTGTGCAGTTTTAAGTCATTATCCCTAGCCTTGCGTCCAAGGGATGTCCAGATGCCTTTATTTATTCTGGGAACCTGCAAGTTCCCGCAGTTTGCTGGCTTGAAATGTTTGGCCAATAAGTCCTTTCTTTTTTCATCATTGATTCGCGCACAAATGCCATCGTTGACAATTTTAGCCAACCGATCATTGATTTTGTCTGAACATTTATCTTCCTGTTCATAGAAATGTTCAATTTGACTAATCAAATCGTCATCTCCGTCCGACTCACTAATAAGATCTAAATCCGTCTGATCGTCTACCTGAGGCTGTGCTCTCCGAATTTCCTCCATCTCATCCTCTTCTGATGAGGCGTAATCCGATTTAATCGAAACAGGACGACTGGAAATACGTGCAGTTTGATTCTGAGACTTCAGTAGTTTAACTTCTGAACTAAGGCTATCCAGCAAAGATTGTTGTCTGGTCAGTACTTTGCTAATCGTTGCATCAGGGATGGGCGCCGCCATTGTAACACGCTTTGTCTCCAGATCACGTGATCTCGCACGCTTGACAGTGGCGGATCGGATTTCGTTGGCGTCAGTATCCAAAATCAATTGAGAGTCCAACGGCATATTCACGAAAGTTCCTCCAGAATTGGAGACATACTCAGTCCCAGAATTGGGCACATTAAGCTCAGGCCCAGAATTGGGCAAAGTTACATCGGTAAGACAACTAGGCGTCCCAGAATTGGGCACAGGTCCAGCGCCATCAGTGATAGCGTCACCCAGAATTGGGTCTAAAGACATCGTTCATCCAAATTGCCACAGCTTCCACTGTACAACGACGTCCTCTAATTACTCGACAAAAGTGTTAAATCCAACAAGCTGATGGTAATACCGAAAACGCGACGAATCGTTATCTAGTAATTCAAACTGATCAGTAACAATTAATAGCGTCCATCCATATCGAAAAACCTCTAAACACTGACCATCACGTGACGTCTAAGCAATCTCATTGGTTCCTCAGTACAGTTGATTTGGTAAAATCATAATTCCCCCAGACCTAGTGTTCGTTAATTTCCTCCGATTTTTAAGAGCTGTGGTGAAACCACTATCGGAGTCATCAGTCTTCGTTTCCGTTAGTCCAATTATATCATATTCACGAATAAGGCCATTAAACTCCGCATAGTTCAGTTTATTCCTAACGCCACACATTCAAGGAAAGAAATTTAAGTTCACATTTTGTCTGCTCTGCGGCATGATCCTAATGGCGATCAGGTGTTGAACTTTGACGTGGTCGCTTTGATGACTGTCTCGACTCCGCCTCCCGATTGCCATGGTTCTATAATTGGTTAGCTGGGTCGCGTGCACGATTTTCCGAATTCGCACTACGGCACTCGGGTTGTGTCTTCTCCGGTGCGTACTCCTCACCATCAATATATAGAATGTCCTTAACAAGTTTAACACGGCGATGATCTGCTCTGGCCTTCCTCATGAGAGGGTAGAGTTGTTTTCGTCATTCTTCCCCTCCGCTGGGAACTGTTCATTTACCCCAATACCTGGACCCTTTTAATCGGCGCGGGGCCATACGTCTGACGTGTTCTCTGTCTTTAAAAAATGAGAATTTCGCCACAATATTCCGGGGTGTCTATGATACTCTTTATGAAAAGGTCAAGATAACTAACAGTATTCAATCTCGTAATTCCTATAGAAAATCCAATTCCTTTTGAAAGGGCAGTTGGAGTATACGTGCGATTAATAGATGTGGAATAGATGTCGAATACAGTTGTAATAATGAGCCTTACAAACAAATACAATATTGTTGCCAGCTTTGTCAGCTAGAACCAAAACATATTCCTCATGTAACCTATCTAACTCTGTTATCACTTCTGATTTACTAAACACAGAAGGATAGATTTTTGTTTTGACATGTCTGATACAGGATTTTAATATTCCTCTTATACTTTTTATCCATTCTGACTAGGTATCAAGTTCTTTTTTTTAGGTTTAGCCCATCGTCTGGCATAATCTTCGACAGAATTCATAATAGAGATGAAGTTCTGTCGCCAATTGAAAGACCGAGGTTCTCTGAATTTAGGATCTTTTAAAATAAGTGATTTTAGATCTTCATTTTTAAGAATATCAACATTACCAGCTAGACTATGGTTAAAAGAAGACGAAAAACAAGAACACGTGGGTGGACTGAGTATAAGATGGTCTATATCTAGGTACTGCAAAGTTTGTTTGTAGTTAAAAGTTTGGATGCAATAGTGGAAGTATGTCTGTACAAAATACAATGTGTAGACTTGAACTTGAAATACTCTGGAATACATTAATATTTCCCCCATTCTATGATATATTATCAATTCTGAACTTTCTGTACAGGAAGTCCGGGAGCACCTCCTCGCAATCCCCATTTCTGTATTCCTCAATACCACTGACAATCAGGTTATCAGCATCGATCTGCTTTTTAAGTCCGTCACAGAACTCTGCATTTCTTTTTGCTTTCTTTTGATAATGTCGGCCTTTTTAGTGATCAATTTCAATAATCCCCCCATTAATCTCGTCAAATCTGTCTTTATATTCCCCTACACATTGTCAAACATATCACTCATTGCTTTTGCACTGCTTTCAGCCTCTTATACAGTGTTTCACTTGTTGGATCTCTCTCTCTCGACATGATTCACTCTGGTCTCTGAGACTTATACATTTTCAGTGAGCTTATCTAACCTGCACATTCTATTTTCAGTGAGCTGAAGTACGTAAACTCCAACATGTCCAGGTCGATATATATATATATATATATATATATATATATATATATATATATATATATCAAGCGGTTACTTTGGGTCAATCAGATAAATCTTTTTGTCTGAGTATAGATTCTTTCTATCCTCTTCTTGTCAGTCTTACTGGAAGTTCGTTTGAACTGACATCACGCTTGTTGGTGCTTCGAGGCGGGCGGGGAGCAAGGAATCCGAAATATAATTCATTTTACTATGGCTTCTTCAAACAAACGTTGTTTCTCAACTTCTTTAAAGACCTCTCTTAATGATGAACATGTTACCCGTTAGTGAGCACTGGCCCCGTTTCATCACACTTAGGAAGAACTGTCAGACAATCAAACGAAGCCTTAACAAAAGTGTCGCCTTTTGTTATACAGACAGGCCTACTAGGAATAACTGGAACTCAGAAATCCGTTAAAAAGTTGAAATCTGGAGCACTTGTTAAAGTAACAATAAACAACATTCTACTTCATTGCTGAGCTTGAGAGATCTAACTGGTAAAGGGTCATTTGTAAAACTAAATCAAAGCAGGCATATACATCATATTTTACAGAAATCATGATCTGGATGGTATTCCATATTAGGAAATCTAAAAAGAATTGGCACCCCAGGAAGTGGTCAATGTCAAAAGGTTTACAAAAAGCGGAATGACAACATTGAACCAACAAATACTAACCTTTTAATATTTGGAATGCCTATACTTCCAACAAGTATTAAAGTCGGGTTATACCAAATGAAAATAGAAATCCGCTATGTTGCCTCAAACATAGCGATTTGGCCAAGGCCTAACAAATTGTAAAGGCTCCAAAGCCTGCTTCAGGTGTGGTCAGGAGGAGCATGAGGGCAAGAACTGTCAGAAGGAACATAAATGCAAAAATTGCCAAAGTGACCACATGGCTTCCTGTAAACAATGTCCAATTTGAACTGAAGAAAAGCAAATACAAAAGGTTAAAGCAGAAAAACGCATAATTTACTACGAATCGAAAAACTTGTCAATACGTACAGAGTTCCATCATAAGCAACAGTTTTGAAATGATCCTCAATGAAGGATATGTCAATACAAGTCTGTGAATATGATATATTTCTACAGGATTCTGCAAAAACAAAAGAAGTTTCTTGGACGTCTCAGGACAAAAGTAAAATGAATTCAATATCTGCTTCTCCAGGGCCTGCAGCAAAGGTTGTAGCTCCGACCTCTGCAAAATCTATAGCTGCAACCTCTGCGGGACCTTTAGTTGCAGATGCCCCAAAATCATCTAGGAGACGTAACTCTTCTCCACAAAAATAAAGCAAATGAGTATAGTGATTGGTTGCTTAAGTGGGTGAAAAAACCCGTCGCTATACACAACAAATTTGGAATCTTGGACGAAATAGAGTTACGAGGCAAGTGACTTTTGCAAAATGGACAAAAGCGGTGAAAGATCCAATATTTGTTTAAGAATATTCATTCTGATATGTGGCAACACTTGGCAAAGATACATCTTTGTATGCTACAGTAATGAGGTGGGTGGGGGAATTTAAATGCGGCAGGCAGAGCCTTGAAGATACCCCCGTTCTGGAATACCTGCCACTGATGTAACCCCAGAAATGGTCAATAAAGACCATGATATTGTTATGACTGATAGGCGAGTTACAGAAAGAGATATAGTAAGAACATTTGGCATTTCACAGGAAAGAATACATTATATTCAGACACGGGATCTTGCAATGAAAAACCTTTCAGCATTACTGGGTACCAAGACTTCTGACAGTTGATCAGAAGCACACCAGGCGCACTTTTTTGCCTTCTAATTTAAACCTTTTAGAGATATATCTTGTTAACTTTCTTCAGAGATTTGTTACTATGATTGAAAAGTGGGTCCATCATTTAGAGGCCAAACAACAGTCGAAACAATGGAAGCACCCTGGTTCACCCCCGCCAAAGAAGGCACAGACTGTTCCATCAGTTGGAAAGGTTTTAGCCTTATAGGATGCTGATGGTATTCTGATGGTAGACTGTCTACAAAAGAGACAAACAATCAATGGCACATACTATGCATCACTTCTGAGTCAGTTACGGGAAAATAATAAAACATTTTACTATATTCTCTGACTCCTTATCGTGTCTACAGTCAATTAACAATATGAATATTGATCATCCATACATTTCAGCCCGAATGTGTATCTTCTGACTGTCCATTAACTATCTATCACATTCTTGTAGAATTTAGTTATTTTAAAACCATAAGAAATAGACTTTTTGATAACGTGTAATCAATGCAAGAATTACAAATACTGATTGTAATATTACTATAAGATATTTACAAGAATATTACTTTTACAGAGAAATGTTATAAATACAACTGTTTATATACACAAATAATATGTATTTTTACCTGCGTATTTCTAACGTTTATGTCCTTCGGATAGGACGTTAAAAGGTACCCCGTGTCAAGAATCAACATCCCCTTGGTACGTAAAAGATTGTGTCCCTTTTTCGAAAAAAGTAGGCTTACTGGGGGCCGTCAGGAAAACTCCAACACTCAAAACTAAACATATTTCAGTTACATAACCACCATAACACTTAATTTAATTGAGGAAACATTCAGTTATTTGAACTTTCAGATGCAAACATGAGCTACTGTAGTTTTACATACTGTAAATTACATTGATCCCACTTCAATTTGTAGGAGTTTCAACATGTATAACAGTTTCAAAACTTTTTTAAAATCAACAAAACATGAATACAGTTTTCCATCATATAGCTGAGTTTTGCTGGATTCCTGGTCGCATTGGTGTCCATGGTGGCAGCGGATTGGACAGGGAGGCAAAGAATGCACTGCAATATGGTATTGTGTATTTTAAAATTCCTTACACAGATTTACAATATGTCATAAGGCTATATGTGGATGATCTTTGTCAAATATGTTGGGATTTCTGTGACAGAAGTAAACTTTATTCTATTTGGAACAAAGTAAACAAATCGTGTAGCGTCATGGACAAGGTTATTGTTTCGGAAGTACGCATCGGACATTCGGTGTTGACACATTCTTGTTTGTTAATCAGAGAACTTCAGCCTAGGTGTGTGTCTTGTGACCGTCCATTGGCTGGCAGTGTATTCTTCTGGAATGTGGTGATTTTACGCCCATGCGAAGTGGACTTTTTGGTAGTGTGCAATCAATGCATTAACGTTTTGCAAATATCGACTATCATATTGTTATGAAATGTTTTCAGGAGTGCGACTTTTGCAGGGAGGTTTGATACTTTATACTTTATAGTTTGACTTTTTCGGATATACAGAGTGGTGTGTCTATTCTTGTTTGCGTATTTTTGAGTCCGTCGGTTGTGACGTTGGGGGGATGCCCTGTGTCGGGGAATCGTTTCCTTGATTTTCGAGGATTGGGCTCGCTGGGGGCCGTCGGAGAAACTTTGGCTTTCACAGTCAAACATGTTTCGGTTGCTTGACCGCCGTGAATTGGCTGAATTATTGCCAACTCGGCGTAAAACCCCAATCAATCAATTATTCAATCAATTTCTATCACAATAAATGTTAAATAAAATGCACAAAATACACATATGGTCCGAGGTTCTAGCTTTCTTTGAAAAACTATTTTGGCAAATATTTTTGATTATTTTTTTTCTAAAAATGAATCTAAGATGTATTTTAAAATGCTATTAAAAGTTTACCAAAACCACTTACAATTGTAAAACCTCGATAATTATTTGTATTGTTTGAGTCACCTGACTTGTGCAAAGCTTAGCAATACATTCTGTCCATATTTAATTAGAAATATTGTCCAAACCTGGCGCATTACAACATTTCAAGAGGGTTATTTTCTGTGAAATTGATTTTGCTGTTATCAAATTATTCAGTTCATTAGACAGAAAATGTTTCACTAGACTGATTTAAAGTTTTGAAGTGGCCAAACCACCTGGTTGGTGAAATAGATGAATCTGGACAAGAAGAGTCTTCACCTCGTAACTCATTGATCACATTCTAGTAAAGTTTACGATTTTCTTCATACAAAGGTAATTTGTCAATTAAATCTTGTTTGTGTTGTCTGCGCTTACATTTGCACAAATTGGCGTATTCCTTTCGTAACTTATAAAAATGAATTCCAAGTCATTTTGGTATTCATGGTGACACCAAAGAATAGCCCCATGGGGATCCGGGTTGTTAGAATAGATTCTCAATTCCCCTTACTTGTCGTAAGAGGCGACTAAATGGGGCGGTCCTTCGGATGAGACCGCAGAAACGGAGGTCACAGTAGGTGTGGCACGATAAAGATCCCTCCCTGTTCAAAGGACATAAGCGCCGAGCATAGGCCTAAATTTTGCAGCCCCTTCACCGGCAATGGTGACGTCTCATTATGAGTGAAAAATTCTCGAGCTGGATGTTAAACAACATACAATCAATCAATCACTCAATATGAAATTTTATCAGACGAATGAGAATACTTTTGGAATTATCTGAGAACACTAAATTCCATGAGATCAGATGTTATGAGGAATATATGTATGTAAGAATTTATCATTTAATTCAGAATTCTTTTCGATTTATTTGAGAATGTTTTTGAGATTGTCGAGAAATAAACTGATTTGACTGAGATGATATGATGACACATATTTCTGACATTTCGTGATTTGACAACATTCGTGAATTATCGGGGTATACACTAGAATATTGCTTTGTAACTTTTTTCCTATTGCTGATACTATTATTTCATTCATTCGTTATTCGATGTTCCTTTCAGGTATTGTATCCGTCATTAGCTGATTTTTATGAAATATATAACAAGGTGTATATTATGACCACAATTGATACTAAAAGATATATCTGTGTTTTTGATTGAAAATTCACACTATAAACACCCTATTTTATGAATTATTTATATCTCCCTATGTATTTCAAGTATGTTGCATCTTTTTTAAATAATGAAATAATAATAATTAATAGATATTTAAAGTTTTATTCCAATATTATAGCAAACTTTTGACTATAAAAGACTTCTGACCTCCAAATGATTGACAGACGATGAGAAAACATGAAAAGAAAAGAAAATGTGTAAGTGCAAAAAGGTGAAATGTACAAAATTACTTTAAAAAAATGAAAATGCAAATATTTCACAAATGATTCATTGTAAGTGAAGTTCAATTCCTATATTTTTGCTTAGCGTAATTATGAAGATAATTGACGTAGAAAACTGAAATAATGCTAGGTTGAACAACCCCACCCCTAGAACAAACATCCGGGTTTTTTTCTAACGTATCGTCGTGAATATGGGCAATAGGATAATCATGTTCCAACAATGTTTTGAATTACCTTCTGTCGTTTTGTGTTGGTATTTTATCTCTGATTTTGGCTTTATCCATCGTAAATAGACCGCTTTTGTCCCACAGGACTTTGTTCATGGGCGGAGATATTACAGATTACGCGCCATCTCGTGTGCGAGACATTGCGAAAACTTCAAGCGTTAACTTATTTTATTTTTTAATGACTTGTTTGTAATTTATTCCAACAAAATGTTTACGCATAATATTCATTTCAAAATGTCTCCATATGAGTGAAAGATTCTCGAGCGGGACGTTAAACAATATTTAATCAATCAATGATTTCATTAACTTAACAGTCCTATTATGAGTCGTTCGTACAATAAAGGATCGAAATACATCAAACAAAGACATCAATTGTTTTTTTAAAAGATTTAAAATAATTTCATACTTGGACATTTTATTAACGGCTAGCTAATACCTCAACTTTATAAAAAAAGGGATGACTCCAGCTTCTCCATCGTCTATTTCCCATATTAATGCAATATTTCATTATCACATGCATATGGTGTTTATGTCTCTCAACTGATTTGATACGCAAGAGCATATTCTGCCTAACATCAGTTTTTAAATCGAGGCAAAAATATAATTGAATTTTAAAAAGTTTGTATGACCATCTTCTAATTTATAAATTATTGTATATAAGTATATTGAAGAGGATTATTAAGTTGCAAGCATTTTTGCTTTGATAGACATTTCCTCATGAATACAATGCAGATGTGAATAATGTGCGGAGGAATTTTGATAAATATAGTAAGTCTATTTTAACGGCTGCGATTCCCTGAAGAAATGAAAGTGCAATATTAATGTAAAATATAAAACGCGTATCATGGAATATGCTGGCATAAAGCATCACAGTTCATGCTCTCATGTATTTTCAAAAAATGAAATTTATTTCTTTTAGAACATCTTGTTCATTTTTTTACTTGTGAAATGGCTTCCTTCATTTAAGAATTCATTTGCTATCTAAGTATTGAAGTCGCTTTTGATTCCTGAAAAAAAAATACACTTTCATTTAAAATACATGAAGTATTTAGTATTATGTTAAGGATAGCGGGAAAAAAAATCAATGACTAGTGATAACAATTATAGCTAAGGCTGCATTATGCATGTCTAGATATTGCGGTGTTATACATTTCTAGGGCACACCTTTGATTTGTTAATTCAATGAGTATATTTACAAAGGAATTACAAACTGGTTTTCCAGCGACTTTCTATAAAAAGGCAAACTTAATTCGCCAGAACTCAATTACTAAGTGTTGGATGTGGGACATTTAATTCTGGGTGATTGAATGAACGCTTCCCTACCCAGTGTACGAGCATAAACCAAAACTGATTGATTGTACGATAGTTTTAATAACTCCTGAGTGTCGGGGCTTTATGTTTTTCAGAAACTCTTTGAGCACATAACCCATACCGCCAGCCGGTCGTTCTGATATACAATGTCTCCTGGATGCAATGTGATAAGTGGATTTACTAGCAGTATGTTTTGGATTATATCACTCTATGGTAAGAATGTTATATTTAATGTTATTTAATTGGAGTATCAGTATACTACCCATGATTATTGTTTAAAAAACATATGTGGATAAGATCATCTTCTGTTGGCAAGTCAATTCTGAATCAATCGTTTATTCAAATTACTGAATGCGTGGTAAGGTTGGTAGCGCAAAAGTCTCAAGATCACTAGCTGCTTGTCATGAACAAGGAAGTATTAGAATAAAGACCAAAAACGACTGCTTAAAAATCACGTACAAGACGACCTGGTGTCAATTCAAAACAAATTACTCATCTACGGGTATATTTAAATCGGAACTATACAAAACATATAAAAGATCAAAACTTTCAAGGCCTGAACTTTATTCCCGTTTATAGTAGTTGTCTGGGGGTGTTATCAGCATATCCCTACAATGTCTCGAAACGGCGTGGTGAAAGAAAACCACCCATAAACGGCGTTACAAATGTAAATGCCTAACATCCAAGGAGTGTAAGAATTAGAATTTGTCAAATCCACAAACCGGTGGGTTGTTTTAGGACAACGTTTACTGATGAATGAATTATATACCTTTCACTTTTCATATTGAATGCATAGAAACTTGAATTAAACTTAAGGAGAGACTTACATCTTCTAGGCACCTGATCCCACCTTACTCGGTGTTTCCTGGGCTCTTTGTTTGCTCTCCTCTCAAGGTTTTAGTTTTTATGATTTATAGGTTGATCATTGTTATATTCACCTTTTTATGTAGACAAAACAAAGAAATGAAGATGTTGAAGAAATGATTTTGTAATGAGATCGAAACAGACACCGTGGATACATTCAAAGAACTAAAGATACTGTATAATATTTTACGAAAAAGTTACACAGAAATATATAAGGCAGGTCAAGGTAGAAAGGCATCCTTTGCTTTTAATGATAATTTGCGTAATATTTTAACATTGATTTTTTTTAACATTAAAACTCAAATATAATTACTTAGTCATGATTGTCAGTAGCATGCTAAACAACAATGGTGAAATAAAAGTCATATTTAATTTTGAAAAATAAAATATTAATTGTCAAGAATACATTTGAAATTGTAGTATATTTTGATTAGACTGCTTACTTTTAAAGGAATTTAAGATTAACATTATAATAATGCAATATTCTTAGTTCAAAATAAAGGATGCACAAAACAGTATTTTGAAATTGTGTTTTGAGAAAATGATATATGGGATTTAGAAATACGTGATGACCTTAACAGATTGGGTCTTGTTTCGTTTTATCTATGCAGAGTTTGAAACGATATATAAGTTAGGATCCAATACACCAACAGACAATGTTTTATTTTCAATAAACTTATGAATGACAAGGTAAGATATTCAAATTATGAATAAAAACATAACATTTCTAGGTAATCTGGTTTAAGGTTCAAATTTGAACCATTTAGAATGTTCCAAGTTTATTTGATTAAAGCTTAAACTACTCGCAGTGAATGTTTGCAAAATGTCTTGCATACATTTTTAAGACATGATATTTAGTAGTGTATATATCTTTTCGTGTATATTTCAGCACATTAACGGTAATTCAATCAATACTGTTAAGGAGTTGCAGATTATTGTGAAAGGTTCTTTGTATTTCATGGAGTAGGCAACAAAGAATGGAGAATTCTGTCCTTTTACCGGGCCCTATTTTTGCCATCTTCCAAAATATCAAACGTTTGTGATCCATCACATTTCTCTAACTCCAATGTCATATTACGATGAAACTTCCAGATCTGGATATGTACATACTGTAACGTCTGATTAGTTTGACAAGCGATTTAATGATGTAATAAATGAAACTAAAAGATCATTTGAACACAAATGTTCTAGTTTGGGTAATAGACATGTTAATATCAACTTATTACGAACACTACCCAAGATATAAGGTGTATCTCGAATACTGTAAACCGTATTTATGTTGTGTGTTCCTGTTTCTTTACAAGCAAGCAACAAAATTTAAGATTACAAAAAAACATTCGAATAGCAATACTAACAAGCCGGTTATAAATAAGAAAACCAGGTAAAACCCCCCACAAAATTGCATGATGTGGTAGGGGTATTCGATATCAGTGATTTGCAATAGATACATAAATACTGTCAGGTCGGCAACATGATTTCACATATCTTAATTAATACGCACAATTCAAAGCTTCACACACACACACACACACACACACACACACACACACACACACGTTTTGTCAGGAATTGTTATACGTTTGTACGAAAAAAAGTATTTCGCCTCTGAGGCCCTCCGAACGCTCTACGAAATATACATGCATGTATAATTATATTGCTGAATAAATGTGTATATCTCTAATGAACGTGTCTATCTTTAAAAAAAACAACGCATTCAACTACAACGTATTTTGACAGATACGCTATGTTTATTTAGGATATCGTTTGTATTCTTGTTCGTATGCGTGTTAAATCAGCTAATTTTCATTTACATTACATTTTTGGCTGGACATGGCTTTCGCAAATCTTCCACACAGTTTTAATTAATTTAATATTTAAAATCACCAAGGAGGCACAAGGAATCAGGAAAACTGGTGATTCAAAACATTAATATTTCCCCAAATCTGTAGCACGATCCTAGGTTGGTATTTGTGATGATATATTGTCGCCGACGACATGAGCCGAGACCACTCTTTTCCCAAACTCAAGACGATCCATATTGTCGCCGTCGACATGTACACGTCGACAATACACTGTATGTGCGGACACAATTCCTTTCAGTTATTGAATGTACATGTGGCATCGGATACTGACCCATATATCTCAAGTATGAATATCATTCATTTTGTCAATAAGTTGATCAGTTAATAAGTAGTTTAGTTATTCAAATTGGACTAATGTCCTATGCTTTGGGCTTTGCCGAAGAGGACTATTAGTTTACCATCGGTCTGTCATATCCAATAAGTTTTCCGGAGCTTTCTCCGCGTTGGATGAAGATATTTAACTCAACTTTTATAAATGGCTTTGTCTTGAATAGTTACAGTTTGAGTTTCGTTACACTTGACCTACCTTTGGCTGAATTATGCCTCTTGATGAATGCTTGACAATTTCAGGACTCTTCTCCGCACTGGATGAAGATATTCAACAGAAATTTTGTACATTGCTTTGTCTTGGATAGTTATACAGTAGGGTTATTAATTGATTATATATTGTTTAACGTCCCGCTCGAGAATTTTTCACGCATATGGAGAAATCACCATTGCCGGTGAAGGGCTGCAAAATTTAGGCCTGTGCTCGGCGCTTATGACCTTTGAGCAGGGAGGGGTATTTATTATGCCACACCTGCTGTGACACGGGACTTCTCTTTATGCGGTCTCATCCGAAAGACCGCCCCATTTAGTCGCCTCTTATGACAAGAAAGCGGTACTAAGGACCTATTCTAACCCGGATCCCCACGGGGTTACAATAGGGTTAAAGTGTCCCGAATGAAATTAACAAGTAATAACAGCACATTCAAATTAACGTAAAATTCTTCCAAGCGTCGCATCATGTACTAATAAATCGTTTGCCAATTTATAAACAAATATCGTGCCACAAAGGGAAACCCCAGGTTGAACCTCACCATGCAAGTGACGTAGCGTTATTTTTATCTTCTAGACTTTCATTTGTTATCACCTAGGTATAGGTGGAACAAGCACTCAAATCACTTACAAGGCTTAACATACAGATACTGATGTAATATATTTAAAACGTGCTACGGACCGGAACAATATCCTCTCGTTTTAACAACTTCCATAATTTTTATGACATTTTCCCCGCGATACAACTAGAGAAATGTACGCCGTGACGTACTTTTATAATGCGACGTCATATGATATGAAGTGCACTGAAGTACATTTTGTAATTTTTCTCGAGAAGTCGAACAACACTGTTAACCACAGAATATAGTTTTTTCAAACCCTTTCAAAATTTTGATAGACCTAAAAATTTCAATTCTACAATTGATTTTTCCCCATAAATTTGGTCAATGTATATCCCTTTTCAATCTTAAAATGTGGCACGGTTACTTCCGCTTGCAAACTCGCTACCACTGGCTAAACGTCAAGAGTAAAAGAAAATCAAAATGATGTAAGATGTTTGATAGCATTATTAGTGACCCATTGTATAAAGTCTAAGTTGTTTAAGCGTTTTTAAGAAATATGGATCACAAACCAATGTTTTTGCCTTTACCAATCGTGATTTTTAAAACTCTCGCTTACTTTTTTTCCCCGTTTTTGCCCCAACCCCGAGTTCCTTGGGGAGCTATGATCACATTAGAATTTCACAGGATACATTCTTCTTATAATAAGAGATTTTGTCCCCTCCAAAGGCTACCAGGGGAGCAGGAGGAGCCGCGAAATTAAAAATTTAATAGAGGCTTCCTACAAAATTTCGGAGGAATTGGAATGTAGTTATCAAGAAGTTAAAATTATTCAGTTGTTAACACATTTAGTCACTGATCATTTTGGTTCAATCCTTATATTAAAACCCCTACCCCTGGGATCACATTTACAATTATGGTAAAGGACTACCTACTCATTCTAAATTTGAATTTAGTTTTCAATTTGGTATCAATGACATTAAAGGAAATATTTTCTAAAAATAATATATATATATACCAAGTGTGTCCCTCCCTTTGGGCCAGGACCCCTAACCCGAGGATCATGAAATTTACAATTTGGTAGAGGCCGTCCTGCTCTACATTACTATGCATTTAGTTTTTCTTACACATGTGCATTTCTAGAGAAGAATATTTTTGAATTATGGTCACTTTTTTCATACCAAAATTTGAAAAGAATTGGAATGGCTATTATCAAGAAGTTAAAAATGATCAATTGTTAACACATTTAATCACTGACCATTTTGGCCCAACCCTCATACCACAACCCCTACCTCCGAGATCATGGAATTTACAATTTTGGTAAAGGTCTACCCGTTGTATCAAAATATCCATTTAGTTTCAATCTGCTGTCAATGGCATTAAAGAAGATGTTTTTAAATGTTTTACCCATAAATGCCATATACTTAGTTTGGCCCCACCCTGGGGTCAGAACCTCTACCCCGGGGATCATGAAACTTACAATTTTGGAAGAGGCCTCCCTGCTCTATTTACTATGCATTTAGTTTTTCTTGCAAATGTGCAGTTCTAGAGAAGATTTTTTTTTTTATTAGCCACGCCCCTATGGCCCCAGCGCCTTGTCCCAAAAATGCTTTATACCAAACTTGGAAAGAATTGTAATGGTAGTTATCAAAAAGATGTTAAAAATGTTCAATTGTTAATCAAAACAAAAGCAATTACATAGATGACTTCTCTCGCACCTGCAGGAGGTTTTTGGATGAGGCACATAAGTTAATGTAGTTGTACAAAGATATCAATTTGAATTCATGACAGCCACATCAACGATTTTTCATCGGGGGAAGAACAAGGAGATGGATCAAATCCCTATTCCACTGTATTCATTCCGAATCGATTCAAATAATACTGAGTGGCATATCGTATATATATATTTGTTAGAGTAAACTCTCTGAAGATAGTAAGTGAAAATATAATTATTACTTGCAATATTTTTAATCCCTTTATCATCGGGGTTTTGGGGTGGGGGATGGGGGGTGTTGTGTTGTTGGTTTGTTTTTATTTATTTATTATTGTATTTTTTTTTTAAAATTGGGGCTCTCTCTCTCTCTCTCTCTCTCTCTGTGTATGTGTGTGTGTGTGTGTGTTTTAGGGTTTTTTTCAAAAGAAAAGAGGGTATCAAGAAGAAGGAAAGATAAAAGTCTTCCAAAATCCTACATCGTGGCAGGGGATGTGGTGCGAGAAGGATCCGTAAGGTAAAACTGCCTCAAACTAGTGGAGAGACCAGTCACCAAATATATACATCTTTATAATAAATAATGATTGCCTTAACCTCACCCCGACTCCGTAATATTTTATAGCCAGATCAAAATTTCCTTCGCACACATCACGAGTGCCGCATTTTGAATTTATTTTCAGTAGAATTTTTATAGGTATCTTGTGCAACTATTTTAGTATAATAGGTGAATATAATTATATTAAACATAAGTGGCTACTTAACATTCATTCACAACGAAGTTTCCAACATTAGCGCCTAGATGAAGGATAATTTCCTATCACTTTACATAAGAAAACATTATCTTATTTCAAATTCTGTCCTTTGTAAGGAAACTGATTTGAAAACTTGTGCTTCATTAGAAAAAAAAATCACTACCACACTTTAACTCTGCATGACCGTAAAACTTGGTTTATTTCACTTCTTTCACTAACTTGTAATTTCAATATCGCTTCACCATTTTTTGGACATTATTTCACACACACACACGCGCGCGCGCACGTAATAATGATAAAATAGGGGGCGGGTGGGTTAATGACCTCCTAATGATGGTACACACGAGGTAGACAATTTTAAAAGATTAATTATTTAATTTTAATGCATTTTCACTTGATGTCCATCAGAGTGCCGCCTGAAAGGCTGATCCTGTGGAGTTCCCTATTTTTGAAGACAATGACATGTTTTATATATTTATAGTAAGGCCTAACAAATAGCATTTTTACAACTGGAATTGCATACAGGTAAATATAATTTTACAAATTTATTTCTATCACACTCAAATTTACATGGGAGCTTTCTGATATAGTGCAGATTCAAGTTTGTTAAATCATGCCCCCGGGGTAAAGTGGGGCCACAACAATCGTTCGGTGAAGGGGATTCAAATTTGTTCAAATGAAGGACTCCCTTCAAAGGGAAGATAATCACAAAAATGCAAGACATAGGGCCTGGAAAGTTTAAATTTACGTGGAAGCTTCCTGATATAGTGTAGATACACGTTTTATAAAACCATGATCCCGGGGGGTTGGGTGGGGAAAGACTAAATGTACTAAATTATTAGAGCCAATACAATCTACTTTATACCTCACTGAATGTGCCAAACCTTATTAGTACAGAAATATGGTCATACTGGTGTTTATGATGAAATCTTGGCACCTTCTTCCAAGTTCTGTTTGCCAAAGGAATGTTAATAGAATACAGTGTGGCGATTGGGAAATTCCACCGAGGGGATAGATAATCAGCAGTCTATAATAGACTTCGCCGAGTCCTAGACAGCGATTCTTTTCCCAGAGGTGGAATTTTTCTATCCCATATGAGTAAATAATGAAGGATTTTTTTGCCACAATTTACCCACAGTTTAGTGAATTAAGTAGCTTTGAGAAAATTCAAAGCCATCACAATCCTCATTTAAACTTAAATATATAAATTATGTAGACAGGCAGAATGAACACACCCCAAAATGGTTTACACGTTTAGTGTAAACTTAAAAATAACACAATTCAAGACTGACCCCTAAAATTTTCATCAATCGAAACATGAACGAAACAATACAAACTATTTTGCTTCACCATGTAATACTTACACTTACTTTTTAAATCCTTTAATGAAGAAACATTAGGAAGTTTTAATGATATTTGCTTATAACTTCAAAGACCGAATCACTAAAGCTTTTAGGCGTTTGAATATTGTCGACCATGGCGTCTGTATCTCGCCCCACAGGAACTGGTAATTTTATCTGTAATATTATTAGGGAGATGGTATGGTATAAACCCTTTCTATTATTATAGAAAATTTACCGGTTCCAGTGCTCAGCCTCATGTGTGCAGAATGAAATCCATTCCCGTTTTGGACAACAGAAATGCCTCAGTCGATGCTTAGAGAAATTGATGTTATCTCTAATGTGGTCAATATTACCAAAGAAATACAAGACATTAATCCTAATGCTGGATTTCTTTTCAAGAATTTTTCGTTTAGTAATTATACTTTCAAGTGATAACATTATAGTGATTATACCTTTGTATTTTACAATACAATAAATTTGAAAAGATAGGAATAACTGTTAATAAAATTATATTTTATTTGTGACATTTATTTGAAAATCAATTAAAAAATTAGATTGTTATATTTTTTTCCGCATTGCGTTCCGTTAATTGCTACTTACCCAAATGATTAAGCGGAAAATTTCAAAACAAAAAAAATAAAATCACACACATTGAAAAAGTTTCATAAATATAAGCAATGGATCATAATTTTTTGAAGGATGTAGTCTCATAACGACCATGGTGTGTACGCGCGTTATTCAATTTGAACGCACACACCATTGCAATTATAAGACTATATTTTTCGAAAAATAGAAATGCACTGCTTAAATGTAAAACAGAGAAAATATACGTCGCAGCAGTGCAAGATTGTTCATTAGCACGAGTGTGGGGTTGGAAAATTCCCCCGAGGGGTCAAAAAAGATTTAAAATCATTGAATTTAAATTTTAAAAAAAATCACATCTGAATTAACGTCTCCAACAGATATGAGAAGAATTCATTGTCATATCATAAATTTTGAATTTACAGGGTGGCTGAAAGTGTTTACACTATGATCCTTAAGTAATAACTGTATCCGACACAACTTTTTCATATTTACAGGGATTTTTAACTTGTTTTTCCTACTTTCTTATTTGTAATAGCTAACAACACATAACACTTAATTTGAAACATTCAGGAGCAGCCCAAGGGGAAACAGCATGCGGGACTGCGATGAAGCAGTATTCTTTGTTGGGTAATTCCTCACAACTTCTTTCTTTCTGCTTTTTATCAAGATTTGGTATATAATCTGAATGCTGCTGTGATGATATCATATTTAAGTTAATATACTGATATCCACATACGTTTACAGGTGCATCGCTTTGTTACAGTACGTCGGCTATGGGAAACAGGGTTGTATTGGACGGCTTCCAGACACAACAATCTCAAGTAACAAACTGTAAATGTGCTGTAACTTCTACAGAGGCAGTAAAAATCAGTTTTACGGCGCTGAATAATCTACAGCCAGATCATTCATACTGTGGAAGCACTCTCAATATTGGGACAGCAGGAACTAACATTGCCATAAACTGCTTTGTGTTCGGAAACCTTAACATTCAACCTTTTCAGACAATGAATGTTACTTTCGAAAAACCACCTTACTCCTTCGACTCCAATTACTGCATACTTCTGACTCCAGGTAATGACTCCAATCACAGTATACTACTTATAGAAAGTACTTGATAACAGTTTCACCCCGAAAATCAGGTAGCGATTCCAAATACTGTATACCTCTAACACCGAGTGATGACTCAAATTTTATTATACATGGCAGACAATGACAAATTAAATGATAATAATCTAAGCTCTATGTTTATGCATTAATTCTCGAAACACCAGCTAATGGTGTTTCTTCACACACACACACACACACACACACACACACACACACACACACACACACATATATATATATATATATATATATATATATATATATATATACGAGCAAGCACACACACACACGTCGAATGAAACCGCAAAAAAAAACGACACCCCGTGTCACAGCAGGTATGGCACGATAAAGATCCTTCCCTGGTCAAAGGCCGTTAGCGCAGAACATAGGCCTGAATTTTGCAGCCCGTCACCGGCAATAAAATGATAAAAGTATATGTAACTGACAATTGCAGTACTTATTATATTGGTGCAGTGTCAACCCACTGGGTTGGAATGAATGGCTGTAAATGTTGTTACGTAATGTATTATCCGTTCAATGTTTAGACAGAAATGCGTATTCAAAACTTGTTTTGAGATATTATACAATGTAACACACCGATGTTTTTGAGTACATGCATATGAATATCAATAAAGCAGATCAACTCATTAAATTATTCTGCATAGTAGATATTTCAACCTGACCATAATTTGAATTTTACTCAATAGCAATATTTACCATCATAGAAGATGTATGGAACTGTATAGAATGAACGTAAATTGTCTACCTGTTAAGTTACGACACAATATACATGCATCAGGTTTAGCAAGCGTCAGAGGTATCAGGCCGCAGAAGATACAAAAGAAATTATATTCTGTTAATTAGTTATTTATTTTAGATCGGACCACACTGACGATAATCATTTTGTACGTACATCCCTTCAGGATAAAAGTCATTCTTTAATTAATATCTAAATTGCTATAGTATGCAAATTCGTTAGTAGAATTAACTTTACAGAGAAGGATGACGACTTTAAAGGAGATTTTATGCACTTGTTCTGACTCAACTCCCCTTATCACCTCAAGACCACTTGGATCTATTAATCCGCAAAAAAAAGTCTCGAATCCATGATTTAATGAAGTAAATTGAACCCGAAACATATGCAGGACAAATTGACAACATAAAAGTTTATTGCATTTTGAAGTAAATTTTAAATACGCTTGATTTATATCTAGAGATTACAAAACTCGAACGCTAACAATAACTTAAATCCCGAATAAGTAGTTTTATTACATTAATTTTGGGGGGAAATCATGAAAAATACATTACACGTTCATCCCGCAGAAACACATGTATTCTCGCTCCCATCATCACGTCCATCATAAATAAGTCACTTGAGAGTGGTTCCTTCCCAACATCTTTTAAAGGAGCTATTGTGACACCACTTCTGAAAAAGGCTTCACTAGACCCTGATGTACCAAAGAACTACCGGCCAGTGTCCAACCTTGCATATGTATCCAAGTTAATTGAGAAAGTTGTAGCAGCACAGATACATACCTACCTCAGTGAGAATGATCTACTCGAGCCATTCCAAAGTGCTTACCGTCAGGGACATAGTACTGAGACGGCACTTCTGCGAGTTCACAATGATGTGGTTTGTGCCATTGGAGAGCTGAAAGCTGTCTTGCTAGTGCAGTTGGACCTATCGGCTGCCTTTGATACTGTGGATCATTCACGCTTGCTACAAATACTCAAGGACCTTGTGTGCTCATGTGGTTCGCGTCCTATCTTACCAATCGGACCCAGATTGTCAAAGTGAAGGGGGCAAAATCTGGTGCCACTGAGTTGGGCTGCGGTGTCCCCCTGGGATCGGTCCTTGGGCCTGTCCTATTCAACATCTACACATCATCCCTGGGGACCCTTCTCAGAAAGAACAATGTCTTGTACCACATGTATGCTGACGACAATGAATTGTATATCAGCTTTAACGTTCAACAGGTTGCTCTTGCAGTCAGTCAGATGGAGTCTTGCTTGAGGTCAGTTCAAACCTGGATGGCTCAACATCACCTCAAGATCAACACAGACAAGACCGAGGTGCTAGTAATATCCTCAAAACAAATGGCATCTAAGCTGCACATACCATCACTGCAAGTAGGAAACGATTCTATCACTCCTGTTGCTAAGGCCAAGGGAGTTGGTGTAACAATTGACCAACACTTAACCATGGAGGCACATATATCATCAGTGTGCAGAGGTGCCTTCATCCACCTTAAGAACCTGAGCCAGCTGAGAAGATATCTAGACAGGGAATCGTTAGAATATGTTGTCCATGCCTTTATAACAACAAAGCTGGACTACTGTAACTCTCTCTTTTGCGGCTTACCATCAACGCAGATCAAGCGGCTTCAATCTATCCAAAATGCTGCTGCCAGAATCATCTCAGGCACCAGCAAATATGACAGAATTACACCTGTACTACGCTCTCTCCATTGGCTTCCAGTTCAGCAAAGAGTCATCTTCAAGACATTGGTGTTGGTGTACAAAACAGTACATAACACAGCCCCATCCTATCTGCAAGAACTCATAACACCTTATGCTCCCTCCAGAATACTGCGGTCCAGTGACCAGAGCCTACTACGAGTGCCATTTACCACCTCAACGGTGATTCAAACTCGAGCCTTTAGTGTTGCTGGCCCTAAACTGTGGAACGCTCTTCCGTATGATATCAGAACTGCCACTAGTCTCTGTACCTTCAAATCTAAATTAAAGACTCATCTGTTCACATGCTACAACTAATCTGGGACCTACTATGATCTGTTTTTATATACCTCATTTCACTCATTTTATTGTTGTTTAAATAGCGTTTAGAGCAGTATGGACTTTACGCTTTACAAAATAAATTTATTATTATTATTATTATTATTATTTTGAAAACCCATACCACAACAGACCGCGCTCTTGCGATGTCTATAATAAGTTATATTGCTAAAAAAATAATAAAAATGTAGATATATTTTTATGAGTGGATTCCCAATGGCATGCTGTGAATCGCGGAATAAGGGTAATTTTACTATGAATTAAAATTTCCCCTTGTTTAATCAAAACAATAGATTAATTCATAAAGCCCTGCATATGATGAATAGGTTACGA
Organism: Ostrea denselamellosa; assembly: GCA_024699665.1. NCBI lineage: Eukaryota > Metazoa > Mollusca > Bivalvia > Ostreida > Ostreidae > Ostrea > Ostrea denselamellosa. The sequence goes on along the minus strand of JAMZEH010000054.1, from coordinate 5,466,963 downwards.
TAATTTTAAAACAAGCATTTGAAGTGTATTGCAGGCAATACAAAGTCCCCTACCGGTAGGAGAAAAGCTCCCGTGGGGATCCGGGTTAGGATAGATTCTCGGTACCCCTTGCTTGTCGTAAAAGGCGACTAATTGAGGCGGTCCTCAGGATGAGACCACAAAAACCGAGGTCCCTTGTCACAGCAGGTGTGGTACGATAAAGACCCCTCCTTGCTCAAAGGCCCTGAGCGCCGAGCATAGGCCTAAATTTTGCAGCCCTTTATCGGCAATAGTGACGTCTCCACATGTCTTTATGAGTGAAAAATTCTCGATCGGGACGTTAAACAATATATAATCAATCAATCAATCAATAATTCTGTCAAAAGTAGGTCAAACGTAACGAAACTCAAACTTGATCTGTTATCATCCAATGACAAGGACATATTTTAGTTGAATATCTTCATTAAATCCGGAAACCAATGGCGTAGCTAGCCTTGAAGTGAAGTATACGCACAGTGACAAATCCGGAATAGGCTGGGGCTGTTTTAAGGCCCCCAGTGGGTTCAAGGCAAGGCCCTGGTGGGGACCTAGGGGCGAAGCCCCCTGAAGCTCGTGGGTTTTGAGACTTTTTAGGTTACATGTATGGGTGTTTCTAGGTATAAAAGCATGCATAATAAAATGAAAATTATCAAGAAATTTTGTTGTCAAATTGATGTGTACGCCCGGGCGTTTTGGCGTCAACGGCAGTTACGCCACTGTAAACCTCAAGCGGGATGACAGAGACAGACAGACGGTAAACTAATAGTATCCTTCTAAAAAGTACCACCGCCAACTTACACACTCCAAAAATCAGTTCTGGTATCTGGATTAAGACTGAAGCTTTACTCTGTAGCAAAATATCCGGGGTGGTGGTGGTGGTGTTATGCATGGCGAAATGTTTGCGCTAGACTCAGGTAACCAGCAATGTTGTCAAAGATGATTGGATGAAGTTAATCAGATATTATTTAGTCTTAAAATAGATTGTATTATGTGTACTAAAAGTACTTCTGCAGATACTTCTGATTTCATTATCAAAATATAGCAAAACGCGGGAGTTTTCGGAGACTTCGCATCGTGGATCCCACCAAGGCCTTAGTTTTGGACTTACTGGGGACCTAGTGGCGGCCCCCAGATCCCCTTTCTCTCAGATGTTTTCAACGCATCACTAAACTGAAATCCTGAATCCATTCATCTATACATATATGTGAATATTATTATTACACATATATAATTATTGTTGGTATTTATCACAGCGATGTGTTGATGGTACCACAGGACAGTGCTACTGCAGTGAATATGTCAGACCTGCCGAATGGAAAATACTCAAGCGTATAAGGCTAGAGGAGCTCCGACATGTTGTAGTATGTTTCGGATACATCACACGCTTCATATCGTCATAAAGAGGCACTACAACTTAAAAATGTCATGTTACACGAGACACTTTCAAATTAAGTAAACACTGATTACAAACCAGAATTCAGTTTCTAAAGTTAATAGAACAAATTGATGAATTTGCCTTTATTTCAAAACAAGTTTGCATAATTTCTGTTTAAATATTGAATGAAAGATGCAATACGTAACAACGTTTATACAGCCATTTATCCCAAACTAATGGATTTACATTGCACTCATATAATAAGTTCTACAATTGTCAGTTACATTTAACGTATCTACATTTACCTTCAAGTCAGTTTACTCAGGTGACCTATTGCAATTGTTCTGCGTGTGTCGTGCGTTAACAATTGAACATTTCTAATTTCGAATTCTTGAAAACTACCATTTCAATTCTTTCCAAATTTGGTATGAAGCATTTTTGGGACAAGGCGTACATAAATGCTCTGGGATCTTAAGGGAAGGGATAAAACTACCAAAAAGTGACCAATTTTCAAAAATCGTCTTCTCTAGAACTGCGCAATTTGTAATAGAAACTAAATGCATAGTAATGTAGAACAGGAGGGCCTCTACCACAATTGCAAATTTCATGATCCCCGGGGTAAAGGTTCTGACTCCAGGGCAGGGGCAAACTTGGTATATGGTATTTATGTGTAAATCATTTACATAACATCTTCTCTAATGCTGTTGATACCAAATTGAAACTAAATCGATATTTATAATGTGCAGGTAACCCTTTACTAAAATTGTAAAGTTCATTGCACCTTGGTCAGGGAAATATGGGTAATATAAATACTCCAAACTTCATCTTCTCTTCTGTTGTAATTGAATGGAAATTTATGTACATTTAGAAAGATCATAAAGCTGTGAACAAAAGACTCCAAAATAAGGCTTAAATGCAAATTTGAAACTTCAAGACAGGTCTATTTTTGTGCTATGATTCTCAGGTGACCGTTAAGGCCTGTGGGCCTCTTGTTACATTTAACATATCTATATTTACACTAAACGAATTGTGCATTACGTAGTTACAAATACACAGTTACAAAAATGCAATTTTTAAACCGTTGGCTTTCCTTGAATTAACTGGTGATTCGGTTGCGAAGTGTTTTAGTCCCCATCATTTCATGAAATCCAACTTGCACCTTGGAAATAAGAAAAAAAATGTAACAACATTTGCAGCTGTGTGCTCGCAGTCCCTACCCACTCGTAGATGTACATATTTCAAAATGATAATAAATAATAATACATGAACTTGGTTTACTTAAGAAATTAATTTCATTTTTGAAAATACATTAGGGCATGAACTGCGACGCTTTACGCCAGCATCAATAGCGCGTATTATACTTCATAAAAGTTATTTTAGCATGAAGCGTTGTTTTTCATACCCTCCTATATTTTCAAAAAAGAAGTTTATCGTTTAGGTCCATGGACTCCCCTGTTCTTGGTCTATCTGACTGCAAAAAAACTCTAAACTTGCTCATAACGTTTGAATGAATTGTGACATCATTCACATGTGTATTCCTTGTGACGAGATCGTTTTCTTTAGTTTTTACTTTAGGGTTTTTCCTAATTTTGAAAAACTTACACCATGACCATAACGTTTGAATGGTTTGTAATATGGCTTTTATACATGTATATTTCCAATGACTAGACCTTCCTTTAGGGTCCGGGATTGGGTCCTCAGTACTCCTTGCTTGTCGTAAGAAGCGATTAAATGGAGCGGCCCTTTGATGAGACTGCCCCGTATCTCAGCAGGTGTGGTACAATAAAGATCCATCCCTGCTTAAAGGCCGTAAGTGCCTAGCACAGGACTAACTTTTGCAGCCCTTCACCGACAATGTTGACGTCTACATATGAGTGAAAGATTCTCGAGCAGGACGTTAAACAATTTTATACAACCAAGCAATCAATATTTCGTTGGTAACAAAAGTATTTCACCTCATGAACTTCAGCTTCGGAATAGACCTACTTTTGAAAAAAGTTTATCTTGATCATATCTTTTGAACGGAGATTTTCATGTTTCACATGTATATTTTTTTGTGCCAAGACTTTTCTTTTGGTACCGGATTTACTTTACTGCAATACGGGGGCTTCAGTGTTTCACAAACAAATCTTTTATTTGCATTTTACTTACATTTCTATTGGAATATCCCCAGCCTTCAAAATAGTCGTACTATTTTTATAAAGATTTGTACGCACATTGTTCACATTTATGAGGTTTATCATTTTAGTTGGTAAAGATACGTCTATCGAAGGTAAAAACATTAGAGATGTAAATGTAGTAACATACTGTAAATCCTACTCACTTGTTTCTAGTTCTTATATGTATCACATTTAAAAAAAAGAAAAAGATGTTCGATTTATGATTAAGGTAGGGGCCACCGTGGCCGAGAGATTAGATCACTGCGCTAAAAATCACAAGGCCTCTCATCTCTAGTCGGCGCGGGTTCGATTCTCGATATATGTGAGAAAGTGTGCCAGTTTACTTTCCGAAGGTCGGTGGTCTGTTCCCGTGTACATTGTATTTGGGTTCCCTCCTCCACCAATAAAAACTGGATGCCACCAGATAACTGAAAAACTGTTGAGTGTGGCGGAAAACAACAAACAATCAATCCATGAATATAATTAAGGTATTTAACAGTGCAACATTTAACATTTGTCACGACAAAGGCGGGCTTTTTGCTATTGCTATTTGCTATGAAAAAAAAATTGAAGAGAAATAAATGTGTATAGGATTTTTAGCAGTATTTCAAAGTCAACGATTGGGCGCGCATATCTTTATAGAATGATAGAAATAAGCTTTCAAAGACAAATCATCGCAGTAGCTCAGGAGTAGAGCGTTCGCTTCGTAACCGGGAGGTCGTGAGTTCGAGCCCCGCTCGTGCCATGACCGCGCCAAACTTAAGACGTTAACGCACTAGTGCCGAATGCTCGATATTAGAAGTGAGGATCACGGTTCTTTCGGATACGACATTAAAAACGGAGGTCCCTTGTCGCGGCATGCGTTGGCACGTTAAACAACCCTCACGGCTACAGCCTTGACCGCTAAGCATAGGTCTAAATTTGTGGTATTTCACCTACAGCTGGTGACGTCTAAAATGAGGGGGGGGTCTTTTCTTTTCTTTTTTGATTTTTTTTTTGGAGGGGTGTGGGATGGAAGAAATATACCTGGGAAAAAAAACATCGACCTTCCGAATGTAAGCTGGCAATCTTTCTCGCATATATCGGCGCGACCGAGAATCGAACCCGCGCCGACTAGAGCTGAGAGGCCTTGTAATTTTTAGTGCGATGCTCTAACCTCTAGTCGGCGCGGGTTCGAATCTCGCTCGCACCGATATATGTGAGAAAGTTTGCCAGTTTACTTTCGGAAGGTCGGTGGTCTCTTCCCGGGTACATTGTATCTGGGTTCTCTCCTCCACCAATAAAAACTGGACGCCACCGAATAACTGAGAAATTGTTGAGTGTGGCGGAAAACAACAACTATCAATCAATCAATTGATGCTCTAACCACTTGGCCACGGAGGCCCTATGTCATTGGTAAAATAATTTTCATTGTTAACTAACTTATCTTGTCTTGTGATGATGCTATCTATAAAAAAAGGACGACATAATCCATTAAAGGATAATAAAGGACATTTCTGATATAGTCTTATAAGAAATAGGACGGGATAGGTGTGGAAAATATATTTCGTACGAATTAAGATGAATTCAAACATAAGACCTTTTTCTGAAATATCATGCGTTTTGAGTGTCTCTTTTATGTCATTATTATTATTTGTGCTGTTGTAGCATTCTGGTCAGTTGTTCATAAAATTAAAGTTTTAAGAACAATCAATATCCTGACAAAATTTGTTATATGGTAACACATGCAAAGAAAAGAAAATTAAGAAACATTTGAATTTATATTTTAACAGGTTTATGTGTAAGATATAATTGAAATGGAAGTTGAATTATTTTATCTTATTCAATAGATAACACAAGCGCTGTACTCACTTTGAAATGCGAAGGAGACTTGCCGGGTTCCTCAAGGACAACTTCCAGAACAACAGTTACAGCATCTAAAACAACAACAATCATTCCCACTGAAAAAACAGCAACAACATTGACAACTACTACAATGCCGACAACATCCACACCATTCAAAACCACGTCTTCACAGAGACCACCACAGTCTTCACAAGCTACAATTACGGAGACACAGGGGACAAGACGGACTCCTACAGAAAAGAATACAGTACAGTTACAGACGACACAACACAGTACAGTACAGCCCACAATAACAGAAACATCTGGATCAGCTGTGACACCAAAGGAATTATCGGTTTCCACCACAGAGTGTAAGGAAATGTATTAATATAGAGATGTCAAACTGTCACATTTTCTACGTTAAATCATACTATTAAAATCGAAATAAAATCGGTGGTAAACTCAGATCAAAGTACACATTTCTTTTTCGCAAAGTAATGTGTAATGTGCAATAAATATATGTAGATGGATTGGACAGTACGTAAATTGCCTACAGTAATTTTCTTTAATTAGTTATTTTTGTATCTAGTGAGTAAATTGAAATGTATTTTGGTTTAATTATTCTGCTTGTTCATTTTAATTCTACTACGATTATTGCAAAGCCGCGGTCATTATTCTGCGATATACCTTCATATTTATAAACTGATTGAGACAATTCAAAACAATTTTGCTTGTAATTAGTATTTTGTCAATACAACAATGAAGTTGATAACTGATAATTTGATTTTATAATCATAAAACTGAGTCAATATACACTGAGTCAAAAAAGAAACTTCACATTCTCTTGTCAAGGCACTTAAAACGAACAAGAGATAATAGGATGGTGCCAGTGATTTTATTTCATTGCTGAGATGTGTGTGATGTAATCAATACACTGACAGTGCCACAGATCTGTTCAGTTAGGCTACACGCCGTTCCAAAACATTTGTACACAGAATGTCAAGTCACAAGATTGAAACGTCGAAATGTCTCAGTTCAATATTGAGTATGGCCGCCTCGCGCATTCACCACAGCCATGCACCGTCTCCTCATCGACTGCCTGATGTTTGTGAACACATGGTTGGGGATTCGGCGCCATTGATCTTGCAAGGCAGCGCCAAGTTCCTGCAAATTCTGCTGGTTGGTTCCTAAGTTCACGAAGCCCTCTCCCTAGTGCATCCCAAACGTGCTCGATGAGACTAAGGTCAGGGGACCTCGATGGCCAGTCCATGACGTTGATGCCAGCATTTTGAAGGACATATCGTGTCAACAATGCGGTGTGCGGTCGTGCATTATCATGCTGGAACTGTAGACCTGGACCATGAGCCGCCATGAAGGGAATGAGTTCAGGGGTGAGTACCTGATCGCGATAAGCAGCAGCTGTGAGGTTTCCATGGATGACCAGAAGTCTGGAACGGTTGTTCCCACAGAAAGCACCTCATGCCATGCAACTTCCGCCCCCGAATCTGTCCACTTCCTGCACACAACACTGGGCATACCGTTCATTAGGTCGTATCCAGACTCTTAGCCTGCCGTCCGCAAATCTGAGGGTAAACCGCGATTCATCACTAAAGACGACTCGATTCCAGTCTCTCTGGGTCCATCGGAGGTGACGTTGGGCCCACAGCAGACGCTGACGTCGATGAAATGGCCTCAAAATTGGCCCACGAGACGGAAGTCGAGCATGGAGATTGGCAGACCGCAACCGATTTCGGATGGTCTGTGCGGACAGCCGACCTTGAAACATCTCAGCTCTGGTTCGTGCAGCCGGCAGAAATCGGTTATGAAGGTGACGTAGGACGATGTTCCGGTCTTCAACTCGTGACGTTACACGTGGACGACCCGACCTTGGGCGATCAGCAGTGGTGCCAGTTTGTTGTAGACGATGTCGCAAGTCATACACAGTACGACGGCTGCATCCCATTGCTGTTGCGATGTCAATAACTGATCGCCCCGCTTGCAACATGCCAACGGCACGTTCACGTTGCACATTTGACAATCGCGGCATTTCAAGCACTGTTACAAATGTGGCTTAAAAGTGTTTTTTTAATGTTTGAGGCTATGGCAAACATGTGCAAATGAATCCAACTTCGATGTGACGTTCACAACATTGAATGCACGTGCAAAACCTGATTTGGCACGAAAGGCATTTACACAAGAAATGGATGGCTATGATTGGGTTTGGCTAACGGTTTTCCAGAGTCGATAGATAGGGATCCCATGTTGGCTACACAGGTGTATCATCAGGGGGAAAGTATTCAATATTTTACAAAATTAATTTTGTGAAGTTTCTTTTTTGACTCAGTGTATGTTGCAAAACAATTTACAAACGATTAAGGAATATTTGTTATTCAATATAAATCAAATCGTCTGCATTCCGAGATCGATACAAGGTTAACTAACATAGCGATGCACAGACAAATTAACCTACTTCTACGTACGAGGGCTGTTCGATATGTAATGTGTATTGTATCACAGCGCGATAACACTTTGCACGATTTCGTAGATGATGGTCATTTCAATTGAGCCAATAGTTGATTACTTGGGAAACAGGTTAAGAATATTGAAGAAATTAGAGCTTATATAAAAGTTCGCACAAAACTTGGTCAATTAGTAATGCAGATTTTGACTGATTTGTGGGAAGTTTATGGATCTAATAGGGTACCTTATGAGACAGTTCGTAGGTCTCGAAAGACATTTCTGACTGGCACAGCGTTCGTCAAAGATGCAGCAAAATCTGGCCGACCTGTGACTGTAATAGGCAAGGCAAATGTCTCAAAAGTCAGGGAAAATTGAAAGTGATGGCAAGTATACGATAGGTGATATTACCAAATGCTGTTGGCATATCGCTATCTCGAGTGCATTTCAGTTTGAAGCGTATTTTGAAAGTACGAAAGATCTCTGCCAGGTGGATACCGCACATATTGACAGGTGACCAAAAACGGGTAGAGTACAAACTGCTAAGAAATTGCTCAAAATGTTGCCCAAATTCAATCAAAGACAATTTGCAAACATTGATACTGGTGTCGAAACATGGGTTCACTATTTCGAACCAGTAAAAAAATCGGAAAAAATATGGCTAACTAAACACGGTAGAAGGCCTGTAGTTGCCAAAAGAACCATAAGCACAAAAAAGGTTCTTTATTGCATATTCTTTACATGTGATGGTATAGCCGTACAAATTCCGGTGCCGAAGGGCAAAAGTGTAACAGGTCGGTATTACCGAGATGTTACACTAAACTAGTAATGCAGATTTTGACTGATTTGTGGGAAGTTTATGGGTCTGATAGGGTATCTTATGAGACAGTTCGTAGGTCTCGAAAGAAATTTCTGACTGGCACAGCGTTCGTCAAAGATGCAGCAAAATCTGGCCGACCTGTGACTGTAATAGGCAAGGCAAATGTCTCAAAAGTCAGGGAAAATTGAAAGTGATGGCAGGTATACGATAGGTGATATTACCAACGCTGTTGGCATATCTATTTGAGTCGAATGCTTTTGAAATATCGTACAATACACATTACATATCGAACAATCCTCGTATGTGCAGGTTTCGTAGACTGTATATTAACAGTAAATATAATCCGTCAACATCAAACTAAATGCTTCAATTTTTTTATTTAAAAATAGATCTAGTATATACCGTACTATCTAACTTTTTCCGTTAGGAAAAGCATGTAGGCCTAGCGCGTTTCGGAAATTGCCATGACGTCACGAAATGACCTAATATTCTTCGCTGTATAGGTAAACGATCGGTTGTACATTTCTGAACTCTAGTAGAATAGAAGTAAAGTTCTTGTTTTCGTTGACGATGCAACATAACCTCCACGGTCCCGAAATGTTTGAAATATATCAAAACAATAATTTTCGATCTCGGAGGTTACCCTGCAACGAAAACTATTTTTGTTTATTTCTTATTAACGTACATGTAAGTTTGTCCAATTGAACTACTTTATTCATGGAGCCACACACACACACACACACACACACACACACACACACACACACACACACACACACACATGTTGTTTTATATACATATACTAAAATAAGTATTGATATACACATGAATTACAATTTTGGCCCCAGATATGAATAAAGGATAAGTGGCCAAACAATTTCTTGATTCAGATGATGTCTGGGGTTACATTGAGAACTGGTATTACACATACGTCCTATATAGATTAATGTATTCAACGTATTATTCAGATGATACGAGTCTCATAGTATTACAAAAGAATATGATAATGATATACATTATTTACAGGGATCTACATAATACCAGCCATAGGAGTTGGATTTATTTTGATTTGTGCCATTGTCGTAGCTTTCTGTTGCACTCAAAGGTAAACGCTATATGATATAGTTACCTTATGAACAACATAATCTTACTACCGAATTTATCATTCAGTTATATTGTAATTGAATATGAACACTAGTTCAAACACTAACAAGACCATGCAATGGTCATGAATAAACTTTGTACAAAGGGAACCGATCTTTTGCAGAAATAAGCGCAAGAACCTACACACACAAAGGAATGGCATGCATGCTTACTCGCCATATTCCCCGGATTTTAATGCTGGATCAGGGATGATCAGCACTTTATCCACTTCCATCGAATCCACAGACATAAAAGTGGTCGTTGTTGATGACGTAAGAGATGATGTCTCAGAATCAACCAATGTGAGTGAAGGAACATTCGTCCGTCATAGTGTACGACAACCAATTATCAGAAACGAGGTACCAACTTATGCCGTCGTAAACAAGTCTACAACAATTGGCAAACCTGCGTCAGATACAAAGTATGCCGTATTCGATAGACCAGATACACAAAAAAACCAATCCGGGGAAATGGAAGAAGATATCATTTATTGAATGACGGTGGTGAAATATTCCTCATTATCAAACGAAATCGTTAATACATTTATTACCTTTACGTGTTCAATCTGTGGGCACGTATGCGTCAGTATACTGTATGGTTGTTATTTACATGTGCATAATCGGGACTACTCATTTCTATTATTTGAAATTACATTTACATCGATATACGACTGTCATTCAAAGCTAGATCATTTCCTTTTACTGATAACTTTAATAATAATCAAGTATATATATATATATATATATATATATATATATATATATATATATATCTGTGTGTGTGTGTGGTATGAAATTGTTCATGGGAATAGAGAAAATCCTAAAACTCAGAACAGCTGAACAACAGCTGGGTCAAGGTGACTCAGGTGAGCGATGTGGCCCTTTGTTCTCTTGCTTTAAACTTAGTGAATCAGATATGCAGCATGATGTGATTCAACGTCCGTTTATGTAACTCTTCAAACATAACAAAAACGTAGTCATTTATTTAATCTTTTGGGACTTAAATTCCTACACACGGTATAATTCAAAGTCTATCAGACATTCCCGCTATTAACGTCATTATGTGGATAATATCGCAGTACGAGCCAATAATACACTGTATGCATTGGTGATTGGGATATATCTGAACAATTACTGATAACTGTTCTTTGGAAGACCAGCTTTATCTTTTTCACCTTCCAGAATAGTGTGGCATTGATCATGAAGAAAAATCTGATTGTCCGTCCATAACATTGCATTGTTTCTCTACATGGACTGAGTAGGGTTGTTCAAGCAATTCTCCCTTGATGAAGTCAAACTTATCACAAACAGCAAGAAAACATTGTGGTGAAAATGAAATTATTTTGGGATGTATAACTCACCAACCAAATTTCTAACAAGCACGTAGAAGAAGGGGGTGTCTCCTTTTTTGGCTACGTTCATCTTCTGTTATTTTTACATACAACGACAGATTCATATGCATACTGGCCGATTGTCCACCCCCTTTTTGTAGTAACATCAAATGGTAAGGGTGAAGGTAAATCGGACGAGCACCCCCCCCCCCCTCCAATAATTTAGGATTATTTCAAAGTCGGGCAGTGTAACATGTGTTTTTTCTTGCTTGTCAAAAATCTTCGGCAATTGTGGAGTCAACTTCCACTCTGGCTTCCCCACTCCCACTTTGTAAAACGATGCTGCATACCTGTTTTATAAATGATAGCTATAAGATGTGTCAAAATTACGCTGAGGTATTTAATGTGTCAAAAAATTACAATTTTAGTTTAAAATCATCAAGATCAAAACGTTTGTGAAATTTTTAACTTGATCCTTGAGCACTTCTATTGAGAACCCAGGAAAACCAACACACACACACACACACACACACACACACACACACACACACACACACACACACACAGAGTTTATCAAACTTGCTTTGTGTGTAGGTATCGTATCTTCTTTCATTAATTTAAATCAAAATATGCTCTCCCAAAAAAGAAACGCAACATGTAGTATCATTTTTGCAAAAGAAATTTTTCATATAAAAATAACTGAAAGCAAGTTTTGTAATGATATGCTTAGGTTTCCATATTACCAGGGATGAACTTTAAATGGCAAAATCTGATGTGCGATCAACCGTAACTGTTGCGAAATTAAAAATAGGAACATTGTTCGATTGGTGTTTCAAGAAAGTGGAAAGCGTTTTGCACTCTTAAATTTTTGTTCTTTTGTATGTGTGATGTGTGTTAACAAAATAAGACTTTCGCATGAATTAATTCTTTGCCCTTGTTGGTGTAAGACGATGTTAAAGTATGCCTAAATTAGACATCGTGACGCGCAATATCGCAATAGGGCGTCTAGAAGCTGGGGAGTCGCAATATGTTTTTGCTTAACATCATAATGTTGATAGGACCACAATCTGCCGTCTCTGGCAGAGGTATTTACAGACTGGGACGTCAAATGATAGGCCGCGAACTGGTCGTCCGCGTATTACAACTGCGCAACAGGATCGGTATATAAGTATTGTCCATCTACGCAACAGAACAGTTACGACCACACAGACAGGTTCAAGCATACCTGACCTTCGCAGAATATCCGCACAAACAGTCCGCAATCGCCTGCGAGAAGTTGGACTGCGGGCCAGACGACCTTATTTTGGTCCCATCTTTGGGAGACAAACTCGGCGTGCACGGGTCGGATGGTGCAACACAGTTAGGAACTGGACTCTAAGAAACTGGAGAAGAATCTGGTTTAGTGCTGAAAGCAGATTTATGCTTCAGCACCGAGATGGCCGTATACGTGTTTACAGGCGAAAAAATGAACGTTTTGCTAACAACTGTGTGGTAGAAGTTGACAGATTCGGTGGGGGCAGTGTTATGATGTGGGGCGCCATTACTTACAATCGACGGACGCCATTGGTTCTTGTTCCTGACAATTTAACTGTGCAAAGGTATCGCGACGAGATCCTCCAACCTCATCTCCTTCCAGTCATTAACACGCAGAGAGAGGTTTTTCAGCACCACAACGCCAGACCGCACACAGCACGTGCTACTGTCGACTTTCTTGCTAAGCACAACGTCACTGTGCTACCCTGGCCATCCAAATCCCCGGATTTGAATCCCATTGAGCATCTCTGGGATGAATTGGATAAACGTATGCGCATGCGTCAACCAGCCCTGCAAACTCTTCTGCAATTACAGCAGGCACTACAAGAGGAATGGCAAAGAATACCCTAGGTCCAAATTCAACGTTTAATTCAATCAATGCGGAGACGAGTTACAACAGTTTTGCAAGCAAATGGTAGTCACACAAGATACTGATGTAATTGTGCAAATAAAAAATTGTAAAACCTTTTATTTTGAATTTTGTCTTTTTGGTGATAACAGCTATTACAACGACTATCATTATGAAAAGTATTAAACTGTTCACGCAATGTATTAAGTATTTAAAATTTATTTTCTATCTGACAAAAACTTGTAAAAAAATTATATGTTGCGTTTCTTTTTTTGGGAGAGTATATTTCATGCAAATAACAATTTAGTTTTAGCGTACGTTTACCTTGAGACATGCATTTGAAAAATCATCAATATAATTATGATGGTTCAATGAATGATATAGATATGGAATGATTGTAATAAAGCTTCAGAAAATCAAACATTTTTATTAGTAGTTTCATCCACAACTAATGCATTGTTGTTGTTTTTTCTTTTATTATTACTTTTTTTTTTTAGAAAATGCTTATTTATTAGAAACGTGGAACCTTTCGATGTGTACAGGATCTTTAAATATTGGGATGGGACAACACCCCGATCCACTATGTATCTTAATGGGTTTAGAGTGACATTAAAGAAACATTATTATCTAGTTCTTCGATTTTTAACAAAGGCAACATGTTACTTTAGGCGGCTCACTGAACACAGAAAAAAATGACATGACCAACCAAATATCTCTTGTTTTTATCGGTGTATATAATCAGTTTGGTACAATTTTTCTCCCTTTGTGTGCTAACCTGTATCCACATCGGCAACATTAACGGCTTTTAGGTTTAAAAGTTTCCCTGTCCAACTTTTAATGTGTCGAATGATCTGAAATTCATTTCCGGAAGAAGTGTATTGTTTTCATCATTATACAAAATGACATGAAATAATTGAAATAGCGAAAAATTTAGGGAGCGTTGTTGCGCGGACTATCGAATTTCAGGAGAATATATATGCGGTGATGACACAGAAAGGGTGTGTACCCAGTAACAAGCATGGCGATACACGGAAACAAGGAGTTACGGATCATATGGGTCTTGATTTCATCATTAGGTTTGTTGATTTACTAATCTGAATTGATAAATTATTGTCTTATGGCCGATGCTACCATTGGAGAAGAGCTAAGAGTAATCTCTCTCTCTCTCTCTCTCTCTCTCTCTCTCTCTCTCTCTCTCTCTGAGGCAAGTTTTTAGCTGCATACCCTTAACGCATAAACGCATACTGTGTTGAGAAGGAATGATATCCTTCGCAATAAAGTTTTCATTTTCAATTCTTCATTACAATTCTCAAGTACATTAGTTCCTATCTTGAAGTTTAAGAAATTAAAAGTAAACAGAAAAATTGCCAGAGGAGACAGAATCGATTGAATAAACGTTCAATGTCGTGACATCTGTTGTGGACTGAATTACAATACATAGACATTAGGCACGTAGAGTTAGGGGGAGAGAATTATCCACGGTTTCTTTTTTTATTTTGAAAATGTATTTATTATTATTATTATATTTATAATAATATAATATGTTATTATTGGTTATTTACGAGCAAAATTTTGTAGTAATTGTCATTGGTAGTGTAGATATAAGAATGACTCGATAAATATTGAATAACCCTCCCTATAAGTTAGGATTTCTGAGGTTTGGCTTTCAGACAATATCCCCCTCCTTTTGACAAATGATACTACGTGTCATGTTATATATTGGTATAAATTAATTGGTATGTTCAGTTAAGACGGTCACAAGCGTTATTAATAGTTTGATATTCCTATTGTGTATCCACTTCCTTATTACACAATCCAATTATTCACCGCTATAGATCTTACACTTGTGCTACATGGTAATGATTTTATCTCGGGTATACGACCGTGTCATTGACTTCAGTAAAATTCCGTATCTAATACTTTTGTAAGTGTACTTATGAAGTATCGTATTTCTCTTCCATGTACATTTTATTCTACGCACGTACACCACACTTGTAAGCTCACAAATCAAAACAGAATTAGTCATGAGATTACTTGTATCAATGCAGACAGGCCTGGAGTATGTTTGTATTCTGACAAATTTAAATAGATCCACAGTTCTCTTTTATGTTTCTCTTTTATGTTATTGAAGTAAACCGAGATACCGTCAATAAAATATAGTTCTTTACTACAAGACATAAAGTTTTCTGTGGACAATAAAAAAATCAGCAGTAAAATTTAAATAAGGTTTTCTTATGAAAATAGTTTTCATATACTTCTCTCACGCCAGCCTTTTATCTGGAGTGAAGTGTCCAGATACACGGGAAACGTTAGCTATTTAACGTTTCCTAGGAGAGTATACGTTCTCGATGGGAACATTCTGTGTTACCACGAGAGTTCACGTCTCAAGGTAACATTTAACTATACCCCGAAGAAAACTTTTATTGAAATCGGAAATGAAATTTAGCATGTTGCCCATATCCCCGCAATCTCTTAAAACACACACACACACACACACACACACACACACACACACGTGTGCTGAAATATTCTTGTACATTAGTAGTAACGTGAAACAAAAATATCATTACATTCTTGATAGCAATTTTAAAGCACATGCTCGTCTAAAGGATTTTTCATCCATATTAAGAGTACGTGTACTTGTTAGGAAACCTTGCCTTTTGTAAATTGCTGTATCCGAGTACATGACGTCCAAATGATTCAAAATGAACCTCCTCCGGCGTTTCATACTAACAATACAATATGACTATAACAAGAAACATTGTTATATGTCTATCACATTCATCTTTCCAGAACTGGTGTACGGGTATTCTGCCTGCTCCTCTGAAGCCAGGGCAGCCTCACTTCCAAGTAAAACTTTTCATTTTGAGATAACTATATGTAGACCTATACATGTATTTTGGAATTATTTACTTTAAGGTATTTATATTTTCCAGCCTAATAAATATATTTTTTTCAGCTGCTCTGTTATGTTACGATAACCAGGTATCTGGGGAACGTGTCGTCATTGACGGATACCTAGCCAAAGAATCTTCCACCATAAAATGTCGGTGTACAGTGACAAGCAATGAAATAGGGATGTTAAATATATCCAATTACAATGGCAACCATCCCGAGACGAACTGTGGCAGCTCTCTGTTGTTTGAAGCTGGCGGTGTTTCCGTTCCAATGAATTGCTTTGTGACTAACATACAACTATCACATGTTGGAACTGGTCTTTTTGTAAGTCTGGAAAATCCACAGCTAGCTGCAAATACGGATTACTGTATTTCTGTTGAGTCAGGTACTTTAGTTTTATTCATTTGACTGTTTTCTGGAAAGATGTAAGATGATGATGCTAGTTCCATGATAAATTCTTTTTCAGATACTGAATATACATACAAAACCTCAACGCCGACTAAAACTCTCTCTCTCTCTCTCTCTCTCTCTCTCTCTCTCTCTCTCTCTCTCTCTCTCTCGCTCTCTCGCTCTCCATACATTATATATATATATATATATATATATATATATATATATATATATATATATATATATTTCCGACCCGCAGAACTAAATCTCCGTGCATTGCAGCATGTGACCAGCGCGGTAGACCACTCGACCATTTAGACAGACCTTAAAATGACTATGTAGTCACATGCTACACGGTCATTGAGAATAGCCGCGTTTCGAGTTCGTCCGGAACACCGTTTATATCCTGCGTTTAGTCACGCCGATCACGTTACAGAGCATAAATGCTCCACAGGACAACTTCCGGGCAAATTTGTTACTATTAGCAACATTTCGTCCATTTCGAATACCGACAAAAAAAGTGGCACTTTCATGCAATTTTGCGGTATTCATGACGATGGGAAGAGGAGGAGGTACAGCTACAAGTAAAATGTTAAGAATTTTGATTTTTCCTCGAAAAAGAAAGCTTCATCGGTTAGACGAAAATGGCTGAAACTCCTTCCGTGAGACAATATTGACTCGTCGTGATTTAACATCGCGTTGCCAAAATGGATTAAATATTATTCTTTTTCTGCTAATGTCTCTTAAATTTGGTAATGTGTAATATTTTTCAGTGACTGAGTCTGTAATTGATAAAGTTTTATTGATAGTTAGCCCCTAAACATTGTCCTCCATTCCATTTATTTATTTCTAATTTATTATAATATTCAATCATTGTCCTGAAACATATAAAAAATTCAATATAATAATCAGATTAATTTTTTAAAGGTTAATGATATTGAAATTCACACTCTTAAGCCTCCAACGGCAAAAATAAATTATAAATAAATAAATAAAATAAAAAAAAAAAATAAAAAGCTGCATTATAACATTTAAAAAATCATATATATATATATATATATATATATATATATGTGTGTGTGTGTGTGTGTGTGTGTGTGTGTGTGTGTGTGTGTGTGTTCAAATATTGAAAACAAATAAATAATATATCCATAGTTGTTTTTACAAATGTCTGGTGTTAAAATGAAGTAAAAAAATTAACTTTAGAAAATATTGTACCTATCTTGCTAATTTTCATTGCAAATTGCTATTGAACTTGTCATCCGAAGCCCATTCTAACTTGCACTGGTCCTAAAGATGATACAAACAAAAAAGATTATTAATTATAATTGATACTTGCAGTTATTAACTACTAATTTAAAACATCAGTATTTTAAATTGCATTGAATCACACAATTTTTAAAACTCACACTGTCTGACAAAGTGAATTTAAAAATTTTGTGTTTCAATGCATATTCAGTGAAATCTTTCATACCGATTTTCAAAATTATTTTTGCAGTATGAGATAACATGTTTTCATAAGCTGCCAGCTCATACTAACTTAACTCATCAGATCATTTTTCTAAATCAAGTATGTGTCAAGAGAAGGACGTGCATACAATGCATACATGCAATACATACATACATACATACGTACGTATATATATATATATATATATAGAGAGAGAGAGAGAGAGAGATGTGTGTGTGTGTGTGTGTCAATTTTCATAGCATGTATACTAGAGAAAATATTGGTACAACATGCACACGTCCCATTCCCTCCACTTTCTACCCCATAGGTTATATATATATATATATATATATATATATATATATATATATATATTATTTATTGTTTTCCGCCACACTCAACAATTTTTCAGTTATCTGGTGGCGTCCAGTTTTTGTTGGTGCAGGAGAGAACCCAGATACAATGTACCTGGGATGCAAAACATGCATCCATTGAATTCCTCATCTCTGATGAAACTTTGTTTAGACTCTCAATGACTACATAGTCAATAGTCACAAGACAACAAACGTTCGCTTGCTAATTCACGAAGTTGAACAAACTCAATTTTCTTTCCCAAACTGCAATGAATGCCTCTTTCCTGGATATATTTCTTTTAGACTTGAACTTGCCAGCAAAATAAATCAATGTTTTCTTCCATTTTGAACGTACAGTGGAACAGGTAATAAATCAAACGGCTGCCGAGTATACGGTAATATACAATGATGTACGTTTCGTTGGTACCGGAAGTTACACTGTGGAACATTTTTCACCTGGTGTGACTAAACTCGGAATAAGAACGGTGTTCCGGACGTACTGGAAACGCGGTTATTGAAGGTATCACACCGGTAATTGTCCAATCAAAGTGAACTTAGTCAATTGTAGTTCCGTATATTTAAAAGAATGGGGTTTTTTTTAATGTGTGATTTTTCTCATTTCCCCTTCGTTTTTCTTATTGTTGATACCCCTGATTAGGAAATTTTGTGTAATTTGTAGAAATAATCAATTGTTTACATTGAAACTATTTGATGTTGGTAGCTGAGACTACTTCCTGAGGAGCACTCGGGCTGTTTACACACATGTGAAAAACACGTGGATTTGAGGGTAATCTTGTTTGCGGGTAAAAAGTTTTAGAAAATGCCGTGTAAGGTGTCTTTTTTCTGGTGTCAGCAGACGAGAGAGGTAACATAAAACATGCGTTATTCGGTATAAGTTTTGTAAACTGATTTTTAATTATTTTTCCCTCTATGGTAATATATAGTGAAAATAATTTCGGTGTGATACCTGAAATGGGATACATCTATCTGACGTAAATTGAATAGGATACTACAAAATACACTCTGTATTTGACATATTTACGTTACCAAAGTCTTTATTATGTCGAGTTTTAAGAGGTTGTGTTATATCTTAAGTTTCTTCGATTTTAATGGGAACACTCATAAAAAATGTGCATTTTATCCAACTGCAGGTTGAAGAAAGCGAGGGAAAGGGTTAACAGTCGTATTTATTGTTTATTTCTGTTCATTTTATAACAAATGATACAGAGGGTTTCAGAAGTAATCTTTCAACCAAAAAAAAAGATACTTGGTATGGTATAATCATCAAGCATCATTTTTTCAAAAAGGAGAGAACCGAAGAAGAATCAGTGGACTTCACTCACAATATTGTCTGAAAATTCTTGACAAATCAAAACTTCTAACTCGTGGGGCAACGGGGGGAGGCAAGGGTTGATCCTTCAGATTAATCCATCGGTTAAATTTTACATTTCCTCTACAAGGCACTACTACTATTTTTAATCGAACTCTGCACGTAAAAATACCCAACTTTGCATATGATGATAAATGGGGACAGACCCCTTGTGGCTGCGTGCCTGATAATTATTTTTAATTGCAATACTGATCAAACTGTGTAATATACGTGTAAGTTGATTTACAAAAAGATTGAACCAATTGCGAAAAAACATATTTCAACAGAAACATTTCACTATATATACTAATTAATTCAACATAATTAACATATTCTGTTCATTGGTACCTGATGTAAAGTAACAGTTTGCAACACGTTTTTTTCATATTGTGAAATGATAAGTTGATAATGTACACGCGGTTGTTTGCACATGCAATTTCAGGAATATCTAGTATTGTTTTCGTCATTGAAAATATTCATAGAAATTAATTATGAAAAATTACTGATATGTAAAGACATCATGATCTGAATAAATGTCGGACTAATATTTATATACTTTGCTACATAAGACCGCACATTGATTCCAAACAACTCGCACATGGGAATCAGTAACCAAAATTTTTGTAGTCATAATACTACAGTGTATATTTCAGTCATTACATTTAAGTTTTAGAAAAATTCCTTAACTGGCAATTAATTTCAATCAAAACATATATATTGTGAAAAATGTATATCCTATTGAATTTTCGAGACAGCACATGGACTTTGCAAAATAATTTATAAACTTATTTAATAATATTTTCTTACATATATATATATATATATATATATATATATATATATATATACATACATTTTGATTGGGCAGAAACTGTTGGAGTAAACTCAGGTGACCTATTGTAGTGGTCAGCGTCCGTTGTGCGTTAATAACTTTATTTCTTTTGATAACTACATTTCCATTTTTTTTCCCAAATGGTATGAAACATCTCTAGAAAAAAGGTGACATAAATTGTACATTTCAGGACTCCCCCTTTCCTGGGGCTTTAGAGGAGAGGCAAAAACTGCCAAAACTTGACCAATTTTTAAAACAAAAAATCTCTACAACCGCATATATGTACCAGAAACTAAAGGCATAGTGGTGTAGAGTAGGAAGGCCTCTACCAAATTTGTAAATTTTATGATCTCCGAGATACAGGTTCTGACTCTAGGGCGGGACCGAACTCGGTATGTAGTGTTTATGTGTGAAACATTTAAATAACATCTTCTTTGGTGCTATTGGTACTAAAGTGAAACTAAATGAACATCTAGAAAGAGCATGTAGTCCTTCACTAGGATTGTAAATTGAATGACCCCATGCGTAGGGGTTTTGATATCGGGGTAGGGCAAAATGGTCAGGAATTAAATGTGTTAACAATTGAACATTTTAAATAATTTTCTCGATAACCATCATTCCAATTCTTTTCAAATTTGATATGAAGCACCTTTAGAACAAAGGTGACATAAATTGTAAATTTCAGGATTTCTGAACCCCCGAAGCTTTAGAGGCGGAACAAAAACTGCCAAAAATTGTCCAATTTGCAAATATCTTTAACAGAAATTAAAGATATATATAGTTATGTAGCGCAGGAAGGACCAAAAATGTAAATTTCATGATCCCCGGGGTAGAAGGTCTGACTCCAGGGTGGGGCCAAACTTATTATATGTGCAAAGCATTTAAATAATACACTGTATCTTCTTTAATGCTATTGATACTAAATTGAAGCTGAAGAGTATGCAGTTCGTTACCATACTTAAAAATTCCCTGATCCCTGGGGTAAGGGTTTTGGTTCAAGGATGAGGTCAAAATTATTACAGTGATTATTGTCTTTCAGATTTGAAAAATTCTTTTTCATGACACAGTTTAAAAACTAAATACACAGTTAGGAAAAGCAGAAAAAAAGATGTACCAAAATTGTAACTTTCACAACCCAAGGTTTTTGATTCTAGGACGGATCCAAATTAATCATATCGTGTTAATGTTACATATATTATGCAATATAATGTTATATCTTTCATCAGTTTAGCACTTTCGAGGACATTTAAGTTTTAAGAATACATCTTGTTTTATACTGTTACTGAATATTAGAATTTAGCTTAAATAAGCAGAACAGGATTTTTATCAAGATTTCATAGCCCTTGGAGCTAGTGATCGATACTTTTAATATATCGAATAGCGAAGTAAACAATGTGTAAATCGTAATCATAAATATTCAAGACATATACAAGTTCGAGTGTAGGGCAACACGGACCTCCGACATAGCGAAGGTAGGATCAGGTGCCATGGAGGAGTAAGCATCCTCTGCTGACCGGTCAGACCAGCCGTGAGCTCTTAATCGAAAATAGGTATACGGGATTATGATGTATGAAATATGACAGTCTAACAAAAGGTATGAAACAAATCATCCAACATTTATCCCAGAGACACTTTGTAATCGCAGACAAGGTCACTATAGCGACCGTAAAATTTGAGAAATGATGACTTCAAACGAGATTCGTTATAACCCTGCAACATCAAAGTTGACCTCGCTTTAAAAAAATTCTCATACGCATGACAAGCTCTCGCGTATCGAACCAACTGGGAGATATACACACCATAAGTAGGCGAAAGTGGTATATTACTACACAGATATGGAAAGTTGATGATTGCAAAGTTGAAGTAATCACGCTTGTCATATAATGTAGTTGTCAGTCTGCCATTAGAGTCAACGTTAAGTAAAATATCCAAATATGAAGCAGACACGTCAGATTCTGTAGTGTCCTTTATTTGGAGTTCATCGGGATACATCAAATGGACATAATTATGAAAATTATGATTGTTGATTGATAAGACGTCATCGATATATCTATATGTATGGTTGAAGGACAAGGCAAGTTTTTTTGTTTTTACCCTGCAACAGTTTCTGAACAAATTCCGCTTCATAAGAATATAAGAATAAATCTCTCAATAAGGGAGCACAATTAGTGCCCATGGGAATGCCAATGGATTGTTGAAAGACTTGGTTTCCACACACTACGTAAATATTATCTACAAGAAAGCCAAGCATACTCTTAATGTCTGCTTCAGAGTACTTGTGCGTGCTATCGGAGTGGTGTCTAACAAAATATGTACCTTGTTTTCCAATCACTAGAAAATCGTAATTTCGAGTGCCATTTTTGTTCAAAAAGCAATTATCTATTATCTGAAAAAGTGCAGAGAATTTTAATTTATCGTGAGGAATTGCTGTATAAAGTGTGGAGAAATCATGCGTTTTGATGCTAACACACAGGTGTTCAATAAAATATGTTAAATTACGTTAAATTATGTTAAATTGTTAAATTACACAAACGACTTAACTTGGGACCGGTAGGGGGCATGTATTGCTATGCAATGCTTACAGAATGCTTGTTAAATTTAGAAATCTGAGAATGCTGTCGCACCCTAAGTAAGTATGTTTATGACAATTACATTTCGTTTAAAAAGGTAATTCATCAGCAGTGTTAAATGTGTCTTGTGGGGGAGATCCTATACCATCTACATCAACAAAACAATTTCCTCTAACAACCGAGGAGATTAAGATGTCGTCTTCCTATTTAACAACCAGCGACCATCCGTCGTCTACAAAGGAGGACATAAGCACCCCTTCAACAACATCATGGAATTTTTCTACATTCGCTCAATCGTCAACCACAAGGAACGAAACACCCACATCTTCACATCCATCAACAGTTTTACCCAGATCAAGTCACACAGCGCCTACGTCAAGCGAAGCCTCTCCAAGAACAGAACAAGAAACCTCTCAAGCTTTAATAACAGGTGTCTCCAGTTCATTAACATCACAGACAACGTTGTCACATTCCGAAGTCTCACTCATCTCAACATTTAGTACCATGTCATCAACCACTGATCAAACAACTGTAAGTGATTTAACTACGGCGGAGATGTTCTCTGTTTCCACAGACTCATCAACTGTACCTATACAAACACCAGAGAAAGGATCTATCACAGATGCTTTATCAACCAGGACTACGGAGATATATATGCCAACAACGACGACAATATCAACAATAACTTCAGCACAAACTCAGTCCACCAGTGACGATCAGAATACCATAACATTCAGCCCCACAACAAGTAGAACAGATACTATGAGCGTATCTGTACCACAGGCAGAGAGGGGTACACAGTGTATGTATGGCTATCAGTTACAAGTATTACAACTTAGTCAGGTGGATATCAATTACCTATAAGATTAGTGTATAAGAGATACGTCAGATTGTTGTTATTTACAAATACAACTAAGTCAGGTGGATATCAGTTACATGTAAGGTTAGCGTATGAAAAGTAAGTCAGGTTGAAATAATTTGAATGTATAATCAATGAAGGGCTAACTACATTGTAATACCCCCTTCACACTCACGGATTTTTCTTACGGATCCTTACTTATTCCACAAATCCGTAAAAGTACACGGATTATTACGATTTCGACATTTTACGAGCTTTTTAGGGACTGTTACGAGAATATTACGGAGAGTTACGATTTAGCTTAGCTTTTAAGTATTAATCACGACCTGTTGATATGTTGATAACAAGCTGTTACGAATGGTTAGGATTATTTACGTTTTCGACTCAAAAGTGTTCGCAATGCGACAACTGACGTTACTTGGAACAGCATGGTATATGAGAGGTACAGATTAAAATTGTATCAGCAATTTCTACAACTGTAGATGCTGTCGATGAATTGCCCCTGGCTTTGGTGTGCCTTAGTGGGTAGACGTGGGCGGCACTGATGACTCACTGCAGTCAGAGTGTCGGTCAGACTTTTTTCATCATAGACCCTCTGGTGGCCCTTGTCTGAAAGAAATACGGCTGGAGGAGCTCAAAGATTCTAGGTGTAACGATGTCGTCTGGAGCACTGGCGCCGGATCGTGTCGCATTTTCCCATTTCCTTTCCTGTTTAACATACTGGGTCCTTAACGAAGTATACCATCTGAAGAGATCACCAGGATTTAATCGCAGATATCCTTTGTTCCATCTGTAACCATGTTCGCTCCTTCTTTTGACGATCCTTAAAACTCGAAACTGGACTTATCAAAGAGAAATCTGTTCGACTTAATCCACTCAATAACCTCGTCTTCTTCGTTATTAGTGAGAGATCTGGCCGTCTTACTGTCAGGCTTTCGATTCGTGCACTTCTGAAGCATGTAAAATGCTGTCAATATATTGATTCACATAATTTAGATACAGTTAAATGTACATTTTTCTAATATTATTGATGTATTACATTACACAATGCATTCACTGTATGATTTACCTATGTTATGTTAGGCCGATAGAAACTGCTTAAAGAAATAAGTTTATTATCAAACCAAAAATTATAATACACACAATAAGTACTCAGTAATTTATATAAATTTATAATTATTACTCACTGATGCAGTTGTCAGTGGTTATAGATGCTTCGTCGTCCGAAGCCTCACTTCCGATGGAGGAGTCGCGTTCACTGGATACTGTATCAACTTCACTTCGGTTGTGGTTCTGGGAAAGGTGAGCGTGCGCGCTTTCTCTTCCTCATGCTAACTGCTCTTCTCTTAAGAGCCATGCTTGAAGATATTGTATTCAAGATGTGTAACTTTGGCATTTTGAAAACAACTGATAGAAACTGTCAGGTTTTGCGTCTTTTATACATTTCCTTAATCGTAAAGTTTAAGTGTGTACTCGTAAAGTAATCGTGTCTAATTGTAACCCGACGTGAATGGAATCATAAATATCACTTAGGCATTTGTAATAATCCGTACATAACTCGTGAACTATCCGTAACATATCGTAAAATAACTGAAAAGACTCGTAAAAGAAACCTTTCCCCAGTGTTTTACGGATTCTTATGAGCAGTTTACGTGTTCTTGCGACCAGTTTACGATATTTACGGGTTGTTACGAGTTATTTACGGAAAATGAAATCCGTAGACATCGTAAAAGTTTTTTGACATGTTAAAAAAAATTGCCCCCAACTTCCACGGATCTTTACGAGTGTGTTGCGAGTTGTGACGCGTTATTAACGGATAACGACGGATGATTTACGAATGCTTACGATTGACTACGAGTAGGATATTCGTAAGGACTCGCAAGAAAAATCTGTGAGTGTGAAGGGGGTATTACATAACATAATAGAAATTCTAAGCCAGGTTGATCTCAGTTGCAGAAATACATGTAGAGTAACCAGACATTGTAGGAATAGAGTATAAAAACTTGATCAAGTTGATCAGTCACCGTCAAACAAACGACATCGTGATCAACATTCTTCACTGGCCCCGCTACGTCCCCGGACCTTATTCCTGGGACGAGCTACGTAGACGTGTAGATCTGCCTACATGTGCTTACCAATGTTAACGTTGGGCATACCCGCTATAAATGACATTTTTGACGCACCTCTCTTGATTTCAGTTTCATATGTAACCTCTCTGACAGAGAATAAGGATGTCGTTTAAAACTAATTCATATTAAGCTTGTAAAAGATTATATACCACAGATATTTATTGAATTAATAAATAACACAGAAACAAATACCCACTAAATATTACGTTTTTAAAGTCCGTCAGTATATATTACCTTGGAGGGTGTGGTTGTTACTCACAAACGGAAACTGTTTTTCAAATGTTTGTAGGCTATTTGAGAATTTTGCATGAAAGTACAAGTATAATAGAATAGATGATATTTGTTATATGTGGTTGAGGGCATTTCTATGCACGCTTTTAGCAATTCTAACAAATTCGAAATAGATTATACATATATCTACATTTTCTGTTACAGGGAGTTTGATAATTCCAGCCATGCTACTAGGGATTATACTGTTTTTTGCACTGTTATTAGCCTTCATCAAATGGAAAAGGTAATTATTTCTCTTAACTAAAAAAACTTCCATTCCGCTGTACTATTAAATAGAGAGCTTTGTACAATTGCAGCAGGGGATTCCCTTACAAATGTGCACTACTTCATTAGTTTTCATAATGATATAATTCTACGGGTAACAACATACTTGTAGGGCTCATGATACTCGTAAATACTATTCCATTTAGAAAATTGGACAGGAAAAGTCTACTTCTTCGCAAACCTTCAAGTTTATATTCTGACAAACGTATAAATACCGGAACCGGTTACGATTTACGGTTCGACCAACGTGCAAGGATTTATGTAACAGACATGGTACTTCAGTTACTTCACATTAATGAAAGCGCTTGCCATAAGGAAATCAACACGTACTCTCAGTTGATCCCTGTGCCGGTATGGATACCTTTGTAGAACCATTATATTAACACGTTGGGAATAATTCCCCTATGTGGAGATGGTCCCACTAAAGCATCTTTTTAAAGGTTCTATACTATGGTGATGTTTATTCATCTGTAAGCATTAGCACAATAAAAAATCACCCCGTCACGAAAACAAATATAGAATGATAATAATGACAATAAACGTAAGACAAACAGAAAAGTGAAAGAAAAAAAAATCCAGAATGTAAATTGGTGCATGTCTACATGTACCTGCCGAAAGAGTTGTACTTCGACAATAACAATGCCATACAGAAAGTAAGGCATCAAGTAGGTACATTCTCACCTTTTCGTTTCGCTTGCATGTATTATTACGTGCATTTAGAACCGAACGCAGCTCACTGCTACGGCCCTGGGCGTATAACTGTAACTTTGTGGTACTTCACCTACAGCTGGTGACGTCTCAATATGAGTGAAAATTCTCGATGGGACGTAAAACAAACAAACAAACAAAACAGGTATAAGAACCACTTTCTGGTGACCCTTACTTCAGGGTACGGATTATCCTTCTGCGTTTGAATAATGTGTTTATCTCTACTAGCAGTAGAAAAAAAAATCCACAATCCGAAATTGGATAATTCGGAAAAAATAATATTTCTATTTTTTTTTCCAAGTGATCCGAATTCGGATTGTCGAACAAACAGCATTTTAGTTCTTAAGAAGCTATTTGTCATAATCAAAAAGATTATTCTTGTTGATATCAATAGAAAATGAAATGTTAAAAAGATTCCCGATAACCAAATTGGGTGTTTACTAGTTCCGGCATTTATATTGCGCATGTTTTCCGGAATCAAAACATGAAGGCTTGCGAAGAGAGACCAGGCCTGTCCACTTTCAAAGGTGTAGCTTATATTGTCTTATTTTCTGTTTATTTGAATGCCGGTGCAAGGTTTTCTAAAGAACAGCGATGCAAAGAAATAAACCGTATATTATTGATACAATGTCCATGGAGTGTTTTAAAAATATTTATCTTTATTTTCAAGGTATAAGTATGTCCTGACGATTGAAGATAGGAGAATTCTTCTATCGAATTACATTTTATAAATTTATCCATATGACTTGCACGTAATATGTAAAATAAGAATTATATAAGCAGGGGCGGATCCAGGAATGGAAATTAGGGGGCGCAATGTCTCGAGGCAGGGGGTCTGGGGGCCATCATGAGGCTCCAAGTGGGTGGTAAAGCCCTGGTGGGAGCCAAGGGGGCGAAGCTCCTGGTATTTATATATTTTATAGTGCTTGAAATGATGTATTCGAAGTAGTCATTTTTTACTTTTTAATGACGTAAAATTAATAAAAATGATAAAAATTTTAAGGGTTTTTGGAATAAGATATAAGATCTCCGAAAAAAGTAACAATAAATCAAAAGTCTTTGTCAATTATTTCTTTGAGCATAAAAAATGACTGCTTCTTGTATCTTTTAATTTTTTTCTAAACAAGAGACGATGTTTTACCTTAAATTTGAAAATTTTAGGAGGGCGCTGGATGCTCCCCTTAAATCCGCCACTGGTAAGAGAGAGAGAGAGAGATGTCCGTTGGTTGGTTGTATTACATGCCGTCGAGAATTTTTCACACATATTGAGACGTCACCAGCTGTAGGTCCTGCGATTAGCACTTACGCCTTATCGACGAGTGTTCTTTAACGCCTGTCGCAACACTGGACCTCCGTTTTTGAGGTCATATCCCAAATACCCGTGATTCCCTCTAAATGCCGAGCGTTTGGCGAAGGAGCAATAACTTCTTACATTTACGCCTTAGGGCTCGACCTCAAGACCTCCTGGTTACGAATCGAACACTCTACCACTGAGCGACCGCGACGAGAGAGAGAGAGAGAGAGAGAGAGAGAGAGAGAGAGAGAGAGAGAGAGAGAGAGAGAGTATCAAATTGTCATATATACATGTATATGAATGTAAAAAAATAATCAGTTGTTAAAATATGACGGAGCTCAAAAATCATAATCGATGTACTCAAGATTTGTACTGCGAATAGTGTGGGGAAAATTCCACATGAAAACTGTACTTCACTTTTTATTATTCCCGGACATGTATTAGAAATTAACGAAAAGTAGATACAAATTCATCCAAATACTGGTAACGCTTATTGAATAATTTTGCAATTAGAATTTCTTTTACAGAAGTCGGGAGATAAAGTACAGTGCAGATGATGATTACTCCCCATTCCATAACATCTCTGGAGGACACACGAACATTGGGTACGATGCGTTTGGTGAAGGACCTGAGATCATAACAGAATTTACAAAAAGTCCTGAGAATAACGAATTAGACAGTATCGTCTTAGAAAGTACTACAAAGAATGAACCGGGACCCAAAAACCTTACGAAAGGATCTTTCATCAGATACGATGTGAAGGATTATCGAAAAAGCAGAAATAGTCCTGATAAAACTATCGTGAAAAAAGAACAAAATGGCCCGGATGTTTATTTTTAAGATGAAATACGTGAGAGTGAATACCAATAAAGTAAAGATAAGGTATGATTTTCTACAGTCTGGTAGAGTATCAAACCATTGGTGCAGAGAAACCGAAATGAATGCAGACTTGTGGTTTAACCTGTGCGAGAGGATAAAATGTTGTGACATGAGTTGTATTTACCATTAATCATATTAATATTGTGTTTAACAAGGACAGTACCTCAATACTAGGTATTTCATGAATACCCACAACTATAAAATGAGTTTTCGCAATAGTTTATAAATGGCAGCTATGTGCTACACTATACAACATTTGCAGTCATTATATTTATGTAGTGTCATAAATTGTATAATGTAGCAGTTTGTACGTATATATAAAAAATTAAATATTTTTTTTCTATGTCAGCTATATGATTTCTTTCCTTATCATTGCCTTAGGTGTCTGGCTCGTGCTTTGAATTTGGCTTATATACACTACTCAAAATTTGATAAGGATCATAAATATTTTTCTGTTTAAAAAAATAATAACTGCATCACTGGCAATATCGTGCCCAAGTCAAATCAAAAATGTCTTCAACAAACTTGCACGTGCATTTCATGCCATGGGAAATGTTTGTTTGTTTGTTTATTTTATGTCCCATCGAGAATTGTTTACTCATATTGAGACGTCACCAGCTGTAGGTGAAGTAACACAAATTTAGACCTATGCTTAGCGCTCAGGGTCGTAGCAGTGAGGGTTCTTTAACGTGCCAACGCCTACCGTGACACGGGACCTCCGTTTTAAGGTCATATCCGAAAGACTCGTGATTCTCAGTTCTAAATGCCGAGCGTTTGGCGAAGGAGCAATCACTACCTATTTTTCGTCTTAGGTTTGACGCGGCCAGGCACGAGCGGGGCTCGAACTCACGACCTCCCGGTTACGAAGCGAACTCTCTAACCACTGAGCTACCGCGACCATGGGAAATGTGGGACATCACAGTTTTTGGTAACATTGCACGATTTTCACTCAGGCATTGGTGTCTGATTATTTCTAAAATTTCAAACTCACTTGAGTGTTTACATTAAATTTAGCAACACAATGCCCCCTCAACGTGTAAGGCGTCGCCTGACGACAGAACAACTGGGCAGATGTATTGGAATGCTTGACGCTGGCTATTCACAACGTGACATTGCAAATGCACTAAACGTCAGCCTGGTCCTGGAACCGACAGCAAACGTTTGGTACAGGAGCACACCAACATGGGAGTGGTCGTCAGAGGTCGACAACCCAACGCCAAGACCATTTTTTGGCTCTTCGGGCACTACACCATCCCTTCTTGACAGCAACCAGCCTACGTAACGACCTTCTGAACGCCTCGGGGGTGAATGTGTCCACTCAGACGATATGGAATCGGCTTCACAATGCAGGTCTCAACTCGACAAGGGCATGTAATCGAGTCCCTCTGACTGTTCGACACCGGCGGGAGCGATTGGACTGGACTGAAGATCATGTCACTTGGACACAGAACGATTGGGTTCCATTTCTGTTCACCGATGAGTCCAGGTATTGTTTGGACTTTACAGACAGGAAGCACTGAGTGTGGCGACGAAAACGTGAACGATTCCATGATGCCAACATCAGTGAACATGACCCTTATGGTGGTGGTTCCATCATAGTCTGAGGTGGAATCAGCAGAGATGGAAAAACAGATCTTCATGTCCTGGAGAGAGGAATAATGAAGGGGGTGCGGTATCGGGATGAGATCCTTGCTGTTTACGTCAGACCCTACGCTGGATTGATTGATTGATTATTTATTGCTTTCCGCCACACTCAACAATTTTACAGTTATCTGGTCCAGTTTTTGTTGGTGGAGGAGAGAACCCAGATACAATGTACCTGGGAAGAGACCACCGACCTTCCGCAAGTAAACTGGCAAACTTACTCACATAACGCCGCGGCCGAGATTCGAACACGCGCCGACAGAGGTGAGAGGCTTTGTGATTTTGAGCCCGATGCTCTAACCACTCAGCCACGAAGGCCCCTTCCCCTCGTCAATCTGTCTGTCTCACTGTTACAGTTATGCTGCAAAGGACTGAAACTTGATATCTTTCTAATGGACAATTACAGCTCAAGTTCAACATGATAGGTGTAGTTATATAATGACTTGTTGAATTCAATAATTATCCTTTCAACAATACTGAAACCAGCAGAATAGATTTACTAGCATGGTCACTAAGCAATATTCTTCGAAGACCTAGTTCTGTATATTAACATAATTTTTAAGGTATTCAGTGTATTATGGTCATATTTTATATCTAGTAAACGAATGATGGGATTTTTGGAAGGTTCATCAAATAATCCACCACGGGAATATTCAGAATTTTGATAACTGTTTGATTTATTTCACTTTGGTAACTTTGTTTTATCACAATATATCAAAAAGAAATTCTATTTTCATCCTCGATATTTACGTCAGACCCTACGCTGGAGCTGTTGGTCCTGAGTTCATCCTGATGGATGATAACGCCCGTCCTCATCCCGCCAGGGTGGTGGAACAATACCTTTAGCAGGAGACAATTGTTCGTATGCACTGGCCAGCGCGCTCGCACGACTTGAACCCGATTGTGTATGAATGGAACATGCTGCATGTTGCCCTTTCATGCCATAGAGCACAACTCATGACTTTGGCAGAGCTCGAAAACGCCCTCGTGGAAGGGAGGAACAACCTTCCCATTGGAAACATCCGGGTGCTTATTGACAGCATGGCTCGACGTTGTCAAACCGTCATTGATGCAAGGGGAGGCCATACCCGGTATTGACACTTCATCGACTAACTGTAATGATGGACTATCCCCAAAAACTGTGTAATTCTTTCTCTGGTTTGCTGCTCTTTGTAATGAAATTGCTTTTGGTGTTTTTATCAGATTTCAAACATTCCGTATTGATAAAAGTTCATGCCGTTCATAAATTTTCATTCATAACCTGAGTAAACACGTTTCGGAGTCAAATTTATGTCGTTTGTCATTTTCGTGGTAAATTACACACATATAACCTAGTGATCCTTATCAAATTTTGAGATATATATATATATATATATATATATATATATACTCAAAGTTTTACACACACACACACACACACACACACACACACACATTGATCATTGTGCTGCTCGTTGAAACTTGCCCAATCTGCAGCCTAAAGATGTCCAATGAAAGGAATAGAACAGGGTGTGAATGAGATATTTTATCGATTGGTTGGAAATAAAGGATGTTGTAGTTCTCTCTTTTTCTCGTAGCAAATTCAGATCATTTTTCTCAATCGATACATCAAAATGAAACCAGGAAGAATGGAATGTTGTTTACGTTAAGCCGATTTCTAAAGGTATCATTTCGCACAGATACATAAATGGAAAGGGTCTTTAAATTTCAAACTCTATACATTTACTTAAATTATACATGCACATAAAATATCGATACTCTGTTTTGATACCGGGTCCCCGTCAAATTGAAATAACTTGTTCACCCGATAGGACGTCAAGTTTTGCACGGAATTAAACGTGTTATACTGGTATGCATTCGCAATATGGCAGACAAAGCAAAAGGATGCACTATTCTTTGGACCCTTCTTTTCAGTGGTAGGTAGTATCATTTAGGTACGTATTTTCGGAAACAGATGTCATCAAAAATAAGTCAAATCCTTAGGAGGTTTTTTATATGAAGAGAGAAGAAAGAAAAAAAACCAAAACAATGTCGACTTGTATTCGAGAACAATGCAAACGGAAATAATGCAGCAATATTTGTTTTCAAATTAATTTGATATCTTTGACTCCTATAATGCTATGGAGTCTGACGTGCGTTTATATATTTACATATCACTAATCTTTATAGGCGTACTGGGAAATACCAATGAAGAAAAATGTCAAAGTCTCGCTCATGAAAAATCTACACCAGGTAAGGCAAATTCCGTCCCGTAATAGAATACAAGTTAATGGCGCAGAGAGATGTTAAATGTCGCATATTCCGAGAGAAAGATTAAATACCACATACTCCTGAGAAAAGATTAACTATCACATATTCCGGAGAAAAGATTATGTAGTACATTATCCGAAGGGAAGATTAAATATCACATACTCTGGAGGAAAGATTAAATACCACACAATTGGAGGGAAAGAAAACACTTTCAATAAAACAATATTCTTACTGGACATCTTTCTTTTTCAGTCGTCTCATTTTGCAGAGAAGAAACTCTAATATCTAATACATCAATGACTCTTGATGCATTTCGGCCCTTCTTTGGGAACATATCAACACCTTGTACGTGCGAAATCAGTATTTTAACAACACAAAATACTTCTATTTTATATATTCAACAAGAACCATCCGTCTTGCCCACGTCTAACTGTGGAATGAGTGTTAACCTTACATGGGGAACTCAAAATAGTCGTGTTGTAAACTGCAATGACTATCTGGATGCGGAGTTTCAGTTATCCAAAGGCGCTGGTTTGATATTGACGCTCATCAACACATCACCAAATTGGTCTACCGGATTTTGTTTCGCTGTTAGCATGAGGTTTGGTAAGTACATAAAAATACGACAAAACCAGTTCCCAAGAACACCCAAATACAATGTGGTGAAAGGATACTATCTCGATCTATGCACATATGTAATGGTACAATTATCGTTACACAATGTAGGTTGGTGTTACCAACGTAACACTATATAATACAAGTCGAAGTAATTCACAGTGCTTTTCTTATAGTTAAATGAATGTGGAAAATTGTTAAATTCAGTCGCATAATTGAATTCAAAATATGATTTTGAAACTAAAAAGGACATCCTGTTTGTACCACTGTATCCAAGCAAAAATATTCAAAACTACTGCTAATTTGTAGATGACTCATGTTTATTTTACATGCGATATTCTATATTGCAGAGCCGAGACCTTTGAGTGTAAAGTGTTTTAGCCCCGGAATATCCACTCTTCCAGCAATGTCTACGCCATCTGTCACCGCGACTACAAGCAACGCCTTCCCGGAAACACATAGAACCTCTTTAAAAGTATCACTAACAACATCACTAACAAAGTCAACACAAACAGGAAAAACCACCTTACACCAAAGGTCGAAGACGTCTTCAGTACTTGTGTTATCAGCAATAGAACAACATACAAAAAGCAAGTCAACTGGATTTTCTGTCTTCACTGAAACAGCCCAGGTCAGTATTGGGATTGACACAACTGAACACCCGAGAGAACAAAACACTACAACGTTCTACCACGATGATAAGACACTACTGCCGTCAGAGACAAATGCCGCTGAGAAAGTTGAAGTTACTACGAAATACGCATATCCTTTAACGACAGAAAGGAAAACAACTACCTATGGAAATCAGGAAGTGGATGGTATCAGCTTTTAATGGATTTTATTAGCCTTAATGTCCCTTTTATGTATTCCGCTACATTTGAGGTGGCAAGCTACGTAGGACTTTGTACCTATAAACAAGATCAAACGTTTACTTGCAAACATAAGTTCTCTGAGTAAAGTGCCTTGAAAAGAGTTCACAATTCTTTCATCTTAAAGGGTTTTTTTAATTTTTATTTTAAAGTGGCGATTTTTGTCTGGTTACTCTTTTTTGGGGGGTGTGTGTGTTTTTTGTTGTTGTTTTTTTGGGGTGGGTGGGTGGGGTTTTTTTTGGTTAAATTTTCGCATTGCAAATGAAGACCATATAAAACTTACACTGCAATACACCAAAGGTCCACCAGTTAAGTAATTTAACGTATGTTTCCATTGTTGTATTCGGTGATAAATAAGTGAGCATTCTTTATTGGGCATTTTAGTGGACGAAAAAAGACACATATAAAATATATTAAACAACTACAATATTACTAGTCCAAAGTGATGCCATTATTTCTTCTGTTGTTTCTTATCTCTCAGTTAACAGCGCTAGATTGAACATGGATATAAAAGGCAAAGTAAAAACACACCTTCATGACTTAATTGAGATGACATCAGCTTCTCCATCGTTTAGTTCCCATATTTATGTACCAATATCCCATTATCACCTGTTTTGGTGTTTGTCTATCAACTCATTCGACACGCAAGAGCTTGTCCTGCGTATGATAAGTTTTTAAATCGAGACAGGCTATTGACAAATAACTTGATGTTACAGGGGTTTCAACAGTTTCGTGTATAGTCTGCATTCACAATTTCTTTGGTCGTTATAAAATGATGAAAAGGTGAAGATAACAAACAGTGAATTTTATAACTCCTATAAGAATATAAAATCAAGAGTAAGGCAAACACCAAGTCCTGGATATACCAGGATCACGTTAGATCAGGTGTCTAGGAAGAGTCATCATCCCCTGTCGACCGGTCACACCTGCTGTGAGCCTATATTTTGATCAGTAAGAGGGAGTAAACGTAGTCAAGAACGGCCAAACAACAGCCGCGTTTCAAGTTCGTCCGGAACACCGTTTTTATTCCGCGTTTAGTCACGCCACGTGAAAAATGTTCCTCAGGGAAGCTTCCTGTATTATTGTTTACCAACGTAACGTACATCATTCTATTTTACCGTATACCCTGCCGTCAATTTGATATTGCATCTCCGTTGTGCGCTGAAAATGGAAGTTGACATTGATTTATTTTGCTGGCAAGTTCCAGTTTTAAAGAAATATATCAAGAAAAGAGGCATTCAGTGCAGTTTGGGAAAGAAAATTGAGCTTGTTCAACCTCGTGAAATAGCAAGCGTACGTTTGTTGTCTGTGACTATGTAGTCATTGAGAGTTAAACATAGTTTCTTCAGAGATGAGGAATTCGGTGAAATATTCAACTTGGACAAGGGAATTATAATTTTGTTTGGTAAGTGAAAAAAATGTCATGAATTAAATTTTTATCCAATACTCATTTCCTCTGCTATTTCATAACGTGATATATAATGGGAGTGGCTATTCATCCGGCGGCCGAGTGCCCAAAGTAGCAAACTGTTATTCGCTCGGCTGCCCGAAGAATTGGCTTACAGCCGCTTATGTACCCAGCAACAATAATTAATCATTTCACATAGTATTTTCACTGTTTGGAATATCACATGTTTTGTGTTTTAACTGATTTTAATTTGAACTTTTCTTGTGCGTCTTGCGGTGTTTAGAACCGGACTAATTATAATTCAACAAGACCAACGATTCTTTCAGTTGCATTGATTATCTTGATAACATAAATGTTGTCACATCTTGTCGACACTAATCAAACATACAGCTGAAAAAGGTGGAAAATGTTTGTTGCACGCTGTTTCTGCATGTGTTCATTGGTCAAAATGACAACTTTCATGCAAATCACCTCTCGATCACCAAATTCATCACTGCCTTATTCAGTCTCTAAATATCTAGATACATGACAAGTAATGTATACTATTTATATGGCAGCCGGTGTACATAACGGCTGGCAGCTTATGAAAACATATTATCTCATATTGCAAAAAATAATTTTGAAAATCAGTATTTTAGATTTCACTTAATGAAAACATGCCATCTCATATTGCAAAAATAATTCTGAAAATCAGTATTTTAGATTTTACTGAATATGCATTGAGACACACTATTTTAAAATTCACTTTGTCAGACAATGTGAATTTTAAAAATTGTGTCTCAATGCATATTCAGTGAAGTATGAAATACTTACGTTTTAAAATCAATTGTTAATAACTGTACAAATATCAATTATAATCTTTTTTTTCTAGGTATCACCCTTAGGACCAATGCAGGTTGAATGTGCTTCGAGTTGACAAGTTCAGCAGCAATATTTGCATTGAAAATTATCAATATTTTCTAAAGATAATTTTTTCCTTTCATTTTAACACTAGACAACATTTGTAAAAACAGTTCTGGGTATATTATAAATTTGTTTTCAATATTTGAATATATGTGGGGGGGGGGGGGGGGGGGTTGGTTGTTTTGTTTTTTGGTGTTTTTTTACAGATACTTCATTTACAGTGATGATGACATATCCCTGGACCCCCACAACTTCACAAATTTCAACAAGTTTGATCAAATTACAGAGACTTTAAAATTCAAGAACTACAGCAAAATGTGGGACTTGGATAAAATCATCAATGTACTTGTGAGTCCAAAGCAATGGATGTTGTGTAAATACCTAAACTAAAGTGTGTATTCAAAAGAAAACAAGTACATGCACTCTTTTGTTTTCTTAAAGACAATAATGTTGCATAAAGTTTGTGAAAATATCATTGTTGATCATTCTTGTTTACTAAATGTAAATATTTCATTGCAAAATGTGTACATATATAATAGAATACCAATGTGATAACTTTAATCAATGTATTTGAATTTTTTTTTTTACAAATTAAAATTTAATTTCATCATGATACAACATGAATGGCTATGAAGTTTACATTTTATTAAATGTTTTCATTTTCATAGGTAATAATGTGGAAATTTTAGAAAACGTGTCATAGTGGGGCTTTTATTTATTTATTTTATTTCATTTTATTTATTTATTTTGGTGTGGAGGCTGCAAAAGTGAGAATTTCAATATCATTATCCCCCAAAAGTTAATCTGATTACTACGTTGATTTTTTTTATATGAAATTAATCTGATTTTTTATACGTTTCAGGACAATGTCCAAATATTATAATAAATTAGAATTAAATATAATGGAGGAAAATGTTTAGGGACTAGCTATCAATAAAACTCCATCAATTACAGACTCAGTGACTGAAGAATATTACACATTACTAAATTCAAGAGACATTAGCGAAAAAAAAAATTCATCCATTTTGATGACACGATGTTAAATCAGGATGGGTCAAAATTGTCTCGCCGAAGGAGATTTAGTCACTTTCTTCTAACCGATGAAACTTTCTTTTCAAGGGAAAAGTAAAAATCTGAAAATTTTGCATGTAGCCGTACTTCCCTCTCTTCCCATCGTCTGTTGAAAACCCAGGAATTGCACGAAAGTACCATTTTATGCCGGTATTCGTAAAGAACGAAATGTTGCTAATAGTAACAAATTTTACCGGAAGTTGCCCTGAGGAATATTTTTGCTCTGTCACGTGGTCGACGTGACTAAACGCGGAATAAAACGGTGTTCCGGAAGAACTCGAAACGCGGCTATTTGACAACATTACGGCATTTGACTAATTACAAGTTGTTGTACTGGTAAATTAGATCATTATAACGACCGTAGAATTTGCGAAATGATTGTCTAATCAACAAGGGAAAAGCACTCCCCTTAGACACCTGATGTATCCAGTGGTCTGTGTCTACTCTGTTTTCTTTATATGAACGACGAAGTTGATCACTGTTGGTAATCTTTTCTTGTTCATTGATAAGGATTTGAGTCTTTCGGGCATTCTATGACCTAACACGGACTTTCCATCATCGTCAAAGTGCACATCATTTGAAAATAATTAATGTTATTCATCTTGCACAACCTTCCTCAATGTTTAATCAAATTTGCCTTAGAAAATTGATTTTTATTGATCTATAAACCTTTGTCAAAAGATACTGTATGGTTGTATGTTCATAGTCAGGGAATACCGTTGATACTGATTTTCTTCTTATTTACAGTTGTGTATGTCATGGTTGCATTACTGGGTTCCGTCATCCTTGGATTATTGTTCCTCGTAGTATTTCTGTACAGAAGGTATATTGAGATATAGAACACACATAAATATATACTACTTGTCTAGTGTTAATAATGTAAATTTCAAATACCATAATAATAAAGGGTGTTTAATTTACAGACAACAAAGAAATACAAGAGAAAGACTTAATTTCAAAGACTGTATTCAAACTTCCGGTATTTCGTCTTCCTACGGAGCGGATACATGCAGTCTGGATATGAATAATAAGGATACTCATCAGGCGTATGAAAACATGAAAGAAGAACCTAATTTCTTTTATTACCAAGATCTGAAAATTCCTGCTAAATCAAACAGTGCCGCAGCAGAGAAGCTTGTAGAGACGAAATTTAAACCTTCTGGTCATTATTACAATGCTGACCATGGCCATACTAGGGTGCAGTCCGGACTTGATCTACAAAAAGTACAAATATCACACAATACCTCACACGTTAATAAACATAGTTCTTCGGTTGTAAATGTGACTGTTAATGGCAGCAAGAAATTTATTTTGTAACCATACGATAAAAAACAATTTGGAAATTGTTTAGTTGTCTCTGAATTAAGTCAAATGGCCTTTCTTCGTTTGTTGACTTTAGAGGCACCATAACTATCAAAAATCGTCAAGGACAATGTAAATACAACAAAACCATGCAGAGATAGAACTGTGTACAAATATGAAAAGAAACTGATTACTCTGTTAGAATTAACTATTCAATTTTTTTTTTTTTTTTGAACATTAATTAATATTTGTGTTCTAAAGCAACTTGGTTTTAATTGTCATATAGAGTCAAATATTACCGTATTTCTGGTGTAAGAATCCTTCAAAAGTTTATATGGTAATTAATACCATTTACGCAATATGTGTGTGATGACATTGGTGAATTATCTTTTATACGTTTTGTTTATACATGTATCTCAATACAAGATAATTGTACAAACTTTGAAAAATGAGATTCGTATAAAAGTATGACTCTATTTAATGTTGTTAAATATAGGAACATCTTTCATTTGCTAGCAGAAATCATTGATCATGCCATTTAGAATGGTTTATTTTGATGATGGCAATACAAAAACAAAGTCATCAAATTATCAAGACAGATTTCTTCATGAAATATGCAAATAAAAATATGTAATGTATACATGTAAATACATTATAGTGAATACTTGTAAATATATTGTAGCGAATACTTGTAAATACATTGTAGTGAACACTGGTAAATATATTGTAGTGAATTCTTGTAAATACATTGTAGTGAACACTGGTAAATATATTGTAGCGAATACTTGTAAATACATTGTAGTGAACACTGGTAAATATATTGTAGCGAATACTTGTAAATACATTGTAGTGAACACTGGTAAATATATTGTAGTGAATTCTTGTAAATATATTGTAGTGAATTCTTGTAAATACATTGTAGTATATACTTGTAAATACGTTACGCTTTAGAACATACTTATTGCAAGATGAAAGACACAGTAAATCAATATTTTGTGTTCATAGTATCTTATTATAACATACATTCTTCATTTTCCAAATAAAATCCCAATGAAATTAATAGTAATCGAATATTTTCATTTACTAAGAATATACATACTTACAGTTAACATGATTATTTACACCTCTGCAGTAGTCAAAATCGTCCCTGGGAGTAAACTTCCTTTCTACAGGCAGTGTTTGTGATAAAGATTCTTAGTAATTTTGCTCATAGAGTTTTTTTTTTGGGGGGGGGGGGTGTTTTGGTATTTTTTGTTTTTTGTTTTGTGTTTGGTTTTTTGTTTTGTTTTTTACAATTTCAAATAAATTGATCATAACGTAAAACGTAATTCACTGTAACGTAGTTCACGCATTTACTTCTTATGAAGAATAAGAAAATACTTACAGCAGCTAAAGGCATTGCCTATGTGTTGTTTATGATTAACATTATTGCGTATATCAATCAGGATATTTGAAGTTTGTGGCATGTAGGGACTGTGTGAAAGTTAGCGTAGCGCAATTCACAATTAAAATCCGTGAAAGTTTCTTTTTCACAAATGTTATCTTTTGCCTGAGAATCATTAAGTCTTCCCAATTTTGGGAACTCTATGATCAATTTTATCCATGTAATCTAACCGTAAGTGCCAAATGCATTTGTAACTGTAGGAAAATCTTAACGTAAGTCACTGCATTAAATAGGACATTCAAAATTTTATTTGTAAAACTTTTTTTTGGGTAACTGGGGAGAAATTGATAGGTACAGATGTATTACCTATCCCTTTATTGTTCTAGAAATCATTATTTTGCCTTCTTTCTTAATGAATCTAGATTATTTTTCCATACCGGAATACCATCGCCCTTGTTTGTTTGTTTGTTTTACGTCCCGTCGAGAATTTTTCACTCATATTGAGACGTCACCAGCTGTA
Source organism: Ostrea denselamellosa (assembly GCA_024699665.1). Lineage (NCBI taxonomy): Eukaryota > Metazoa > Mollusca > Bivalvia > Ostreida > Ostreidae > Ostrea > Ostrea denselamellosa. Next base: position 5,425,703 of record JAMZEH010000054.1, on the reverse strand, counting down.
GGTGAAGTACCAAGAATTTAGACCTATGCTTAGCGCTCAGGGCCGTAGCAGTGAGGGTTCTTTAACGTGCCAACGCCTACCGTGACACGGGAACTCCGTTTTTAAGGTCATATCCGAAAGACCCGTGATTCTCACTTCTAAATGCCGAGCGTTTGGCGAAGGAGCAATCACTACCTATTTTTCGTCTTAGGTTTGACGCGGCCATGGCACGAGCGGGGCTCGAACTCACGACCTCCCGGTTACGAAGCGAACGCTCTAACCACTGCGCTACCGCGACCGGTCGCCCTTGTTTGTGACATCCGGGTTTTGTCAAATTAGGTTCAGAAATCCTTCAGCTTTGTATAGTAAATGGGATTAATATATCGTAATATCACCATATAGTAACCGGCCATACCTTGATATTAAATCGAATCCCCAAAACAAACAAAAATTCAGTTTTCTGTCATCAAAAGAGTTTGTGACAAGTAAATAGTTTTGGCACATTTAATTGACTTTGTGTAATATCTGGAAATCTGTAATGTAGACAAAATCAGACATATCTATAAATACTATCGTGCAACCTCAATGCACGTCGCTAGAACTAAGTGTTCATATGTAGAGGCCTCTACTAATATTACTACTAACAATTATAAATCTGACTTAATGGTTTTGAAATCCAACACAATGAAGCGAGATAATTCATACTTGTTCATCTATGGAATTGTAATAAAACCATCACAATTTCTATTAATGAATCATTATCCATTATACGGCCATTGGATAGGAGCGGTCTAACTGGATATAAAAATAACTGTTAATAATATATGACTTTTAGATAACTTGTAATAAATCAACCACGGCGTTTCATTATCAAGGTCAGGGGTAATTTCTTCAGAAATTGATTTTTCAAGATGAGTAACTACTGGTATCCAACTAGGTGACGGGTAAATACCTTCATATAGTTTTAGGTGGTCTACATGACTAAAATACATGAAGTATCAGATGTTTTCTGTATTTTGTAGGTTACTTCTGTTAGAAAGTCCTATCCAACCTAAAACTAACTTAGCTCATGCTGTAGGTGGATATCATCTCCACACATAATCCCCCTATAAAAATTGTCTAGGTTTAAGATCTCTATCATAGCACTTGTTTTGTTTTACAGTGGCTCGCTTCAGATTTTCATTAAGAAAATCAAAATTTTCAGACAGAACATTTCTCAACTATTCTACATATTCAACTAGACAAGTAAGATTTGGATACCAGTTTGGATCAGGATTACCATCAAGGGAATCTGTTAACATATTAGTTTGCTCTCCTAATTCAGACTCGTTATTCATAGTACTTAAAGGAGCTACCCTACTTGTGATAGATTTTGAGAAATCTTTTGTTATAGGCAGCTCTTTTGGAGGCATACAACAACGAATGGCAATATAGACAATCTTTACGGTTACAGTAATTTGCTGGCCTACCAGATAAACTGTCTACATTGTTATGTAGCCTCCCAGGTCTGTGTATTATTGTAACGTCATATGTTTCCAGGAGAGAGAGTGATCTGGCTAACATCCCTTTTGGGTTCTTGATTGTTTGATTGATTATTTGTTTGTTTTACGTCCCATCAAGAATTTTTCACTCACATTGAGACGTCACCAGCTGTAGGTGGGTTCTTTAGCCAGATTAATTAGGCATAATCTGTTCTGACAGTGAAGTGTCTACCCCAAATAATTGATTGATTGATTGATTGTATATTGTTTAACGTCCCTATTGAGAATATTTCACTCATATGGATCTATTCTAACCCGGATTACCACTGGGCCTACCCCATATCTTGAAGGCTTTAAAGTCAAACTGGCAGATCTAGCCTATCAAAATCTTTCTTCAGATTCTGCACAGCTTGTTCAAAATTAGAACCAAAGACAGTGTCATCCAGATATCAAAGACAACTGCCCCATCTAGGACCTCTTAAAAATAATTTCACAAGTCTTTCATAACATCTTGGAGGTATTAATATTCCGAAGGGATGTGTAAAAATGCAGTTTTGGGCTTGCCTTTTTCTTCCATTTTACACTGCCAATATCCTGACACAAGATCAAGGGTAACAAACCATGAAGCACCTGCTAAAGAATCGAGAGAGTCGTCCATTCGGGATAAAGGATATGTATCTCTCCAAGTTGCCTTATTTAGTTGCCTATAATCTACATGAAATCTCTCGCCGGATAGCTGAAAAATTGCTCAGGCGGCTATAAAAAACAAACAAACATGAAATCTCCAGATATTACCTTTCTTTTCAACCAAGAGCGAAAGATCAGACTAAGGTTTTTCACTTGGTTCAATAATATTATTATCATGCATTTTCTGAATTTATTTTTCTGCAATTTCTCTTCCCCGTGGGGGTCAGGGTTGTTAGAATGGAACCTCAGTACCCCTTCCTTGTCGTAAGAGGCGACTAAATGGGGCGGTCCTTCGGATGACACCACAAAAATCGAGGAGGCCCATGTCAAAGCAGGTGTGGCACGTTAAAGATCCCTCCCTGCTCAAAGGCAATAAGCGCTGAGCATAGGCCTAAATTTGCAGCCCCTCACCGGCAATGGTGACGTCTCCATATGAGTAAAAAATTCTCGAGCAGGACGTTAAACAATATATAATCAATCATGAAATTTCTTTTTGTGCATATGGCAACCTACCGGTCGCGGTAGCGCAGTGGTTAGAGCGTTCGCTTCGTAACCGGGAGGTCGTGAGTTCAAGGCGCGCTCCTACCAAGGCCGCGTCAAACCTATGACGAAAAATAGGTAGTGATTGCTCCTTCACCAAACGCTCGGCATTTAAAATTGAGAATCACGGGTCTTTCGGATATGACCTTAAAAACGGAGGTCCCGTGTCACGGTACGCGTTGGTACGTTAAAGAACCCTCACTGCTACGGCCCCGAGCGCTAAGCATAGGTCTAAATTGGTGGTACTTCACCTACAGCTGGCGACGTCTCAATATGAGTGAAAAATTCTCGACGGGACGTAAAACAAATAAACAAACAAACGAGGGGGGATTTCAGTTGCTTTGCTATACTGTGTTTGACAGACTTTATCCTTCCAAATTTTCTATCAGGACTCACAAATATATCTTTGTAAGAAACTAACACCTCGAACAATTTTGATTTTTGTTCTTCAGGCAAACCAACAGATCACTTCTAATACAAACAATTTCTAGCAACTCAGATGATACATCAATTGATTCAATACTTGATTCAACAATACCAACAGATTGTAATGACGCAACTGTGGCATTCTTGTCAACTCTAACAAACCTCTCTGTAATATGTAAAACAAAAACGATACCATTTACAACTGAAAACAGAATATTTTCTGTGGTGCCCAAAGTCCTCGCAACTAATATACTTTTCTGCAGTAAATCTTTAAAGGGCTCGGATAAATTATTTACAAACTTATCCTTTAAACCATTAGCATAACCTACAACAACAGTTTTACTATCAAGACGTACAGCTATGTTTTTGGACAGGTTGACTGTAATGCAAACAGGAATTTGTTCTCTATCTTACTGGATTTATTGACCGACTAATTTTAATAAGTCGTTGGTAACCCGAATTGACACATCATTTTGCTCTAGAAAATCCATTCCAAAGATACCTTTAAGGTCATAGTCCAGTCAATTTACGATTTCGCATGCAACTAATTGCAAAAGAAATAATTTTTTTTTGCAAACTATTCCTTAGTATCAGTAAAACAACATATAAAAAATCTAATTTTATCTAATGTGCAGAAATAATATATTTTGATGCATCAAATTTGCTGATAGCTCCCTTTGTTTTATGTCACCGCCGCGCTATCATAGCGTGCTTTCACCGAAATCGTGACGTATACATTATCATTACGTAGACATTGATCAAAGTCTTTGCTCGAATTTTATGACATATGGTCATACAAGCGTGTAAGCGCTTGAATCAATATAGCCTAGGTGTAATACTATAAATCTATTTACAAACGAGACGTTCTAAAGCTTCTCAAAAGTTTAGAAAAAAAAAAACAGGTTGGTAAAGTCACAACACGTGTCGTCATGTAGACGTATAGGCCTACTGAGTTCATTCAAAATTTGGGAAAGGTGCCGTAATGTAACGGAAAATAACATTTTTTAAAACTAAATAGTCGCACAGCATCATTTCTTCAAGGTAAAATTAATAAGTAAGAAAGTGAAAAGGCTTTTTTCTATACTGCACTGCTTATTTCTATTTTCTATGTAAGGACACCCATTCCCGTTACAAAGCCATCTTTCTCGTTATTGATTGGGGTACACGGGGCGCCTTTTAACGTCCCATCCGACGGAGTAAATCTTTCTCCTGAAGTGACGCTATTAGTTGCAACTTGAATGCGGTTTCTGTAATATGCAAAACTAATACGATACCAATTTAATTTAACCTTTTATGTTGTGTTAGTAGAAAATTTCTTCCATTTTAATTATATCTGTTCTAACCTTGTGTTGAATATGGAAAGATTACAAGACTGTGTAATTTGTGAATCGGGGAACAAGAATGGTCTAGTTTGTCTTCGTGGGAAGGGTAGCACAGGTATCAATACTGCTGCTGAGAAAAGGGGTAGCAATCTTCGCACGCATCCTGGGCAATATGTGCACACCGAATGTAGGCGTCTATTTACAAATGCGATTGAAATTAGCAAATATCTGAGGGGAAAAGAACAAAGCAAGCCAATTCCTCCTGCTGATAGTACACCAATTCTTAGATCAAAACAGACCTTTTCATTCCGTGACCACTGCCTCTTTTGTGGACAACCTGCCAAACTTAATCAAAGTAAAAGAGGGAATGATGTTTTTCCTGTGCGAACTCATGATTTTCAGGCTTGTATAAAATCCGTCTGTTCTACAAGACTAGACGCTTGGGCAAACCAAATTTATGGTAGACTAGAAGCTGTAAATGATTTGCATGCTGCTGATGCCATCTATCATCAAACTTGTAATGTAAATTTTCGCACAGGCAAACACATACCTAAAATATTTTCACCCTCTTCGACGGAAGCCAAGAGAGGCAGACCTGTTGACAGTGATATTACTGACGCATTTCTTAAAGTGGTGAGTTATCTGCAGGAGAATGATGACAAACAACATCAACTGTTAGATCTTGTTGCTAAAATGAAGGACCACTGTGGTGATGATGCATACTCGCCTGTTTACTTGAAAAAGAAATTGTATGAGCGTTTTGGGGATGAAATCATCATGACAGAAGAACAAGGAAAATCAACTGTAATAACGGTACTAAAAACGGCAAGAGCAATTCTTCAGAGCTTCTACAATCGGCCTAAAACAATGGACCAGACATTGGAGAAGCTCAACATCATTACAACTGCTGCTAAGTTGATAAAATCTGATATCCTGTCCCTTCATCTAGCTTCTGATCTGTACCCTTTGTCGTCAGATATTGAATCACTTGAAAAGAATCTTCAGTACGTTCCTGAAAGTCTTCAAACTTTTTTGAAAATTCTCGTCCGAGAAAAGGACCCTGACTTGAAAATTGCATCGATTGGACAGACAATTATGCAGATGGCTAAGCCACGTATGCATATTGCATCACTACAAATAGGTTTAGGAGTGCAGCTTCATCACCATTTTTCATCAAAATTTCTTATTGATACGTTGAATTCCTTAGGATTTTGTTCCTCATATTCGGAGATACAACGTTTTGAAACAAGTGCAGCCATTTCACAAGGAGCAGATATTCCAAGATATGAAAATGGACAACCTCTGCAATTCGTTGCTGACAACGTGGATCACAATGTGCGCACACTTGATGGGTATGGTACATTCCATGGCATGGGCATTATTGTAGGCTCTACACCTGGTAAAAAGGTTAGCAAACCGGTCCCTAAACTGAACGTTTCATCGGTTGACCTGGTCACTGCTGGGAAAATTAATATACATTTCTACAAGAAACCACCTAAATCGTCACTGCAGATGAAATTCGCCAAAATTAATAAAGAACAGAAAGTACCAGATCCATCTTTGAGTTTAGATCTTCTTTCAAAGGCTGTATGGCCTCTTCGATCTCCAACTCCAAGTTGGTCAGGACTGATGCAGTGTACTCAAAATGGAGATTACCCTGGGAAGTCCACCATCACCTTTCTGCCGATGATAGATATGGACGCAAGCGATATGTCATGTATCTACTCTACACTGAAGTTTGTGTCTCGCCAAGCTAGAAAATATGGTACAACTCCAATTCTGACATTTGACCAGCCTCTCTACATGAAAGCAGTTACAATTGTCACTCATGAGTCACAGTGTGAAGACTTAAGCTCCATTATACTCAGGTTAGGTGGGTTTCACACACAAATGAGCTTTTTAGGATGTATCGGGCGCAGGATGAGAGAATCGGGATTGCAGGAAGTTTTAGAGACTGTATATGCGTCAAATGCAGTTGGCCATATTCTTAGTGGAAAAGCAGTAGCTCTAGTGGCTATCACTAACAATAAGTGCGTTCAGGTACAGAGTCTCCCGCCAACATCTGATTCTGCGGCTCTGCATTCTAGAAGGTCATACTATCAGTGTCAGCAGTGGATAAAACTAGATGGCACTGATCTGAACCCACTTGATTGGGGATGGACAGTCACTGATGATAGCAATTGCATGCCGCTTAAAAACACTTTAACAGTCGCCGGATAGCTGAAAAATTGCTCAGGCGACTATAAATAAAAACAAACAAACAAACAAACAAAAACACTTTGCCGCCTGCTCCCAATCGTCTTCTGAATATTATCCACTGTAATTGCAAGGTAAATTGTGACACAAAGAGGTGTACGTGCCGAAAACATGGCCTAGAATGTACTATTGGATGTGGCCATTGTAGAGGAACAAGTTGTTCCAATTCAACAAGGAACACGGAGGAAGAAGAAGAAACAAACTGATTTCCATGGCCTGTTCACTGAAATTACCCCCCCCCCCCCCCTTTTCCAAAAAAGCCTCTTAAAGGTGAAATTATTACATGGAAATTTTACAATTTCTATTTCTTACAAAAATTTATAAATGCCAATCAAGAAACTGCACTCTTATTTGATAGGTAATGATGGAAAGCTAATTTCCAGTTTTTTCTCTTTTTCTCTGTTTTTGACCCCCCCAAAAATGGTATTTCCACTTCAACTGAAACATTAGATTTTTTATATGTTTTAGTACACATATTAGCGAGGTCAAAATAATTGAAAAGAATTCTTTTGCAATTAGTTGCAAGTTTGACCCTTTTTTGGGCTAATTTGACTGGACTATCAACTCAGTAACAATGAATTCGTGACAAAAACTTATTCCACCTAACCTGTTTGATTGATTGATTGGGGTTTTACGCCGTCTCGGCAATATTTCAGCCATTTTACGGCGATTGAACAACTGAAACATCGTTGGTTATGAAAACTGAAGTTTCCCTGACGGCCTTCAGTGAGCCTACTCTTTTTCGAAAATCAAGGAAACGATCTTTTACGTGCCAAAGGGGTTGTAATCCTTGACACGGGGCACCCATCCGACGGACTTAAAAGTTAAAAATCGTAAACAGGTAAAAATACATATCATTTTGTGTATATGAATAGGTTATATTGTAAAGGATCAAATTTATTCTGTAAGAGTCGCATTCTTGTAAATATTTTATAATAAGATGATAGTCAATATTTGTAAAAAGTTGATACATTGATTGCACATTATTAAAAAGTCTATTTCGTTTGGGTGTAAAATCACTACATTCCAAAAGAATGTGTTGTATAGTTAATGGACAGTCACAAGATATACATTCAGGTTGAAGTTCTCTGTTTAATGAATAAGAGTGTGTCAATTTTGAATGTCCGATGCGGATTCTTGAAATTATAACTTCGTCCTGACGTTTCATTACAATGTTACACGATTTGTTTTAAATAGAATACAGTTTACTTCTGTCACAGAAATCCCAATATATTTGCCAAAGATCATTTACATATAGTTTTATGTAATATTTCAAATCTGGGTAAGGAATTTTAAAATGTACAATATCGTTTTGTAGTGTATTCTTTGCCTCTTTGTCTGCTTTGTTGTTACCATGGATACCAATATGACTAGGAATCCAGCAGAACTCAACTATTTTATTTTGTTTAGTTAGAAGATAATACTGGTTTAAAATGTCTAAAATATATGGATGATCAATAACCTGAAGGTCAACCTTTCCTAGAATATTCAATTTACTACCATATACTGCAGTTATTCTAATTTAAGTCTATTATCCGACTGTAAAGATACATCCTTTGAAAACATACTTGCCATTGAACCTTTGTCAACTTAAAACTTATGTACATCATTCCCAAGCAGACAATGTGCAAGCAGACAAGATCTTAAAACATTGACTTTGATGTTTTTGCCCTCATATTCATTACAATTGTGGGCTGCACTATGGGCGACAAGAGCAACCCCTACTAGTTATCCTATTTTATAGGTGTATATTTTGAGTGTTTCTATGTGTTAGTGTGGAATTGTTTTTGTTTGAACAGTATCTGGCCATGTGCCCAAAATTATGTAGCATTCTGTATATGTCATGTTCCCTGAACGCCTCTTCTCCCTCTCGGTGGTCTGAGTTTTAATTGTTTATCTACTTAAGTTTGCATCAATTTCATTAACACTGACATTTCTTTAAGGGTTTTTTGTTTCTGTGATTCACTTTCGCTCTTTGAACTGTTTTCAAAAAGCCACCTACATGAACTGGTTTGACAATGGACAACTGTGGACCCTTACATATTCAAATTCAATTGCTATAATGACGAAATGGCAGTCTCTAATATTTTAGGGTGGTGACAAATAACTGAATTGCTGAGTTGCCTAACCCATTGATGTTCATGAATAATGTCCCTGTCATTATGAGTCATGTCAGGAAATGCTAGACAACCTAACTCTCTCAGAGCATAGCCATAATCTCACGGACTTTTATCATGTTTTCGTCAACGTGATCTGAATTCACATAGCAATTACCAATTCTTTTGGATTGAACCACTTTGACAAGATGGACCTAAACTTATATAATCTGATCTTACTTCAACTGTCAGGTCGCCCAATAATTTCTGAGCTTCTCCCCTTAATCATATATGTAACTGTTGAAACCACAAATCTGAAAAATTGCTCAGGCGACTATAAATAAAACAAACAAACAAACAAAAACAAATCTGAAAGTTGTTAATGTGTATTACGAATTCTTTCCAGTCTTAATAATAATAATAATAACCTTTATTTACCCAGGATAACACAATTAGCATACAACTAGTTTTCATCGTGTCTTCTATCCTCTCGTCAAATTTATCAGGTTTCCTCTCCTTCCTAATAATGTGACTTACAGAGTGAACTACTTACAAAAATCTAGCTACAGGTGTAAACCTATCAGGTGGTGTTTAGGTGTAGACCGGTCTCGTTGTGGTGTACCCCGTGCAGATGTAGCTCTGTTGGCAGGTGGTCTGGTACAGATGCAACCCTGCCTGCATGTAGGGTATTTTGTGTTGCTGTAGGCCTGTGTGGTGTGTGGTGTTTCTTGTACAAAAGTAGACCTCCTTGTACGTGGTGTGGCAAAGCGCAAAGTCTGACAGTGCAGATAATTCTATTTCAGATCTCTTAATCAATGCACCTCTTTCTAATTGCATCTCCCTTCTCTCTAACGAATGGGCATCCTATATAGGTAAATCAAATGAGACCCTCTTTTATAAAAATAAATTCTTGGCGGAATAAATAATAACAAAGTAAACAAAGTATTTCATTTGATAACAATACATGGGAGGAAAATAAGAGTGTGAAAAATATGTCACAGATTGAGTGTTTGTTTGTTTGTTTTACGTCCCGTCGAGAATTTTTCACTCATATTGAGTCGTCACCAGCTGTAGATGAAGTACCACAAATTTAGACCTATGCTTAGCGCTCAGGACCGTAGCAGTGAGGGTTCTTTATTTGTCCAAGTCTAGTAGATTACTGAAAGTATAATATTCTTCATTTATCGCTTATAACATTTCTAGTTTTTCAAAATTAAACTTTTCACAACAAATGTATTTCGTCACCCAAAATACCGGAATTACAACGTGGTCATAATCTTAGGATATGCAGGTATGTTTCTGTATCAACAAATTTCGATGATTACTTTATGACATGGTATTCTGAACCTGCTGAAGCTTCTTCTGCAATCAAAGTTTTTTGATAATTGACAAATAATTATTTCTTTGAAAAGTACATTTGAACTTACTATATGTTCTAAGTTTCAAATTTATATCTTCACGTCTAATATCACACAAATAGTCTGGCTCTTTCAGATCAATAAAATTTACAAATAAATTTAAGAAAAATTAATAACATATTGTCATAACAAAAATTAAAGAAATTTTATTTGCGTATTGTTTGCTTTGATTCTGAATTAATAAATATCTTAAATTGACTTACTCTTGTGCAGTTTTGGTTTCCATTCTATAACATTATTTGGTGCGGAGATTCTGAATTAATAAATTGACTAACTTTTGTGCAGTTTCGGTTTCAGGAAATGTGATTTCGTGACATCACGGCATGGAGGTCAGACCTTGACGGGAATGTTCAAAATATCGTGAAAGTATATCTGTTGTCGGATTGTTGCGAGGGAGTATTACACTTCTGAAGCAACGGATGAGATGGGGAATCATTTCTGAGCTTAAACATGCCGGAGAACAGGTTTGTTTCGGCGACTTTAATAATAAGATTTGACCCGAATCGAAGTGGGGGTCAAAATGTCGTTGAACATCTGGTGTATTTTCCTTTTTTCTACTTATATATACTTATTGATTAAAATTCAGATATCTGTGACTTAAGTACAATTGTATCTCTTCGATTGATTAGGTTATCATCATGAAAACGTCTTTAACAAAAATGTGTTCTGTATTGATACAAAGTTTAAGTCAGAGTAACATTGAAATGATTTAATAGATGTGTACATATACATATTGTTGACTGTCTGTTTGGAAAAGTATCCGCAGTGCGCTGGGAAATTATAACTTTTCATATATATCAAATAATGTCATTAATAGTACACTGTCTTTAATAGTAACAACGTTAACTTTTTAGTCAAACAGGAAAAACAGTTAGAAGAATAATATAGGTATGTCTGTATTTCATATTATGTACCGATATCACGTACCCGAGAATCCACACTAGAATTAATAACGATTTCCACCACTAGTGATATCACATACCCGAGAATCCACACTATAATTACCAACGTTTTCCACTAGGGCCTCCGTGGTCGATGGTTAGAGCATTGCGCTCAAAATCACAAGGCCTCTCACCTCTTGTCGACGCGGGTTCGATTTTCACTCGCACCAATATTCGTATGTGAGATAGTTTGCCAGTTTACTTTCGGAAGGTCGGTGGTTTCTTCCCGGTTACATTGTATCTGGGTTGTCTCCTCCACCAAAAACACAAAACAAAAACTGGACGCCACAGATAACTGACAAATTTTTGAGTGTGGCCAAAAAACAACAAAGAAACAAACAATCCACTAGCAGTGATGTCACATACCCGAGAATCCACACTATAATTACCAACTTTCTCAACTTCCAGTGATAACACATACCCAAGAATCCACACTATAATTAATAACGTTTTCCACTAGCAGTGATGACACATACCCGAGAATCTATAATTACCAACGTTCTTCTCCACTACCAAGGCAGTTACATACGTCGTTTATTATATCAACAAGTCCAATATTTATTTAAACTTGTAATTTTACTGAATTCCATTTTTATTACACATAGCAATGTCACAACATTTTCCCCGAAGAGTGGTTCCTCCAAACTGACGTTTACCCAGAGCCCCACCGCCTGGTTTAGGACTGAAGTACGCATTACAGATCTGTTAAAAACAGAGGCAATATGTTATACAGAAAAAGTATATTATAGAGCATCTTTTTATCCAAGGCTAATTTTCTTGATTATTTTTGGTACGATTGCCTTTTACTAACATGGCAACGGATACTTGTTTTCCTTGTGTCAAGGTTATTATCTAACCTCTTTTTACAGCAACCAGTTGTTGATCGCCAAGTCTACTTTTACACTTATTCCCTATTTTGTGCTGTAAGCAACCAGTTATGCTATTTTGGGTCACGTAAACATTATCGATTTGTTAACACAAAGGAAAAGCCACTCTTGATCCGCTCCCTCAATATATTAAACCCACAACCTACCCCTTCTGTCCCTTACTGACTAAGTGTAGGTGGGTGGTGATTACCCAACTTTCTGGTCTTAGGTTTGTTGTCACCAGCCTTTTTTGAGGACAGGCTGCTATTTTGTGTTATTTTACATGCTATTATAATTATCATCACCTTGCTGGAATATGTATGTATATACAACTGTATATTTTATTGCGTCATTTAGTAAATGAACGACAACTTTTTAATTTAATTGGTGTGTGGTTTTGCCTGCCTCAAGCGAAAACAGAGTAATGTTTCCCTGGCTAGGTTGACAAAATTGGGAACAGTCCTTTTCATAATTGTATATCTATACATGTCCGAATCACATGTCAAGATCTTCAATCTACTTAAAACTGGCATTCTAATTTGATACAACATGTACGTTATGAATCAATGTAAATAATCTATGTACTTATTGCTTCGGATGCTATAATAATCGGATCAAATATATGTGCAACTAACACGGGTTAAAGTTACGATTATTTATATTATAAAACAATTATTAGTATGAACTTCTAAAATCAATGTACTTTAAATTTACATGTCAAAGAATAATTCAATACTTATAACCAACACATGTGTAATAAAACTTGTTTTGGGATCATGTTACATCTTAAAACTATACTAAGAGATTTTAACCCCTACCCCTTCCGCCCCGTGGAGATCCAGGTTGTTAGAATAGATCCTCATTACCCCTTGCTTGTCGTAAGAGGCGACTAAATGGGGCGGCCCTTCGGATGAGACCGCAAAAACCGAGGTCCCGTGTCACGGCAGGTGTGGCACGATAAAGATCCCTCCCTGCCACTTATGACAAGCAAGGGGTATTGAGGACCTATTTTAGCCCGGATCCCCACGGGTCCGCATCGATTCCTAATTAACGCATCGTAACGTATACGAATGTATCTGTACGTAGACGATCCTCCCAAATCGGGTATACCATAAGACATTGAGGTCCAATCGTGAACTTGGTCGGGACAATTTTGTAATAACATATGTGATCGTGTCTGAATGGTTGATTGTATATTGTTTAACTTCCCGTTCTAGACTTTTTCTCTCATATGGAGATGATATATTTTATTCTTTTTCTTTTCTTTTACATATGTTTGTAAATTTAATTCATTTACTGTTAAATTATGTTTATCATATTTATATTTTACTGTACAACGCTTTAGAATATTTTAGTCTGTATTATATACACAAATTTTCGTATAATAATTATAGATATTTACGATAAATACAAGAATGATGATCTACAGGACCCCTTTCTCATCTACTTCTTCCTACGTCTATTGTGATGTGCAGCTTACTGTAATATATCATGTTTAAAATCATAAAATGACAGTTATGTTTGGGGGGAAAAATGCTGTGAAATTAAATAAAATAAAAAAATGATGTCATAAGTAAAAGTGTCATGGACAAACATGAAAATAAGATAATCGTGTACTGATGAACAACATTGGGATGATCTAAGACCAATTTTGCAATCTTTAAAACATTGCAACTGTTCTTTCAGATATTCAATTCGATTCGTCAGATATTTATGTAATCTTGTCTTATATTTCTGTCAGCCTAACAGATTTTTATGTCAACCTGTCCGATAACAATCTTCATGATTATGAACTTGGTATCCTGTTATTAAATTGTGTTATACAACTACGAGGACGACCATTTGATTCTGAAAGGGGTGGGGGTGGGACTGGTAAATGTTTCGAGTCAGGTCCTTCTTAGGACTAAATACTTATTTCGAGGTGCAAATCTGCAAATACAAAAAAAAAAAATAAAATAACAAAAAATACGGATTCTAAAAGTCTATTGGAGGAGGGGTGGAAACCAAAACTATATTTCTTGTGGGCGGAAGGGCAACTTCAAAAACTCTTTAGACAATCCCGTGATTCCCAAGTCCCGGCCCGGGTCCAATGTCATATTTTAGCTACTCTATTATAAAAATTAAGTAACGCTGAAAATCAAGGTTGTTTGTCCAAGCCAGAATGTTTTTAACCCCCCCCCCCCCAAATAAAAACATAGAATAACAACAAAAATACAAACCCAAAATAGAACAAAAATGTATAAAACACACGAAACAAACCATCAAAAAAGAAACAAACATTATTGGGGTTGGGGGGATCTTAATAAACACTTCCGAAGCACTTGTCGATTTATCCAAAAATACTTACAAGGGATTCGTGTTTCATTTACCATGGATTTTAAACACAGGCACTCGACGTTTTAAATACGAGAAGTAAGACCTAGACAGAGTTGCTTCTAAACAATAGGGGGCTAATTATAATATCATATCGAACTTTTCGCCGAAAATTACAAGCGATGCAGCTGATAAAAAAGAAAACCAAGATGGCGGCGTGATAGACCTTGTGAATAGTTTGGGTTGCAGGAAGAAATTGTTTTTATCATAGGTTTTTAAAACATCGGGCGCCTCTGAAAATCCCATACGGGAGTGCCCACTACCCCACGTATGATCCTGTACTTATCAAAATAAGCAAGTGTCACGGAGTTCGTTGTTTGGCTGTTTAGTGAACTTGGCGGTGAAAGTCTTAGAGAGACCCCCCCCCCCCCCCTTTTCAAGATGGATATAGTTACTAACATTGTACATGACTGCGTATACATAAAAATGTACATGCATCACGCCTCAAACTTCTAACACTTTCCAAATACTAAAATTACGAATTTAGGTACAACTGCACACACACACACACACACACACACATACACACACACATATATATATATTTAATCAGGAGTGTTGGTAGCCTATAGCAAATATAAACAAACGCATTCTAAATAGTATATCGTGTAACCATGTATACTAATATTCTAATTTAGACATAATTTTTAAGATATAAATATCACACAAAACATTATGATTAGAAGCAAAAATATCACTATCAATAAATTACTTGCATATTGAATAATTCGAGGCCTTCGTCATTTAATGGTTCATGTTTTGTACAGACTGTCCATTTGAAATTAAAGCTATTAATGTAAACATGTTAATCAAAAGAATAAATATGAATTAACTGTAAATTTTTAATTGAATAAACCACAGTAGTAAATATCAATTCAATAATATGTGGTTTTATGTTTTTGAATTTAGAACTGGTTTAATGATAAAAATTTCACGACGCGGCTCAATTCTCAACGGATTCAACACATTTGGTATCTATATTCAACGTTGAAAAAATGAACACCGGGTCAATTTTCAACCCGAGTCAATATTACTGTAATATTAAGGGGGGGGGGGGGGGGGGGGGGTAATCATACTCATGGCTTGGACGAACAACCCTGACTTACAACGTTATCTAATTTTTATAATAATGTAGCTAGAACGACATTGGACCCCATGGGAATCGGGGAATTGCCTGTGAGGAGTTTCTGAAGTGGTCCTCCCGCCCATAAGAAATATGGTTTGGTTTTCACCTTTGTTTTCGGTTTATTTTGTTTTTGTTTCATATTGTGTCACAAAATCTCTGAGATTTTTTACCCTCACTACCCTCATCCCGCCCCTGCGAAATCTATTAGATCTCTTTCTCTCTGAAAGAAAACATTCCCTACATTCCAGAAGAATGCGCATTAGTTGTTTAGATCAAAAAAGTTGCAGGGACTGCGTTTTTTAAATGTTAATATCAAAGGTGGTAAGATGCGTAATTTCTAGTCTGGCATGAGTTCTGCAGAGATCAAAGGTGAACCATTTTTGACTGCTGCATAAAACCCAATCTGTCACTTTGTTTTCTAGAAACTAGACGCATCTTGGATTTGTTTGTTTGTTTGTTTGTTTTACGTGCCGTCGAGAATTTTTCACTCATATTGAGACGTCACCAGCTATAAGTGAAGTACCACAAATTTAGACCTATGCTTAGCGCTCAGGGCCGTAGCAGTGAGGGTTCTTTAACATGCCAACGCCTACCGTGACACGGGACCTCCATTTTTAAGGTCATCTCCGAAAGACCCGTGATTCTCACTTCTAAATGCCGAGCGTTTGGCGAAGGTGCAATCACTACCTATTTTTCGCATCTTGGAAATAAAAACATTACTTAAACAGAGGAATTTGAAATTTTGAAACTGAAAATATATTATCATATGATCAGATAAATCGCGTAGAACAACTCCCAATTGAAAGAAACTTCAAAACTCTGCAGTTGAGTCAGCATTCAACAGGGTCAATTTTCTACGTGTTGACGTCATTAGAAATTAGAAAAAAATTACCAAGCTGTTGAAAAATTCCCCCGGGTAAAAATTTCACTTTTGGTTTCAATTTTCAACGGAGAAAAAGCACCTCAGTTCAATTCTTCGTTACACTGGGCCTATGTTCGGCGATTACGGCCTTTGAGCAGGGAGGGATATTTATCGTGCCACGCTGCTGTGACACGGGTCCTCGGTTTTTGCGGTCTCATCCGAAAGACCGCCCCATTTAGTCGCCTCATACGACAAGCAAGGGGTACTGAGGACCTATTCTAATCCGGATCCCCGGGAGAGTGTCGAAATAGTGTTCAGAACGTGACACATCGTGTCACCCTAAATTTACTTTCATGACCTTACTGCATAAACCGCAACAAATCGTATAAGAACGTATTAACTCGCATCGTCTCTAGCTTGTATTAAAACCTGAAATTCCAGAAAACTTCCGCAATCAGCTACAAATGGTCCATCGTAGCTTTCGTAATGGCAATGAGAACGTAGCATTAAGACGGGCGCATAAAAAGTTATCTTGAAATAATCGTTACTTTCAAAAGATTGAATAGTGTAATCAATAACGTCAGAAAAAAGGCCATTGTTGACATGGGATAAAGCTACAATACAAACCCTGGTATCCATACATCCTAACACTATAGACAACTGCAGGTTTGCATCAAGTCGTTCAATCGTTACGCATTGCTGAAAAATAGAGGACATTTTTATACATAATAATCATAGAGATATATGTATTTAATAATTATAAACATAAATAGATAGATATTGTGTTTGTTTACATGCTTTTGCGTTCTCTTCGAAAAGTTTTCGATCATATTAGAGACATCGCCAACTTTAGATGAACAATTTATGTGCTATGAATGATGCTTAAGACCGTCGCATTGTGGCTCGCCTAGTGCGACGATTCTTTCCATTCTTTACTTCTTTAAGCTATACATAAGTAATCTGCGTGGACACCGAGACCGAGGTTCACAGAGAAAATGTATAAGAAAGATTAAACCGGATGTTATGGGTAAAATCACCTTGCATACCGACTACTGTGAAAAAACCTTTATTTATACATTGGAACCTAATAAAAGACCATGGGGGGCATGTTAGGAGGCTGTGGGGGAGATTAGCTTGCGCATGCACGAGAACATCTCATATTGTGATTGAGACTGCATTATTAGATTAATATACATGTATATATTGTTTAACGTCCAGGTCGAGAATTTTTCACTCATATGGAGACGTCACCATTGCCGGTGAAGGGCTGCAAAATCTAGGCCTATGCTCGGCGCTTAGGGCCTCTGAGCAGGGACGGATCTCTTTCGTACCACACATGCTGCGACACGGGGCCTCGGTTTTAGCGGTCTCATCTGATGGACCGCCCCATTTATTCGCCTCTTACGACAAGCAAGGGGTACTGAGGATCTATTCTAACAACCCGGATCCCCACTGGGCCACACACACACACACACACACACAGATATATATATATATATATACTGATGGAAATGAATAAGGGAACGCATGTATTAATGATGAGATTTGTTTTATTGTCAGGGAATTTTGATCAAGAATATGTCATTAAGTTAGTGCATCACAGGTGAAATTTTAGTATTTGGTATGTCCCCCTGCTTCCTAATCACTTCCTCACATCGTCATGGAACACTTTGGACCATCTTCCGATGTCAGGTCGAGGAATTGCGCGCCAAACTTCTTGGAGAGCCCGATACCTGGAATCAACTGTCTGGCTGGGGGCATCACGAGCCCTCACCCGACGTCCAATAACGTTCCAGAGAGGTTCAATGGGATTAAGATCTGGACTTTTGTGCGGCCATGGCAACACTCTGATGTTCTGCATCAGAAAATACCTGCTGACCTGAGACTTGTGGGGTCGAGCATTGTCATGTTGAACCTCAAAATGTACACCCACCCTAAGGCGGAAAAGAAGAACAAAAGGCTGCAACACTTAGTCTCGGTAACGTGCACCAGTCACCCTACCAACCAGTTGAACAAGGATGGTTCTATGGTCGTAGGTTATGCCGCCCCATACCATCACAGATCCACCCCCATAGAAATCATGTTGTTTGATGGTACACTGATGATGACGTTCACGAAGGCGTCGCCAAACGCGGATTTGACCATCTGCGAAGTCCAAATTAAATCTCGACTGAACATGGTATTGCGCCAATGTCGAAGTTGTCTTGCTTGATGTTGTGTAGCCCATGTTTTTCTGAGACGACTGTGTTCAGCAGTCATCCTTATTCCCACAACAGGACGACGTGACTTAAGCCCGCTGCTTTAAGTCTGTTCTGTTTCTGACAGTACGGTCATAAATTCTTAATCCTGTTGCTGCCCTCAACTCATAATTTATTTGTGATGCTGTTCGAATCTGTTACGTAGGGAAAGCAGCATCAGCTAACGGTCGTTACACGCCGCTGTTATACGTTTGGGACCACGACCTAATCTTTACACCCCTGTCTGGCGGTACCGGTTCCAAAGACGAAAAATTACACTTTTTGACTTGTTAAATTGTCTGACTGTCTGGCATATTGATTGACCGCTGACATAAAACCTCTATACACGAATGTCTGACATCTTTAAAAAGGTGGCAGCATATAAATTTTCTTTGGATATTGATTAAACTGTTTTGAGTTGAAATTAATACAGTTTTTGTACTTTGACCCATTGATATTGATAAGTCACATTATGGTAGAGCTACCTTTGAACACATATCAACCCTAAAATTCCAAGTATCTGTTAGAAACACTACGGTTAACATATTGCTGTCCCATTTAAAGGACAGCAACTGATTTCCACTATTAATCGTGTTCAGAAGAAAGGGCTCATTGGTTTACTGCTAGCATTTCAGCAAATTGTGCAAAGTGTTTACTGTGCATATTTTACTACATGCATCAAGCAATACTGATTAATTTAGAGGTACATACGTAATTTTAAATTCTTTCATAGCAACCCATATCTCGTAATATCTTAAAAGATTGTGGCTCCAACTTGACGGGTGATTTCATATTTGTGTGGGTTGTTTGTTTAACAACGTCGATAATGCTCAATTCATACCGAGACATCACAGTTGTAGGTGAAGTACCCCAAATGTAGTCCTAAGCTTAGCACTCAGGACCGTAGCAGTGAGGGTTGTTTACCAGTAGACTCACTGGGGTCCGTCAGAGAAACTTCAACTTTCATAACCAACCATATTTCAGTTGCTTAACCGCCGTAAAATGGCAGAAATATTGCCAACACAGCGTAAAACCCGAATCAATTAAGCAAGTAAACGCCTGCATCCACACGGGACCTCCGTTTTAAGGTTATATTCGAAAGATCCGTGATTTTTACTTCTAAATGCCGAACGTTTAGCAAAAGAGCAATCATTACCTACGGTTAGACAAGACCATGGCATGAGCGGGTCTTCAATTCACGACATCCCGATTTTACCATTGAGCTATCCCACCATGTGTGAGTGTCGCACGTGCAGAGGATTTAAAAACGGAATAACGGCCATACGTTTTTTATACTTAAAGAGAAACACAAATTGTAAATAACTTTAAACAATAATACAAACGTTTGAAATACCTGTTTAGTTTTACATAATGTAGTATTTGTGCAGGAATTCGGATCATCCACTGACTTGCAATCTTTACATCGAACTGCAAATAAAATGCTTCTTAAGTTTGAAACTCCTTCAATTCATTTATGCTACAAATACCGCTTTTAGTTATAGTTGAGGATACCATTTCTCCCGTAAACGAAGGGTTGGTTGGTTGTATACGTCCCGCTTACTCATAAAGGAGACGTCACTATTGTAGATGAAGGGCTCAAAATGTTGGCCTATGGCTCTGCACTTTACGGCCTTTGAACAGAGCGGGATCTTTATCGTGGCACACTTGCTGTTACACGGGATTTCGGTTTTTACGAAATCATGCGAAGGACCGCCTCATTTAGTCGACTCTTACAACAAGCAAGGGGTACGGAGGACCTATTCTAACTCGGATCTCAATGGGAGCACTCTAGTTGTATTTAGGCGTCACATAACAGATACCAAAAGAAAATAGCACAAGTCATATGAACTGAACTTCTTTTTTGTATATAAGTCAATCTTTCCTGGATCTATACCTAAATTTTTAATGCAATATCGTTAGAAAGGCTAAATTATTAATCCGTTTTAGCTCTCCCAAGCCTTAGGCTCAAGTGAGGCATAGGCCTAAGTTTTGCAACCCCTCACTTGCAATGGTGACGTCTCAATATGAGTGAAAAATTCTTGAGCGGGACGTTAAACAATATATGATCAATCAATCAATCGTCTAAAGAACCACTTAGTCAATTTCAATTAAACTTGGCACAAATCACCTTTTGGTGATTGCATCCTTGACCTTGGATGTTTGACCTCCTTTTAGGAAATGTTATAAACTTAAAATTTAACAATGTCTCTTAACTGTTTAAGATAAGGGGTTTAAAATCCGTAAGGCAAGACCTTTAATTTCGTATATTTACTTTGTGACTTTGTATCATGATTATGTCGTGATCCTTAGGGCTAAGTTGTGACCGCAATATGGGGGTCAACATTTTTCATGGGGATAACAACTGATAAAAATATCGTTAAAATCACAACAGCTAAACAGCACGACTGACGTGACTCAGGTGAACGATGGGGCCCCTGGGCCAATTGTTTTTAATATAAAAAAAAACTACGCCTTGAATTCGATATTTTTTTCAAGTTTCTTATCACTCAAAGTGGTCGTTCTTAGGGATATTTTTGTTTATGAAACATCTAGTATCTATACATAATGCACTATGAACTGACCGCAAGTTCCACAGAAAGCTGGACAGATGTTGGTGGCGAAGCAATTGTTTTGACAGATAGTAGGGTCTGTAGAGTTCAGCAGACGACATGCCTCTGTATCCAAGTCGTTCTCCTGGCAAACCTTGATCTCTTCATGGGTTGTGTTACCAAGAAGAGGGTTAGTTCCTGTTGAAGGTGCATAGGAAAAATTAATTCATGATAAGTATTACATTTACGTGTGTACTTATTTTTAATCCTTATTTATAATTATCCTTTCCAGGACCTCTTCTTTCAGTTGTTATTTTTACCCCGTATGGTACCCCATTTTACCTGTGTCTGATATACCTGAGTTCTGGGTTTAGCCATTCATTCTACCGTGCAACGTCCCTCATGCAGCACGGAATTCGTGTTCGATTGGTGTGCGAACAGTTATATGAGTTCTACATTTCTATTAAATTTATTCATTTCATCATACAGACACTTGGCTCTCTGAGGTGAGTGACTTTTCAATAGATATTGCTGTTATGTTATGTTTTCTTCTATTTCTTACTCTTTTTGGGGGTTAATTGTACGGTCCTGGAATTACTTTGCTCAAATTCGCGTTTTCTATTGTCATATTCAAAATTCTAAAATTTAAATATTGTTTTATTTGTTACTTTGTGTGTTTATATCACTGGTTCATGTTTCGTGTGTTTGTGTAATGTGTAATCGAATTTAATCATTTGTGTCCGTATTCACTTTTGAATATATCGTTCAGTATTTGTAAAGTACTTCGGTAATGTATTATAAAGTGTATGTTTAATTGAGTATTATGCTGAGTGTTAAATAACATTTAGTTCAAGTAAGTGTAAACGTACCGCTACATATTCAACCTATGGAGAACCGGTTCTGTCACAATATGTGTTATTGGCTTGTTAACTTAATGTGTGTATTTTTGGTTTTGTGTAGGTCCCAAATTTGCCATTGACATAGATCAAGTGTGTAAGGACTGTGTGTCCATATAACCATACAATATGTCATGGTACCAGTGGACTGTTCCTTTAATACTGTGTATCATATTTGATTCAATACAAAAGTGAATACATAAACTTGTTATTCTTTCATCCTATACCATCGGATCGTCCTGTTACATGATAAGGAAGAGTAGATAATGTAGCATATTGAGTAATATATCGCAACGTCCACTCAAAGTGCTAAAAAGTGTTATAGTAAACATCACTTAATCTAATTAAAAGTAGATCGTTTGATCATGTACATCACTATACAATGATCTAACAATATTCCATTTGGAGTTACGTCAGAGACGCTGTTGCAGAAATTTGAATGGGTTGTCTCGATATTTCAATCTTGTATAACATTCCGAGGCGTTCAGAAAGACTGGGTAGAATTTTACGAAGACTATACTTTACGGAAATTCTTGTGTGTCAACTCTCCCCCCCCCCCCCCCCCCCCACACACTTTTTTTTTCAAATAATACAAATGATAGGATCACTGTGTTGTGATAACTAGATGGTCGACATCTTTGCTGTATTGAAAATAACACCTACATACTTGTCACAGGAAGAAATATAGCATGTTTAATATACAAATATAATTTTACTATATTTCTCATCATTACATTATATGAGAACAAATATTGTAAGCCGTTACACCCTATTAATATTCGCCGGGATGAACGTCGATTGCAGAGAGAGCTATGTGTGCTGTATATTGTAAGTTGTTTTACATTCTAAGTATCTCTTAATCATTATTTTAACTAAAATTTTGAATGATAAAGTGAGAAGGTAGCGAGTTCTTTTTTTATTTTTAGATCCTACCCCAGTATTGGAATAAGGACTACATAAACAATAAAAGAACTTAAACCACCACTTTGTGCATTGTTTTTTTTTTTAAAATAAAATGCAATACGCTTTCATACAGTTTACCATTGTACCTGTCGGTTTTGGTGGACGACTAGAGGGATCTATTGTTGAAGTTGTGTTGGAAGGGTCGTGAATATTACAGAGGTTGGAGTCACAACATCCGCCATGTAAGTGATAGGATCGACCATTCATTGTCGTCTGCACCTCACGTTTTGTGGAATCAAAGCCGAACAGGCTGTGACAGAGCTGAAACAGATCACTCGATAGTATGAAAAACATGTAGTGTGTTCGAATAGTATACTTTTAATATCTATATTGCCGTAAGTTTACCGGTCGGGGTAGCTCAGTGGTTAGAGCGTTCGCTTCGTAACCGGGAGGTCGTGAGTTCGAGCCCCGCTCGTGCCATGGCCGCGTCAAACCTAAGTTGAAAAATTGGTAGTGATTGCTCCTTCACCAAATGCTCGGCATTTAGAAGTGAGAATCGCGGGTCTTTCGGATATGACCTTAAAAACGGAGGTCCCGTGTTACGGTAGGCGTTGGCACGTTGAAGAACCCTCACTGCTACGGACCTGAGCGCTAAGCATAGGTCTAAATTTGTGGTACTTCACCTACAACTGGTGACGTCTCAATGAGTGAAAAATTCTCGACGGCACGTAAAACAAACAAACAAGCCGTAGGTCTAAGTATATTTGTGTTTTTGTTGCAGACATAGGTCTTGCATTTTCTATTCACATTGGGGCTTTTACGTTTTTTTTCCCCGAAGCATAAACTTCTAATATCTCGCCATTCAACTTAGAACAGAGGTTTGAAAGAAGTATGGGAATCTTCATTTACATAATTGTGATCTAGACAAATTTTTCTAACTTTACTTTAATAATGACCTTTTACCCTGGATAATGGTTTAGAGTCATGATATGGTCATAAACAACTTTTGCCATCAATGCTGTTTCAAGGTCACCTGAGTCAATAAAATGACCTGTTGCTATCTGTTTTTGTCATTTCCAGCTCCTATGGAACTCTTGAACTGATCTCAACTAATTGTGGTATATAACATACGAGGGCTGTTCGATAAATAACGTGTATTGTACCACAGCGCGATAACGCATTACACGATTTTGTGGATGATTATACTTTTGAATAGCTCTATCCAATACCGTCCCAAAGGTAGCAACACAAGCCTTCAGCTCCACAAAGTTTTAAAACTATAGTCATTTCCATGGAATCAATCGTTGACCACTGTTGTAGAAATGGTTGGGAAACGGGTTGAGAATATTGAAGAAATTAAGAGTTTTTATAAAAGTTCGCACAAAACTCTGTCATTTAGTAATGCAGATTTTCAATAATCAGGTATCGTATGATAGAGATCGCAGGTGGAGAAAGAAATTTCTGACTGCACAGAGTCCGTCAAAGATGCAGCAAAATCTGGCCGACCTGCGATTGTAATAGACAAGGCAAATATCTCAAAAGTAAGGGAAATAACTGAATGTGATGGCAAATGCACGATACGTGACATTGCCAAAGCTGTTGGCATTTCGCTATCACGGGTGCATTTCATTTTGAAGCGTATTTTGAAAGATGGATACCGTATATATTGACAGATGACCAAAACCGGGAACGAGTACAAACCACAAAGCAATTGCTCAAAATGTTTGTTCATAGATTTACTATTTTGAACCAATAAGAAAAATTGGAAACAAAATATGGTTAACTAAACACGTTAGAAGGCCTGTTCATTTCGGTACTTAAGTCGAATGCTTTTGAGATATCGTACAATACACATTACATATCGAACAACCCTCGTATACATGTTTGAGTGTATGAATTTCCATTCGTTGTACAGGCAATTATGTCGCTTGGGTTCCAACGAGTAAAGATATTGAACTCTAAATTTTGTGTACTCAAAATTTGTCGATGAAAAAACTAAACCAAATGGTATAAAATTCTACTCTGCAATATAATATTCTCAAACATAATCAATCTACATTACCACCAAAGTTCAGTTCCGAACTTCCGTATACTTCCCAAGACATTCACAAAAAGTATAATAAAAAAAAAATTATGATTGATTGATTGATTAAATAACGTCCCGCTCGAGAATCTTTCACTCATATGGAGACGTCACCACTGCCGGTAAAGGGCTGCAAATTTAGACCTATGCTCGGCGCTTATGGCCTTTGAGCAGGGAGTTATCTTTTACGTGCCACATCTGCTGTGACACGGGGCTTCGGTTTTTGCGGTCTCATCCGAAGGACCGCCCCATGTAATCGTACCTTACGACAAGCAAGGGGTACAGAGGACCTATTCTAACTTAGCTGCAGATATGTAGCTCTCTGATAAAATATTGGGGCAGATCAGAGAGCTACAAATCCGCCCCTTTAAAAAACCTAGGTTTTAACTTAGGTAGCGTGTTCTTTAAATAATAGATTCAAACCTTTTTTGAGATGTAGGTAAATTTATCATTTGTTCTATTAACTTTTAAAGGGGCATAGACACGATTTGAGCTGAAAATTTTATATTTCCAGTTTTTAATGTTTACAATACTTTACTTACGGTATTTCTAATGACAATGTCAGTTGTCCAATTACAAATGATACGGAACTTGCAATGCTTAAACTATTGTATTTCTAATGGTCAACCCAAATTTCAATGTCAGTTGTGAACTACAAGTGAGACACAGAGCTCACAATTCAAAATCCGATTGATTTCTTTCATTTTCTGCACAGCCGCCGGATAGCTGAAAAATTGCTCAGGCGGCTATAAACAAACTAACAAACAATCATTTTCTGCGCCTGCGTCAAGTTGTTTTCAAACGCTTTAACTTTTTAAATTGTGTAATGGGTAGATATTTCAACCCAACCTTAAATTATTCGAATTCTAATAGCAGTACGGGGGCTTCTGTGGCCGAGTGGTTAAAGCATTGCGCTCAAAATCACAAGGTCTCAAATCTCTATTTGGAGCGGGTTCGTATGTTCGAAACTCCTTTACAAGGAATGTAATTGCCTACCTGTTATCTGACTCGCACAAGGTACAACACAGTATGCATGTATAGGATTAAAGTTCATAAGTTATATTAATTAAAACACATCTTTTGACTGGGTTCCAATGGCAAGCTGTAAAGCGCGGGGGTAGGGATACTTTTACTATGTAGTAAATTCCCTCCCTTGTTAAATAAAAACATAGATTAATTCAGAAAACCCTTCATATGATAATACATTAGAATAATTAAAATTAACACCGCTAATTTGCACATTCCAAAATCATTTATGATATCTGGATTAAGGTTAAAGCTTTTACTCTGTAACAAAATATCCGGGGATGAGAAAGGGGTGGTTGGTGATTGTTTGCTTTACGTCCCGTCGAGAATTTTTCACTCATATTGAGACGGCACCAGCTATAAGTGAAGTACCACAAATTTAGACCTATGCTTAGCGCTCAGGGCCGTAGCAGTGAGGGTTCTTCAACGTGCCAACGCCTTCTGTGACACGGGACTCATTTGTAAGGTCATATCCGAAAGACCCGTGATTCTCACTTCTAAATGCCGAGCGTTTGGCGAAGGAGCAATCACTACTTATTTTAGGTTTGACGCGACCATGGCACGAGCGGGACTCGGAATTCACGATCTCCCGGTTACGAAGCGAATGCTCTAACCAGTGAGCTACCGCGACCGGTGTTTGGTGATAATATGCACGAAGAAATGTTGTACTAGACTCAGTTTATTTGTTTGTTTTACGTCCCGTCAAGAATTTTTCGCTCAGGGCCGTAGCAGTGAGGGTTATTTAACGTGCCAACGCCTACCGTGACACGGGACCTCCTTTTTAAAGTCATATCCGAAAGACCCGCGATTCTCACTTGTAAATGCCGAACGTTTGGCGAAGGAGCAATCACTGCCTATTTTTCGCCTTAGGTTTAACGCGGCCATGGCACGAGCGGGACTCGGAACTCACGACCTCTCGGTTACGAAGCGAACGCTAGACTCAGTAGCTAACAGTGTTATCAAAAATGACTGGTTGAAGTAATCATTTATTGTTTATTCCCAAAATAGTCCTTTATATATTGCATCATGTTATTAAAATACTATTAGTTTAGATTTCTGCAGATACTCCTGATTTTATTATCAAAATGTGGGAGCTTCTGGGGCTTTGTACCGTGGACCCCATCAGGGCTGTTGTTTAAAAATGTCCCATTATTAAAGCTGTTCATGGTGCAGGCGCTGAAAAGTCAATACGCCCGTTTCCACAAGTCTTAGTTTATGCTCGGGGAATGTTCAGAAGCGTACCTTTCCGATCACGAGCTTCTAGGCGGATAAAACTGGGTCCAGTTCTGTGAACTACTTTGTAAGCGTGCACAAGTACTTTATATTTTATATGGCCATGGGGTTCCGGGTTGTTAGAATATATCTTCAGTGCCCCTCTTGTCGTAAGAGGCGACAAAATGGGGCGGTCATTCTGATGAGACCGCAAAAACCAAGGCCCCGTGTCACAGCAGGTATGGCACGATAAAGATCCGTCCTTGCTCAGAGGCCATAAGCGCCGAGCATATGCCTAAATTTGCAGCCCTTCACCGGCAATGGTGACGTCTCCATACAAGTGAAAGAGTCTCGAGCGGGACGTTAAACAGTATTTAATCAATCAATCAAGATATGACACTGAACCTGGAGCTAATGAAAATTAATTAGCACCTATGTGATATGGTCATGCTTTTTAGACGAGTGACTATTTTCATTGCTGTACTTTACAAACGTTGCATTTTATTCGTAAGACTGTTGGCAATCCGAGTAGCAACGCGCTGAATAGTCTAGTCTTAAAGTTAAAGAGCATATATCAGCGTTTTGCAGGTCGCTTCGTGTCATCTGGAAAAAAGCAGGACTTTTCGGCAGAAGACACATATCGATCCATCAAATAAGCTCCCAAGTTCTTGACTACAGAAACGGACTTGATGATGCATTCATCGAAAGTTAAGCTTGTAACGGACTGGTTACGATACGTTCCCTCTTGCCATGTTTTAATTTAATTATTTTCAACATGTTCTAGGATATCCATTTGCTGATATCCGACAAACTTATAATTGTTCCTTTTATCAAGTGGTTTCATGTTGACTTGTGTGTCGTCGAGGTAGCAATGATAAGACATATTATATCTGCGACATATTTCAGCGATGGTTTCGAAACATGCAGTACAATATCGGTCCCACAAGACAAAGCCCATAGGCACGCCAATTTTTGTAGTTTTAGGGAGTTTTTCATTCAAAAGTCTACAAGTGATGGGCGGAAACGGATAGCAATAAGTCACTAATTGACAGGTATCTTCAGGGTATTCCATTTGAAATCAAATATTAATATTCGCAAAGAATACCTCTTTTTCTGCGCAGCCGGAAGTGTATAAAGAGTTGAATTCTGTTGTGTATCTCTCTGCAGCTATGCAAAGCTAGAAAATAAGAAAGGAAGTAAAGAAAAAATAAATGTGATTAATTACTTATTCCAGTTTCAAAACCTACCCTTAATGCTTACCTGGTTTGTAGTCAGGCATTGTACAACTTTATTACACGCTTCCGGTAGACCTTCTTCGTCACAATGATAGCATGTAACAGCTGAAATGGGTACGATATTAAAATATAAATCTAACTGTTAACAGTCTTATGGGAATAAACCGTTAGATGTTATCATGACTCTGAGCATTGATTTTGTCTTTTCATTAGTTTGTTTTACGTCCCGTCAAGAAACTTTTCACTCATATTGAGACGTCACCAGCTGTAGGTGAAGAACCACAAATTGGACCTATGCTTAGCGTTCAGGGCCGTAGCAGTGAGGGTTCTTTAACGTGCCAACGCCTACCGTGACACGGAACCTCTGTTTTTAAGGTCATATCTGAAAACCCCGTGATTCTCACTTCTAAGTGCCGAGCCTTTGTCGAAGGAGCAATCACTACCTATTATTCGTCTTAGGTTTGACGCGGCCATGGCACGAGGGGAACTCGAACTCACGACCTCCCGGTTACGCAGCGAACGTTAAAAATTCCTTAGTAAAAATGCCTATTTGTTTGGTGTAAAACGTCCTTCAGGGAGGTCTGTCCCTTATAAAAACTAGTGTATTTTGATAGGTTTTGATCTAAGGAATAATTCAAAGTACGAGTTATTTAGGGGCACCCCACCCCTGCCTTGGGATTGAAATTTACAACAACAAAAAATAAAAATAAAGACGAAACCTATTCTATCATCGTGGCCCATATTTATGCCGTTTAAATTCATAGTACTCAGAATACCTCAGATGGTTAGGCCGCAGACGCTAATCAACATTTGTAGTATCCTGGTTCGAATCCCCCTGTTGTCAGACTTTTACATTTTCTACACAGGATTGTGTATTTTACTTAAATTGTCTTCCTCAAATGCATGTTTGTTCTTGATATAAAAGATATTTATGAGAATGCAGATCATAAATTCTCTGTAACTAAAAGCAATCAGCCGGAACTATACCTCAGCTATTGTAAAACTGAAAACCAGACCGGAATTTATTTTTTCCCGAATTGCCTGAGCGGGTTACGATTTTAGACTTTACTGGTATTAATTTTATTCATAACTGATCAAATGAAGTGCAACGATTGCCTGTGTGAGACCTATAACAATTGGTTTACGTCCGGTCCGTCGTCGTGCTTCATTCTTCAAAGGAAGGAAGTGTCTTTTAGAAAGGGGAGTGCACATAAATTGTAAATATCCTGTCCCTCCCAGGGCCTCTTTTATATATATATATATATATATATAAAATTTAAAGTTGACAAGCAAAATTTGGACCTTCTTAATGCGAGGATAAGGGCAATATTTTGGCATTTGCTCTGTAATGTAAACAAGACTCTAGCCTTGTTTATGTTTACAAACAAACTAGTAAACTATTAATTTGGTATCTTAATGCATCAAATGGGACATTTTACCTAAAGAATACTTGAACTTAGATCGATAACCATACATTTTCAAATTTTTGTGTAGATATAACAAAGAATAAACTCTCTATAATGATCTTCTGTCATAACGTATGGCCTTAATGTTTTGTGAAACCCTTTAAATACATTAGTTAGTAGATTTTAATCATTAAAAGGGAAAAGCAAAATTTTTGGGGAGACAAAAACTACCATAATTGATAAAGTTTCTTCTAATGCACAGTCATGTAGAGCAGACAGTCTCCTACCAAAATTTCATGATCTCCGGGGTAGAGGTTCTGATTCCTGCGCAGGGCCAAACTTGATATAGAGTGTTTCTGTATAAATACCTTCGTTATATACTACTCAAAGTTTGATAAGGATCATATAGTTCTTGCATTATAAAATCAATATATGAATTGATAAGACACGCAAATTTCATCATAGTGTTGGACTGACCCCTCTTGAGCCTCAAAACACAGGTTAGGTAGGGAAATGCATGCTGCAGTGATCATGAGTAGCACGTGAAGCATGGTACCCACATTATTCACATTTCTGAGTGCTTGTCGTTGATTTGAATTTGGCCATTGTCTTTACATCTGACCTCGTTTAAGTCACTGTTACTCTATGAAAATGCCTCCACAACGTCAAAGACGTCGTTTGACTATTGAAGAATTGGCCAGATGCATAGGAATGCTCGAAAATGGTGCAAGACAACGTCACGTTGCAGAGCTATTGGGTGTCAGTCAGAGCGTTGTTTGCAGAGCTTGGAACCGGTATCAAGCTCATGGTTCAGCTTCTCGTCGACATGGAGGCGGCAGAGAAAGGTCCACCACGCAGCAAGATGACCGTTTTCTCTTGAACGACGTCATCGGTTTGCAACGGCGACTGCGCTTAGAAATGATCTTCTGAATGCAACTGGAGTTAACATTTCCACGCAAACTGTGCGTAATCGTCTTCATGAAGGTGGTCTTCGTTCCCGGAGAGCCTGTATTCGCATCCCTCTTACTCAGCGACACAGACAAGATCGTTTGAATTGGGCCAGGGCTCATGTGAATTGGAGGGTTGCTGATTGGGCCCCTGTACTTTTCACAGACGAGTCGAGGTTTTGTGTTGACTTCACAGATCGTCGTGCACGAGTGTGGAGAAGGGCAGGAGAACGATATCAGGACGCTAATGTTGCTGAACATGACAGATATGGTGGTGGGTCGTTGATGATTTGAGGAGGAATCAGTCGAGCTGGACAAAGATCTCCATGTCCTAAGGCGAGGCACGATGACCGGAGTGCGCTACAGGGATGAAGTCCTGGATGTGTACGTGAGACCATATGCTGGTGCTGTTGGTCCTGACTTCATCCTCATGGACGATAATGCACGTCCACATCGTGCTAGGGTGGTGGACGAGTACCTGGAACGTGAGACAATTGTTCGTATGGACTAGCCAGCTCGTTCTCCAGACCTCAACCCTATCGAGCATGTCTGGAATATGCTTCAGGTAGCGATTTCACGTCGTCCTGTACAACCAGCCACCCTCCAGGAACTTGAAAATGTTCTGATCCAAGAATGGAACAATATCTCTCTTGCGTCCATTCAAAACCTCGTTGGAAGCATGAGACGACGTTGCCAAGCTGTCATTGGAGCTAACGGAGGCCATACCCGCTATTGACACTTGTTTGTGCAGTGTGAAATGGAATGTGCAGAGTTTAAACAATTCCGTGATCATGAAATTACCATGCTTTTCAGGGTACTCTCCCTTTACCTTAGGAGTATGCGATGAAATGTCATGTTTGCCAAATTTTTCTGTCACAATTTCTTGAAGTAAACATTTCTGAACATAAATCACTCTGTGTTGGTTGTCATTCACCTTTGTTGAAAGTTTTACAAGTGCTGAAAAATATTATCCTTATCAAACTTTGAGTAGTATATTAATACTATTACTATTAAATTGAAACTAAATTGATATTTAGAAGAAACAAGGAGTCCTTTAACAAACTTCACTATAGGGCGGGTACAAAGGTCATAAAATGTTAATATAGCATGTATAATATCTAATCAGTATAGGCACTTTCGGAGGCATTTGTGTTTTGAGAATACGTATTAAATTGTTGCTGAATATTAGAATTTATCTTGTGTGCAGAACAGGAAAATTATTCTAGTCCTTGGGAGCTAGTGATATCGTAAGTAATACTCAGGTGACCGATAAGACCTGTGGGCCTTTTGTTGTAATGGATTGGTCCAACCATTACGTCTTCGAGTCCAAGCAAGAGATGCTATCTCTCACTAATCCCTTTGTGTTAAAATAAAGCACGTAACTGAATCTAGTGTCCCTTCTCTTAAGATTCTGCACGGCATAGCCGATTTACACTTAGAACACCTTAACACACGAAAATACAGTCAGGTGGTCATATACAGTGTTCAGATGAAAATGTAAAATTGAACTCACGACAGTATCGGCAGGTATCTTTGCAGATGTTGGCAATACATGGATCATCACACATATCGTGCCGTTTAGCAAACATTCTCTGACACGCCTGCTCGTTTACGTCGTGACATCTCTTCACTTCGTCTGCAGCATCTGTTATTATAGGCAACGTAATCTTATGTAAACGGAATATAATTTATACAGAACACGAACAATCATACTTTTGTGGACAACTCCTTCATTATTAACAAGCATTCTGAGAGTAGGTGTCCCCTACCGACTGCCCCATTCACTGACGGATGTTATTCGAGAGAACATTTGAAGTTGGTTTACCTCGAAATGCGATTTAAAATAATGGTATCAAATCACCGCACACCCTTTATCCATAGGCATTTGGATAAAATTCCGTTGTTCGTACATTAGACACATACTATGTTTATTAGGGATTGATTATTATAATCTTACTCAGAACTCAAAACGCCAAGCGAAAAGACGACAAATAAGATAGCTAATTTGCGGGTTTTGTTCGTCGTCGTTATTTCAGGGTGAAAAGTCGCTAATTGTCGTTTTGTTGTCTTCTCGTTTAATCATCTTTTCGCCTCAACAAATAACGTCGCTAATTAGCCGGTAATGCTTTTCGTCTCTATTTTGTCGTCTTTTTGACTTTTCGTTTTGTCGTCTTTTTTGAGCGATAAGTCGTTAATTGTCGTTTCGTTGTCTTTTTGTCGTCTTTTAGAAGCGAAAAGAAGAAAATGCCAAGCGTAAAGACGACAAATCAGGTAGCTAATTTGCGGTTTTAATTTGTCGTCTTTTGTTATTTCGGGGCGAAAAGTCGCTAATTACCGTTTTGTCGGTGTTTTTTGTTTTTTGTTTTTGCCTCAAAACGCAACGTTTGCTAAGTTTCGATGCAGTTCAAAAAGCATAAGATCTGGGTCACCGTTTTATTTCCCCCCAAAAATTGTTGGTTGTATAATGTTTATCGTCCTGCTCGAGAATTGTTTCACCGATATTGAGACGCCACCATTGCTGGCGAAGGGCTGTAAAATTTAGGCCTATCCAAGGCACTTGCGGATCTTGTCGCACCTGCTGTGACTCGGGGTCTCCGTTTTTTGCTGTGTCATCCGACGGATAGTCCAATTTAGTCGCCTCTTGCGACAAGCAAGGGGTACTGAGCACAAATTCTATTCCGGATCCGCATAGGCTTGAGAACATGGGGGAGAGAGGAAATAATCATGCATAACATAAAACAACACACCGATATAACATTCATATCAGCATCTTGATTACTTAGGATTTCTGAGCTCTGTTCGTTATACTATTTACCACGAACTGCTTTAAGGCCGATTAAGAATAGGTTCTTTTGCTTGTCGTAAGAGGCGACTAAATAAGGCGGTTCTTCGGATGAGACAGCAAACATTGAGGCCTTTTATCACACAGGTGTGGCACGATAAAATCCCTCTCTGCTCAAAGGCCGTAACTGTAGGGCACAGGACTATATTTTGTAGACCTTCATCGTGAATTGTGATGTTTTCATTTGAGTGAAATATATAACCAACTTAACCAACCGATTTTAAATACCCGCATAAGTTGGATTGCATGTACATGGTAAATGTAGTACTGCCGAATGATCAGATTTTGTTTAAAATACTCACATGATTAAGAAATTTGATATATATTTCATGGATATGCTCCTTAATTAGCTTGAATTGTTAATTAATGAAGTGGTTATTTAAACCATCAACTTAAATTCGGCGACTGCCTCTATTGATATGTCCTACTTTTACAGCCTTTCAATCGGAACACGATCCCAATCAATAAAGGTAACTGTACAAAAAATCTCTTATCTTACCTATCGATCAAACGTTACGAAACTGGAACTTGATTTGTAATTTATTTTCTACTCTGAAACTACACTGCAAGTTTGAAATGAATCCTCGCAAGCATAACGGATATTTGTGTTGGAAAACCAATGGGGCAGACTGACTGACAGAGGGACAGAGAGAGAGAGAGAAAAAACCTATAGTCTTCTTCGGTTTTACAAACCTATAGGGGACTAATAATCTACGTACATAGATTACATAGTATTTTCAGCTATATATATTCATGGGTCAACATATTTTCTACACAATGGCCTATCATCAAGTTGAAGGGGTGCGATATAAACAACCTTCACAAGAAAAGGGCATGATTGTCATTGCTTGATAAGATGCCCTATATACAGAACTTATCTAACAGGTTTTAATAGCAGGGTCATTTTACACAGAGATACCCAAACAATATCTTGAATATTTTAATTTAAAAAATAAGTAAATTTAGATAATTGTGATGTTTCTAGTGATTTTAGGAATGATACAATGAGTTAATACTATCAGCAGTGAAGTTCTTGGTGATAATATTTAATGAATTGGAATTTAAAATGTATTACTGGTTGATATATGTCATTACCATAACAAGAATCAATTCTCATGTTAATCATACACATGATCTATTTTTACAAATATTTTATATATCCTTAATAAAATGAATTCAAAGCAATTATAAACATCAAGAAAATCCATTATTTTTAAAGATATGCAAAAATAACACTATGTTATTTTGAACTATTCAGTTTGTGCATCATGTCTTTGTTCTATTTTGGTCTGACTGATACCATAGCTTCAACATTAAGTCTTGGTCAAACATAAGAAATCTTACTTATTCCATAACTAAGAAAAAAGTTCTTGGTCTCTATTATTTAAAAATATATTACAACCTTTAGTGTGTGTTACGGTAATGAATTCGACCTGCGGTAATGACAAAGCGTTACGGTAATGACCTTATATACATAATTATGCATTAGCAGGCGTTGTTTAAAACCATTTACAACAGATACTTGATATAAAAACACAAAAGAACAAAGTTTTATTCAAACAACGTGAAATTCGAAGCAAATTCAAAACTTGCATATTGAACAGAACATGAACAAATTCTTGAAGATTTGTCTGTTTAATATTATTTACACATCAATCACTTTAACCACTGTAGCCCAATCAGACTTTGAAAGCTGGTAATGCCTAGAATCCACCTTTGTCGGTTCACTTATTTCGCAGAGAAGTTGGGAATGTTCGTACCACAATATATCTGGAATCATAGGCCAAACGTATCGGTTATTCCCTATTTTATGCATTACCTGTACCATCAGTCTCATCATCATCAACATTTTGTACAATCCCAGGATAAGGAATGTTATCATACACGACAACACACCATTTCCCCACTAATTGGGTATCAATGGATTTTTGGAATGTAGTAACTGAATTTTCAGTTGCTGTAGTCGGAGAGGCTGTCGAAGCTTCAAGGGTAAAGGTGAACGAAGTAGGTGAAAAGCAAGGGCACATGTCTGGTTTTTTGCAAAAACAACTTAGTACACGGACCTCTACCGTTTCTCGTCTGCTTGTGAACACCTAAAAAATAAACCGATAGTATGAAATTGACACCGATTCACTTATTGTACAAATTATAGAATCTTTGAACATAAGTAAGTTTACTCACCTGGTGAAGTTTCATAGTCTGTGGCACTGTGTCAAGATATGGCGGGATAAGCTTCTGAATTACCTCCACCTCTTCCTCTGTTACAAGGAAGAATTTAATTGAACTGTTTTCCAAAGAAGAAACCATTGTTTTGGCACCCGTGATGCTCCCCCCAAGTGCAACCACTGCATCCGCAGGCCCTTTGGCTGCACCCCCGATCCCATCTGCTGGACCCTTCCCATGCCCTGCTTCAAGGAATGTCCAATTGCCTATCCTAAACCCAAGGTCAAGAAAATAGGATGATAATAGATAAAAGTTCGCTTTACACCTGTATTGAGTGGTTGGACCGTCGCTGACGAAGTATACAGTGTCTATGGTGGAACGCATCTCCTTTACATGAGCAAGAACAGGTTTTAAATGAGCCCATATTGCAGGGGATCCATGTTTATTGTAGTCAGATACTGTGCAAAATGAAGTTGAACATTTTTCATTAAAATACATCACGCCTGTGTGCAAAGTTATTTGTGTCTGGTTCGGCCCAAAATGCACACTCTGAATCTCCTTGTCAAATTTACAGGAATAATTTTCCGAAAAGTCAATATGAATAATGACTTCATTCTCTGTCATATTTTCTCTAAGATTCCGTAAGGCAGCATACTGGTGTTTAATGTTGTAGAGATGGCGACAGGTTTTCTTAAGATTTGCATTGAAACCGTGCATAAGTGTCTCAACTGTATCTTGTTCTTCTTCTCTTGTAGTTATAGACGTTGTGTATTTGATTTCTTCACCATGAACATTTTTAACTTTCTCTACCCTTCGCGTTGCCCATTTCTTCCACTGAATCTGTTTTCCTAACTCATTTTCATCAATCTCTGTAGTAATTACTTTCTCTGTGCATGTTTGGCAAATTTAAGTTTGATGTCTTTATGATATTAAGATCCTTCAGTTTGTCCGCCTGGTATTGAAGATTTTCATCCTTGATACACAAACAAGTCTGTCTATCCCTCTCTGTTGCTTTTACTACCCAAAACGGTCTAACTCGACAGAAAAAGGAATATGATATCCCCATCTCTGGGTTCTCACTAAGGAACTTAGCATGTAAGTGTTTCATATCGTCATTAAGAAATCGTTTCTGCTTCTTTATCTTACACCGGGTGATTGTTTCTTTCTTTCCAGCAGAGGACCGGCTGTTGTCATCACTTTGTAAAAAGGTTTTGACTGCTGTTTGTATTGTTTGAATTCTTCTATTTCCGCATGTTGACGTCTTTGTGTTCATTGCAGTAAGAATTCTCTTTCTTGAGTATCCGATTGCCCCAGCAGCAACAGACTTAAGTCTATACTTGCGCAGTAATTTGGAAGGTATAATGTTGACAATCGCCTTTTGGGTTTTTCTTTTCCTTGCACGTTCATACTTTTCCTTCAGTCCTTTTATGATTGTATGATGAACGTTCAACATGCGCTTTACTTCTTTAGAAACGCTTTGACCTCCGAGTAATTTTTTAGTTCTTGTTCTCGGTGAGTCTGATGCATTTCTAGCGTACTTTGCCTTTTCTCTAAGCAAAAGTTTTCTGTACTTCTCTATGTTTTTTTCTTTCTTCTTCAATTTGCCTTTTAATTTCTTTATTTCCCTGTAAGCCTTTTGCACGATCTTTTCTGACTTTTTTCCTACCAGAAGACTTCCGCGAGTGTACAGGAAGAGATGACGATGCTCTGTCGTCTGGGGAATCTGGAGGAGTGTTTGTAGTTAACAAATCTAGAGCATCTTTGTCCCTTTTTCTTTTGTGTTTTTGATTTGTTCTCCATCTTTTACGCACTGCTCTTTTCTGTCTCTCCGTCATCTGTGACACATTTTTCAGTTTTCCGCTATTTTTTTTATACATATCTTTCTTTGTCTGCCTGCAAGTATTTCTGATGTTTTTCTGGATCGTTCTTTTGTCGCTCTCTCCATCTTCGTGCTCTCTCTTGCCGACAGTGCCATTTTAAGTAAGGGTGCTTTGCTACTTTGTTTTGCAAAACGAAAAGCTCTTTGGTATGTACCCACTTATCAAAAGCATCAGCCACAAGACCTGCCCAAATATGGCGATGTTGATCGGTTGGGAGATTACTTAAAAGTCCAACTAGTGTTTTCTCCGGGAGTACTGTCAATTTGTCAGTTCTTATCAAATCTTCTTTTATAGTTTCTTCTTCAAGCTTTACCTGAAATGAAATGTTTTATAATTTAAATGTGTATAAAATTTTAGATTCCATGAATGATATTTATTTGGTAGTCTTCACTAAAGATTGTACGAAATTGATAAATAGCTTTATGGTCAAGACTATAAATTATTCACTTTATCTGTGAATTACCTAATTATAGGATGATATAATTTGCGTATATAAATTAAAATGTCACTACCGTCACATATTGTCATTACCGTAACGTTTACTTTTTGCAAAAGTATCACGTTAATGACCCGTTATGGTAATGACAAATTTACTTTTTTTAATCTACCAGGCCATTCGTATCATCATGGCTGCTGATATGGTCTGAATCGTTCGAGAACAAAACAAATTTGTAGCCCACTAAATCAACTTTTCACTGAAGGTTAATGTATCTGTAGTTTTTTGCATTTGGTAATGACACACAATAAATATACTATTAAATTTTCAAAGTGGTAAGACTGAGTTTAAGCTACTTACATCGCTTGCAGAGCCTCCATGATGCTGCATCGCCATTAAATTTTCCCCGGGTATGTTCAGTCACGTGATGTTCATAAGAAAACGCGCTTTAGTCTTTTAGAAAGAGATAAATTTGAAACTTCGTTACGGTAATGACATAAAAAATTAGGACAACTTAAACATGATTTTTTTTATTTACTAAAATCAAATGTAGAAATTGGATTTACATTGAATGCATGAATTAGTATGTTTATCAATTACCGACAAGTATTAAAAAAGAACTTATGGACAGTTAATTAATACGATTTAATGCATCATCTGCGTAAATCAAGGATTTGGGACATCGGTTTTTTTTTATACCATCCTTGATTATTTTAGTTAAAAAAAATATGTTGTTTTGAATTAATTTTTTTACTAATATCAAACACGAAAATGTTACATCTTTCCCTTGATACAGAAAACGATCTTCAAAATTATTTTAATTTCACGCGAACTTTAATAAAACTTGCGGGATACTATTTGGGCATCTGTGTATAGAATGACCCAGCATCTTCTGAAGATGGAACATTTATTTACCAGATACATGAATTACTATCAGGTCATAGGCGTTTGGGTCATAGATAATGTGAATACTGTTACAAGAAGGGAGAAAGTACAACGGACCAGACCTGGATTCGAACCCGGGTCCCTGAATCTCTTGTCAGATGCTTTACCAACTGAGCTCTCTAGGCCACCGGCGATCAAACCCTTCTGACTACCACATTCCTATCCCCTTAAAATGTCTTCATTTAGGAAAAGAGATTGATTATATTTTGTTTAACGTCCCGCTCGAAATCTTTCACTCATATGGAGACGTCACCATTGCCAGTGAAAGGCTGCAAAATTTAGGCCTATGTTCGGCGCTTATGGCCTTTGAGCAGGGAGGGATCTTTAACGTGCCACAACTGCTGTGACACGGGCTCTCGGTTTTTGCGGTCTCATCAGAAGGACCGCCCCATTTACAAGATAGGGGGTGCTGAGGATCTATTCTAACAACCCGGATTAGGTTGTGGTTTTTTTTAGGTTGTTTTTTTAAGAGAAAAATCTTGGCAGGACCGGGAACCAAACACTGGACCCCTGCATTATCAGTCAGATGCTCTAATCGCTCAGCTAACCAAGCCGATATTCACGGTCTATATACAAATGTAGCCCAAACTACTATATTGTCCTTCCTTGTCTTTGTTCTAGAAGACACACAATCCAGATTCTTCGTCTCTGGTAGGACAACCTGCAAATCCACGGGTGGTCACCGCGCACCAAATGACTGCCACATCAAGTCAAAAAGTTTGAACTATGAAAGCGACTTTTTTGAAAGATATTTATGTTCTTCAATTTAAGCTCCAGTTTTTTAATGCACAATTAGTACACAAGGTTGGGAGGGAGCAATGAAAATTAATATACAAATTTAATAAATTAGGACCGTTGACAGTAAACATATTATCCAAGTTAGAATACGTCCTCATTACTGCTTACTTGTCGTAAGGAGACTAAAATGAGGCGGTTCTTCGAACGAGATAAAAAAACCGATGTCTCGTATCACAGCAGGTGTGGTACGAGAAATATTCCTCTCTACTCAATGGCCGTAAGTGTCGAGCTTAGGCCTAAATATTGCAGTGTTTCACCGGCAATGCGTCTCCTTATGATTGATTGATTGGGGGTTAACGACGAGTTGGCAATATTTCAGCCATTTCTCGGGTGGGGCGCTAAACAATATACAATCAATCTGTGGTGCCAAACCCGTCTCTGTGATTTACAAAATTAATCCCTTAAAAGGCGTGTAAGGGGAGGAGGTTATGGCTAAATATAAATTCTAGGCGTTTTTATATTCATGGATAAAATGCATGCACGTGTGTTGCCTAAGTGTTATGGCCTTAAAGATGGACGTCATTCTAATAAGTTCCGCGGTAGGTCAGTGTTACAGCGTTCATTTTGTAACCAGGAGGTCGTGAGTTTGAACCCCGTTCGTGTCACTGCTGGGTCACAACGACGCAAACATAGGACACTGATTGCTCCTTCGCCAGATGCTCGAAAATTAGATTGTTTGTTTGCTTTACGTCCCGTCAAGAATTTTTCACTGATATTGAGATACCAGCTGTTGGTGAAGTACCACAATTTTAGACCTATGCAGTAGCAGTGAGGGTTCTTTAACGTGTCA
Source organism: Ostrea denselamellosa (assembly GCA_024699665.1). Taxonomy (NCBI): domain Eukaryota; kingdom Metazoa; phylum Mollusca; class Bivalvia; order Ostreida; family Ostreidae; genus Ostrea; species Ostrea denselamellosa. The sequence goes on along the minus strand of JAMZEH010000054.1, from coordinate 5,384,982 downwards.
ACGCGTACCGTGACACGGGACTTCCTCCCGGTTGCGAAGCGAACGCTCTAACCACTGAGCTACCGCGACCGGTCGAAAATTAGAAGTGAGAATCAGCTGTCTTTCAGATATGACCTTAAAAATGGAGGTTCTGTCTGTTTATTTTGAAAATAAACAATATTTTGTGTTCTCCTAACCTTTTGTTTGTTTGACCCCTGTTATTGTGTATATGTAGATACGTTTCATGTACCATTCCATGGTTTGAGCGTAATAAACTGAACTGAACTGCAGAGGTTAGCATGTTAAATAACCCTTACTGCCACGGTCATAGGTGTTACAGCATAGGTGGTACTTCTTTTGTATCATTATGAGTGAAAAATCCCCGACGGGACGTAAAACAAAGAAACAAACAGCAAAACACACAAGCGATTCCAAAACTGTGAACCACGATAAGATTGGACCAATCCAGGCGCTCTTAACATAAAGCTGACTTAAGAAAATTTGAAAATTTTCAGCTCCAATCGTGTCCATGTCCTTTCAAAGGTTTGTGACTCACCACATTTTTCAAAAACTGTTATAGATCACAAAACTTTGACTTGGACACTTAAGGTGGGTCCTTACTCCTGGAAGGTTTTTTTGGGTTGTTTTTTTTGGTGTAGGTAACATTTGTTTTTAAATTGAACTCTGACAGTAACATCCAGGGAGATGAACAAAAACAAAATATTTAAGGGTTTACAAATTAATTTTCATTACAGACATTATTGACGTCCTGTACCCCTATACAGATTTTAATGATGTCGTCGAGAACACATTTTTTTAAATTAATAATACAAGAAAATTTCTAAATTGCTTTATCAGGACACATGTGAATGATTTAGAATACGTATCAATTTCAAAAGTAATCGAGTTTCTGATGCTTTTACAAACTGACTTTTTTCATTTCTTGTCATGGTAAATCTCGTTTAGTGCGCCATTTTATTTCACGAAACTGACACTCAAAGAAATTTTAAAACCAAAAATGTTCGTGGTTATAAACACGTACCATTGTGACGTCATACGACTCAAACTCAATTGTTTTCCACCACATTCAAAAAAGTTTCAGTTATCTGGTGGTCTCCAGTTATTAATGATGGAGGAGAGAATCCAGATACAATGTACACAGAAAGAGACCATCCGAAAGTAAACTGGTAAACATTCTCACATATATCGGTGTGACCAAGAATCAAACCCGCGCCGACTAAAGGTGAGAGGCCTTGTGATTTTGAGCGCAATGCTCGGCCACGGAGGCCCAAAGCCTCCACATCGATATTCATGACGTATTCCGGCGGTGGAACTACGTTAAGAATCTAGTAGTACTTAGACAGGTCTCAAGAATGGGTGGAAGTCGTATTTATGACTGCACTAAATCCAAAATATTCGCATGCTTTATTATACGAGTCCCAGGTCATTTATCTATGAGTTTCCCCGACCTCGGAATCTTCTGGCATTTGATAGATGACACTCGGGATTCTCGGGTCAATCGGTAGCGACGTGGAACTGTAGGGGCAGATAACCAAGTCGTTCTCGTTGATTAATGCCCGGAATATTTCGGTCGTTATCGTGTACATGTTAAAAGATGATAGTCTCATAAAAGGGTTAAATATAGAAAATATACCAATTATAATGGCCCCGAATGGCTTAAGTGATGTTCCAGAAGCATCACAGCATGCGTATTACTCAGTTTCATTAGCGGAAGTGTTTTTTTTAAAGAGAAGGAAGGAGTGAAAGAATTGTGAAAGTTATTTCTACATTACGCACTTATTACCTGAATATTATTAAATAGAAATTCTTATTAAAAATTGGTTTGACAAACTTCCCACGTCCAGTCCATGTAGATTAATGTAAAAGGCAATTTTTGCTGGTAACGGTCATTCCTCTAATCAAATATGGCTGTTTCCATGAAACACGTGAAAATGTGCAAACAAATACACGCTTTTGGATTGTATTTAGAAATTATAAACACCAATCCAACAGCATTTCTTAAAGAACTCTTCCTTCTGTATTTGTAGATATTTCCTACCATGAAATTGATCAATATATAATACAGACCAGGAACGCTAAGCATAGGTCTAAATTTGTGGTACTACACCTAAAGCTGGTGACGTCTCAATAGGAGTGAACAATTATCGACGGGACGTAAAACAAACAATTATTCAATCAATCAGATCAAACTAGGCTTATTGCATCAGCAATTTCATAGGTGGATCACAGTGCAGTGTCTTGGGTTTGATTAATTGATTGGGCTACAACATAGGATTTGTTTTTACAGTTATTCATCCTCCACAGGTTTTAATGTCTCATGAACGCCTAACAATGGTACAATTCACTTATTACTTGCAAAAAACTTTCTTCTAACCCTCTGATATGCATGGACGTATCCAATTTGTTTCCGGCATGAGGAGGTTCTTATCTTTTTTTTCTTCATAAAACGTTATGGTACATACTTTGCAAATTCTTTGGGGGAGGGGTTCACGCCCACCTTCTAGATACATGCATGATAAAGGGACTCTTTTACTCAAATGTATAAACCTTTTCAATTTCCCATATCACGACATTAGAAAGAGTAATTCTGCGATTGATCTGTAAATTTTGGTTTAATTAATGTCATTCTTGTTTATATTAATTATGTAGTGTGCAATCAGCCTCCACCAGTAGATTTATTGATGCACAGACATATTACTTCTCTGTGACCTCCCAGTGAAAATACTTATTCTGGAGGATGACTTGGTTACTTACCTTACAAAAATGGACTAAAACATTTGAGAGTCCAGCTAGTGAAAGAACCCAAAGAATGCATTGTGAGGTAGATTGGAAATACATTGGAAAACTTAAAAAGTGATGAAATATTAACAGCAAATACTTAACTGTCGTGAGATATTTGAAAAGGGCATGTCAATTACCCTGTAATGTTTATAAGTCTGTATTTTAGAAATGGCCAAAACAATAACAGTTAAATGAGGTTTGGATATATTTGAGAGTGATAGATTGAAAGGAAAAAAATACTTTATTATGACAAAGTTGTCCGAGTTTCTTGAATCTAATTTTGATAGAAATCTTGTAAATAAACCTGAACTGATAGCAAAACTCTATCGTTACAAACATGAAATGAGATCGAAGAGAGGTGTCTGCAAGTTGGATTTGAAAATTCTGGTGTTTCCATTCCTGTTCATACGAATATACAAGAACCAAATCTGTGGCTCTCTTAAAAAGGATGAAACGTCATCCTTAATGGCTTGCCAAAGCTTAGGAGCGGAACTGCACGTCTAAAAAAGAAACTGAATTTACTTAAACAATTGATTGATTGATTAAATAGTTTAACGTCCCGCTCGAGAATCTTTCACTCATGTGGAGAAGTCACCATTGCCGGTGAAAGGGCTGCAAATTTAGGCCTATGCTCGGCGCTTATGGCCTTTGAGCAGGGAGGGATCTTTTACGTGCCACACCTGCTGTGACACTGGAACTCGGTTTTTGCGGTCTCATCCGTGGACCGCCCCAATTAGTCGCCTCTTACGACAAGCAAGGGGTACTGAGGATATATTCTAACAACCCGGATCCCCACGGGGGTACTCAAACAAAGTTAAACACAGAAATGTTAAAACTGAAAAGAAACCTGAACAGAAATTGCTTTCTTTGAAAAGATCTAATGAAGATGATGGAATGAAGAAAAAACTGAAACGTGGAAATTATAAACTTTCAAGCAAACTAAATAAACTTGAAAGATTGATTGATTGTTTTATTATATATTGTTTAATGTCCCGCTCGAGAATCTTTCAGGGTCGTCACCATTGCCGGTGAAGGGCTGCAAAATTTAGGCCTATGCTTGGCGCTCATGGCCTTTGAGCAGGCAGGGATCTTTAACGCGCCACACCTGCTGTGACACGGGGCCTCGGTTATTTCGGTCTCATCCGAAGGACCGCCACATTTAGTTGCCTTTTCCGACAAGCTAGGGGTGCTGAAGATCTATTCTAACAACCCGGATCCCCACGGGGTTAAACTTGATTGATTGATTGGGGTTTTACGGCGTGTTGGCAATATTTCAGCCATTTTACGGCGATTAAACAACTGAAACATGGTTGGTTATGAAAGCTAAAGTTTCCCTGACGGCCCTCATTGAGCCTACTCTTTTTCGAAAATCAAGGAAACGATTTTTACGTGCCAAGGGGGTTGTAATCCTTGACACGGGGCACCCTTTAACGTCCTATCCGACGGACGTAAAAGTTAAAAATCGTAAACAAGTAAAAATACACATCATTTTGTGTATATGAATAGGTTATGTTGTAAAGGATCAAATTTTTCTGTAAAAGTCGCATTCTTGTAAATGTTTTATCATAAGATGATAGTCAAATTTGTAAAAAGTTGATACACTGATTGCAGATTATTAAAATGTCTATTTCGTTTGGGTGTAAAATCACTACATTCCAAAAGAATGTGTCTTATAGTTTAATGGACAGTCACAAGATACACATTCAAGTTGAAGTTCTTTGTTTAATAAATAGGAGTGTGTCAATTTTGAATGTCCGATGCGTATTCTTGAAATAATAACTTCGTCCGGGCGTTTCATTACGATGTTACACGATTTGTTTACTTTGACCGGTCGCGGTAGCTCAGTGATTAGAGCGTTTGCTTCGTAACCGGGAGATCGTGAGTTCGAGCCCCGCTCGTGCGATGGCGGCCATCTAAGACGAAAAATAGGTAGTAATTGCTCCTTCGCCAAACGCTCGGCATTTAGAAGTGAGAATAACGGGTCTTTAGGATATGACCTTAAAAACGGAGGTCACGTGTCACATTAAAGAACCCTCACTGCTACGGCCCTGAGCTCTAAGCATAGGTCTAAATTTGTGGTACTTCACCTACAGCTGGTGACGTCTCAATAAGAATAAAAAATTCTCGACGAGACGTAAAACAAACAAACAATCAATCATTTTTTACTTTGTTTTGAATAGAATACAGTTTACTTCTGTCACAGAAATCCCAATATATTTGCCAAAGATCATTTACATATAGTTTTATGTTATATTTCAAATCTGTGTAAGGAATTTTAAAATGTACAATATCGTTTTGTAGTGCATTCTTTGCCTCTTTGTCTGCTTTGTTGTTACCATGGATACCAATATGACTAGGAATCCAGCAGAACTCAACTATTTTATTATGTTTAATTAGAAGATAATACTGGTTTAAAATGTCTCAAATATATGGGTGATCAATATTCATATTACTTATAGAGTGTAGACAGGATAGGGAGCCTGAGAATATAGTGAAGTATTTGTCCTTAGAAATTTTAATGTTCTCTAACGCAAGTTGGATAGCCTTTGGCTTCAGTGGTATAAATTTTTGCTTCATTTGGGAGTCGTGTAGTCCAGTCAATTTACGATTTCGCATGCAACTAATTGCAAAAGGAATAATTTTTTTTGCAAAGTATTCCTTAGTATCAGTAAAACAACATATAAAAAATCTAATTTTATCTAATGTGCAGAAATAATATATTTTGATGCATCAAATTTGCTGATAGCTCCCTTTGTTTTATGTCACCGCCGCGCTATCATAGCGTGCTTTCACCGAAATCGTGACGTATACATTACCATTACGTAGACATTGATCTTTGCTCGAATTTGATGACATATGTTCATACAAGCGTGTAAGCGCTTGAATCAATATAGCCTAGATGTAATACTATAAATTTATTTACAAACGAGACGTTCTAAAGCTTCTCAAAAATTTAGAAAAAAACAGGTTGGTAAAGTCACATCACGTGTCGTCAGGTAGACGTATAGGCCTACTGGGTTCATTCAAAATTTGGGAAAGGTGCCGTAATGTAACGGAAAATAACATTTTTTTAAACTAAATAGTCGCAGAGCATCATTTCTTCAAGGTCAAATTAATAAGTAAAAAAGTGAAAAGGCTTTTTTCTATGTAAGGACACCCATTCGCGTTACAAAGCCATCTTTCTCGTTATTGATTGGGGTACACGGGGAGCCTTTTAACGTCCCATCCGACGGAGTAAATGTTTCTCCTGAAGTGACGCTATTAGTTGCAACTTGAATGCGGTTTCTGTAATATGCAAACCTAATACGATACCAATTTAATTTAACCTTTTATGTTGTGTTAGTAGAAAATTTCTTCCATTTTAATTATATCTGTTCTAACCTTGTGTTGAATATGGAAAGATTACAAGACTGTGTAATTTGTGAATCGGGGGACAAGAATGGTCTAGTTTGTCTTCGTGGGAAGGGTAGCACAGGTATCAATACTGCTGCTGAGAAAAGGGGTAGCAATCTTCGCACGCATCCTGGGCAAATGTGCACACCGAATGTAGGCGTCTATTTACAAATGCGATTGAAATTAGCAAATATCTGAGGGAAAGAGAACAAAGCAAGCCAATCCCTCCTGCTGATAGTACACCAATTCTTAGATCAAAACAGACCTTTTCATTCTGTGAACAAAGAGGGCATGTTTTTCCTGTGCGAACTCATGATTTTCAGGCTTGTATAAAATCCGTCTGTTCTACAAGACAAGACGCTTGGGCAAACCCAATTTATGGTAGACTAGAAGCTGTAAATGATTTGCATGCTGCTGATGCCATCTATCATCAAACTTGTAACGTAAATTTTCGCACAGGCAAACACATACCTGAAATATTCTCACCCTCTTCAACGGAAGCCAAGAGAGGCAGACCTGTTGACAGTGATATTACTGACGCATTTCTTAAAGTGGTGAGTTATCTGCAGGAGAATGATGACAAACAACATCAACTGTTAGATCTTGTTGCTAAAATGAAGGACCACTGTGGTGATGATGCATACTCACCTGTTTACTTGAAAAAGAAATTGTATGAGCGTTTTGGGGATGAAATCATCATGACAAAAGAACAAGGAAAATCAACTGTAATAACGGTACGAAAAACGGCAAGATCAATTCTTCAGAGCTTCTACAATCGGCCTAAAACAGTGGACCAGACATTGGAGAAGCTCAACATCATTACAACTGCTGCTAAGTTGATAAAATCTGATATCCTGTCCCTTCATCTAGCTTCTGATCTGTACCCTTTGTCGTCAGATATTGAATCACTTGAAAAGAATCTTCAGTACGTTCCTGAAAGTCTTCAAACTTTTTTGAAAATTCTCGTCCGAGAAAAGGACCCTGACTTGAAAATTGCATCGATTGGACAGACAATTATGCAGATGGCTAAGCCACGTATGCATACTGCACCACTACAAATAGGTTTAGGAGTGCAGCTTCATCACCATTTTTCATCAAAATTTCTTATTGATACGTTGAATTCCTTAGGATTTTGTTCCTCATATTCGGAGATACAACGTTTTGAAACAAGCGCAGCCATTTCACAAGGAACAGATATTCCAAGCTATGAAAATGGACAATTTCTGCAATTCGTTGCTGACAACGTGGATCACAATGTGCGCACACTTGATGGGTATGGTACATTCCATGGCATGGGCATTATTGTAGGCTCTACACCTGGTAAAAGGGTTAGCAAACCGGTCCCTAAACTGAACGTTTCATCGGTTGACCTGGTCACTGCTGGGAAAATTAATATACATTTCTACAAGAAACCACCTAAATCGTCACTGCAGATGAAATTCGCCAAAATTAATAAAGAACAGAAAGTACCAGATCCATCTTTGAGTTTAGATCTTCTTTCAAAGGCTGTATGGCCTTTTCGATCTCCAACTCCAAGTTTGTCAGGACTGATGCAGTGTACTCAAAATGGAGATTACCCTGGGAAGTCCACCATCACCTTTCTGCCGATGATAGATATGGACGCAAGCGATATGTCATGTATCTACTCTACACTGAAGTTTGTGTCTCGCCAAGCTAGAAAATATGGTACAACTCCAATTCTGACATTTGACCAGCCTCACAATTGTCACTCATGAGTCACAGTGTGAAGACTTAAGCTCCATTATACTCAGGTTAGGTGGGTTTCACACACAAATGAGCTTTTTAGGATGTATCGGGCGCATTATGAGAGAATCGGGATTGCAGTTTTAGAGACTGTATATGCGTCAAATGCAGTTGGCCATATTCTTAGTGGAAAAGCAGTAGCTCTAGTGGCTATCACTAACAATACGTGCGTTCAGGTACAGAGTCTCCCGCCAACATCTGATTCTGCGGCTCTGCATTCTAGAAGGTCATACTATCAGTGTCAGCAGTGGATAAAACTAGATGGCACTGACCTGAACCCACTTGATTGGGGATGGACAGTCACTGATGATAGCAAATGCATGCCGCTTAAAAACACTTTGCCGCCTGCTCCCAATCGTCTTCTGAATATTATCCACTGTAATTGCAAGGTAAATTGTGACACAAAGAGGTGTACGTGCCGAAAACATGACCTAGAATGTACTATTGGATGTGGCCATTGTAGAGGAACAAGTTGTTCCAATTCAACAAGGAACACGGAGGAAGAAGAAGAAACAAACTGATTTCCATGTTCTGTTCACTGAAATTACCCCCCCCCCCCCTTTTCCAAAAAAGCCTCTTAAAGGTGAAATTATTACATGGAAATTTTACAATTTCTATTTCTTACAAAAATTTATAAATGCCAATCAAGAAACTGCACTCTTATTTGATAGGTAATGATGGAAAGCTAATTTCAAGTTTTTGTCGTTTTTCTCTGTTTTAGACCCCCAAAAAATGGTATTTCCACTTCAACTGAAACATTAGATTTTTTATGTTTTACTACACATATTAGCGAGGTCAAAATCATTGAAAACAATTCTTTTGCAATTAGTTGCAAGTTTGACCCTTTTGGGGCTAATTTGACTGGACTACGTGCTGAGAAAACGTTGTTATTGATTACTGCAGCAGCAGCAACTTTATTTTGGTCTCTCAAACCGTCTGTATAAACATCAGTTTTAGTTCGGATAAATTTTGTTTGAATATAGAGGAATTTGTTTCAGAATTTTTATATTCAGAAAGTGAAGTGTCAACTTTGGCTTTTAGTAATTTCCATGGTGGTATTTCGGAACGTGATGAGGGTTTTATGATGTCAATAGGTAAGTCAGAATCATGTAAATGTTTTGGGTTAAACTTGAAAGAGAAAACAAAGTAATGGCAAGCAAGCTAACCATAACACAACAAAGAGACAGGGTTTTGTATGAGTATCGAATGGTGAAGTTAACATTGTGTTAAACGTGATCATAAATCCCAGAGACATATACAAGTTCGAGTGTAAGGCAACGCGGACCTCCGACAATGCAAATGTAGGATCAGGTGTCATGGAGGAGTAAGCATCCTCTGCTGACCGGTCACATCCGCCGTGAGCCCTTAGTCGAAATTAGGTATACAGGATTACCCGTAGTCATAGTTAATATGAAAAATGAGTCTAACAAAAGGGGGGGGGGGGGGGTGGCCGAGTGGTTAGAGCATCGGGCTCAAAATCACGAAGCCTCTCACCTCTGTCGGCGCGTGTTCGAATCTCGGCCGCGGCGTTATGTGAGCAAGTTTGCCAGTTTACTTGCGGAAGGTCGGTGGTCTCTTCCCAGGTACATTGTATCTGGGTTCTCTCCTCCACCAACAAAAACTGGACGCCACCAGATAACTGAAAAAATGTTGAGTGTGGCGGAAAGCAATAATCAATCAATCAATCTAACAAAGGGTATGAAAGAAATCATTCAACATATATGCCAGCGAAATTTTGTAATCGCAAACAAGGTCATTATAGGGACCGTAAAATTTGCGATATAATGATTTCAAACTAGATTCGTTATAACCCTGCAACATCAAATTTTTTGTCAGTAGTTAACGTCGGTTTAAAACATTCTCATACGCATGGCATGCTCTCGCGTATTGTATAAATTGGGATATATACACACCATAAGTAGGCGAAAATGGTATATTATTACTATATAGATATAGAAAGTGCAAAGTTAAAGTAATCACGCTTGTCATATAATGTAGTTGTCAGTCTGCCATTAGTCAATATTAAGTAAAATATCTAAATACGAAGCAGACACGTCAAATTCTCCAGGGTCCTTTATTTCGAGTTCATCGGGATACATCAAATGGACATAATTATGAAAATTATGATTGTTGATTGATAAGACGTCATCGATATATATATGGTTGAAGGACACGGCAAGTTTTTGGTTGTTTTTTTTTTTTGTTTTTATCCTGTTTCTGAACAAATTCCGCTTCATATGAATATAAAAATAAGTCTGGCAACAAGGGAGTACAATTAGTGCCCATGGGATTACCATTGGATTGTTGGAAGACTTGGTCTCCAAACACTACGTAAATGTTATCTAAAAGAAAGCCAAGCATACTCTTAATGTCTGCTTCAAAGTACTTGTGCGGGCTATCGGAGTGGTGTCTAACAAAACATGTACCTTGTTTTCCAATCACTAGAAATTTGTATTTTCGAGTGTCATTTTTGTTCAACAAGCAATTACCTATTATCTGAAAAAGTCTAGATTTTAATTTATTGTGAGAAATTGTTGTATAAAGCGTGGAGAAATCATACGTTTTGATGCTGTCAATTTTTGAAAAATCCTGAGACTTTAGATTTTCCAAAAGTTCTTAGAGTTTTGGAGAATCCACATTTGATTGACACCACTTCTGGAATATGTAGTGTAACATTATCTCTGAAGTGACTCTTTAATAGCTGTTAGCAGTTTAGTTAGTAATAAAGATAAAAACCTTGGTATGAACAATTACCATTCAAAAGAGAATATTAAAAACATATAAGGATGCAAAGGTTAGTTCGGTTAGCATAGAACACATGAGAAAGAAAATATCTGCCAAGGAAGAAGAAATAACTAAATTGAAAAGTAAAAATGATGAACTGAAACTTAGCAACACTTCTCTTACACTGCAATTAGAAAAGGAGAAGGGAAAAGTTGAGAAATTTAAAACTGAGATTTAAAAAAGTTGCAATAATAACAGTGGTGTTATCAAACTAACGATGATTTGCAAACAGTTAAACAAGACAAATATTATTTGCATTCATTATTACAAGACAATGCTTCCATTGAGTTATTCGACACTGTGTCAAAACTATACAAGCCAAGTGTGAGGCATAGTATAATGAATCTCACAAAATACGAAGTATCATCCTAAACTGTTGGACCAGTTCTAGGAGAAGATTGAAATTGGCTAACAAATTACCTAATGCAGTTCAATTAAAATTCACAGTTGATAACATTATTTCTGCGAAAATTGTAATTGGACAGAAAGAGTTTGGAGCAAGTATTACAAATGAGCAAAACAAGTTATTGAGACTTGGGGAAAGCATTTCAAACAAGTCAGTGATGAGAACAAAAACGTTTACTTTTAGGATTTAAGAGGTATGGCAGACAAATCTGCATGCACAACATTAGATGACTTCCAAAATATATTAGGTGTCTCTCGATCACTCGAAGTTCAATCTCTAGAAATTCTCGATCTCTCGAAGTGAAATCACGGTCCCTATTTTTTCTCTCTATATAACTAAGCAAATTTACTCTCGATCTCTCGAACGTTCGACCTCTAGACGTGAAATTTCGGTCCCATAACACATATTTCTACCCGGCCCATTGAGAGTAACATACATGTACTAGACATGAGCATCAATTACAAAGTATTTTTAGACTTTGTAGACAGGACCAGCCTAACTTCATCAGACTTCATTAGTGGATATGACTATTCTTTGACAAATTTAACAGAAAAAGACAAAGTCTTTTAAAATTTGATACAAGGGAACAATGACCTTGATGAAACTTGTGCGTTTGCATAATTAGTATGCAAAGGAATTAGGAATGTTTTAATGAAGGATCAATTACCCGGAGGACGATATTTTACATCATCAGATGAACTAAGAAAGCAAACAAAAGTATTGATACCCCAGAACAAAATCTCAGAAGTGTGTTTAGCATCCTATACTTGTTGTACGATACAGGCCAAATGCATCTTCAATTTGCAATGAATCTTTTCTGTTTTTAAAAATAAAACTGGTGATTTATTAGATTCACCCTCCTCCTGAAGTAAGAGAAAAAATAAATCTATCAGAGTTTAGAAAAGAGGGAAAAATTTTTAAAGCAAAATACAGAGAAAGATTGAAAGACAGGAACAAAACGTAAAGAAAGATTAAGAGAAAAGCAAATATCTCTGGAGAAAAGCAGCAAAATGCAGTAGAAATAAAGGAAAATCACACCAATGAGATTTGTATTATGGCAATAGTCAAGTGATGTTGACATCATTTTAGAAGAACGTAATGTAACAGAGGGGAAAACGCTTTATATCACAAATTCGCTTTAGTCGAAAACTTGCTTGTTTGTTTTACGTCCCGTCGAGACTTTTTCACTCATATTGAGACGTCGGCTGTAGGTGAAGTACCACAAATTTAGACCTATGCTTAGCGCTCAGGGCCGTAGCAGTGAGGGTTCTTTAACGTGACACGGGACCTCCGTTTTTAAAGGCCATATCCGAGAGACCCGTGATTCTCACTTCTAAATGCCGAGCGTTTGGCAAAGGAGCAATCACTACCTATTTTTCGTCTTAGGTTTGACGCGCCCATGGCATGAGCGGGGCTGGAACTCACGACCTCCCGGTTACGAAGCGCTAACCACTAAGCTACCGCGACCGGTGCTACATGTATATATTGATTGATTGATTATATAGCTCTAAACAGATGGAAACGTGGTTCATCTGAAAACAGGACTTCATCCAATCGTTGACGTGTCCAATGAAGATGACGTCGTGCCCATTCCAGCCGTTGATGTTTATGACGCTGCGTAAGTACAGGATTCTTATACGGGCGACGAGCATTAAGGCCATTTTCACGGAGCCTTTTGAGAACAGTCTGGCTACTGATTCTTTTTCTGTTGTGTCCAGGGGTTACATTAGCAGACTGTGAACCTGTAAAGAAACGATTCCAACGATGCTGAATTCTAATAAAGCGGTCCTGCTGCGGGGTGGTAACTCTTGGTGCACTGGTATCTGCCTGTTGGATATGGAATTTGTGGTAAGATTGATTGGTTGATTATTTATTGCTTTCCGCCACACTCAACAATTTTTCAGTTATCTGGTGGCGTCCAGTTTTTGTTGGTAGAGGAGAGAGAACCCAGATACAATGTACCTGGGAAGAGACCACCGACCTTCCGCAAGTAAACTGGCAAACTTGCTCACATAACGCCGCGGCCGAGATTCGAACACGCGCCGACAGAGGTGAGAGGCTTTGTGATTTTGAGCCCGATGCTCTAACCACTCGGCCACGGAGGCCCCATTGTGGTAAGAAAACGTTGATCAAGACGGACAATGGTACTGTGGTGGCAATTGAAATGATTCGCAACATTTCGAATGGAAAGACCTGCACGAAGCATACCTATGTCTTTGTTGCACTCATCAGCGCTTAGGCGTGGCATTAAAACGCATTAATTTATCAACTAAAAGGAAATTTTAGACTGTACTTTGCAGATGGAGTTAGAAGATACAGAAAACAAGTTTTAATTTTTATTCATCGTAACTGGCATGTTTTACACGTGAAAAAGTTGTTTTAAAATATTTTTGAGTTTGTAAGCGCTCGATTGAAAAAGGCCTTTAAATTTTACAGGATAAAAACTTTAAAGTGTGTATAATGGGAACGATTGAAATTATGATAAAATATATTTAAATTTTTGAGAAAAAAATTATTTTAACGGTGCGTTTTTTATGTTGTTGAGTATATATATATCATACGAGGATTGTTCTATATGTAATGTGTATTGTACGATATATCAAAAGCATACAACTCAAATACTGAAATGAACATTATATCCCTTCAAAGTATTATTCGCGGTTTGATTGATTGGTTGAGTCGGATTTTACGCCGATTTTCAGCCATATTACGGCGGTTAAGCAACTGAAATATGGTTGGTTTTGAAAGTTGAAGTTTCCCCGATGGACCTCAGTGAGCCTACTCTTTATCAAAAATCAAGGAAACGATCTTTTACGTGCCAAGGGGGTTGTAATCCATGACATGGAACACCCTTTTCGTGTGGGTGTAAAATCACTACATTCCAGTAGATTTGTATATTTTACGTCCCGTCGATAATTTTTCACTGATATTGAGACGTCACCAGCTGTAGGTGAAATACTACAAACTTAGACCTATGCTTAGCGCTCAGGGCCGTAACCGTGAGGGTTCTTTAACGTGCCAACGCCTACCGTGACACGGCACCTCAGTTTTTAAGTTCATATCCGAAAGACCCGTGATTCTCACTTCTAAATGCCGAGCGTTTGGCGAAGGAGCAATCGCTACCTATTTTTCGTCTTAGGTTTGACGCTGCCATGGCACGAGCGGGGCTGGAACTCACGACCTCCCGGTTACGAAGCGAGCGCTGTAACCACTGAGCTACCGCGACCGGTACATTCCAGTAGAATGTGTTGTATAGTTAATGGACAGTCACAAGATATACATTGAGGTTGAAGTTCTCTGTTTAATAAATAAGAATGTATCAATTTTGAATGCCCGATGCGTATTCTTGAAATAATAACTTCGTCCGGGCGTTTCATTACGATGTTACACGATTTGTTTTGAATACAATAAAGTTTACTTCTGTCACAGAAATCCCTATATATTTGCCAAAGATCACTTACATATAGTTTTATAATATATTTCAAATCTGTGCAAGGAATTTTAAAATGTACAATATCATTTTGTAGTGCATTCTTTGTCTGCTTTGTTGTTACCATGGATACCAATATAACTAGGAATCCAGCAGAACTCAACTATTTTATTTTGTTTAGTTAGAAAATAGTACTAGTTTAATATATGGATGATCAATATTCATATTACTTACAGACTGTAAACAATGGGCTCACTGCTACGGCCCTGAGCGCTAAGCATAGGTCTAAACTTGTGGTAATTCATCTACAGCTGGTGACGTCTCAAATATGAGTGAAAAATTCTAGACGGGACGTAAAACAAACAAATATGTTTTTTGATTTATAACAGAGAACAAAGTCATCAACATATAGACTTTCATGAAAGTCTTTAATGAGTACTTCAGCGAAAACTAAATAATGTAACTGATAAAATACTTCCTTGTGGCATGCCCATTTCTTGTTCGAAATTGTCTGAAAATGTAGATCCTAAGCAAACATTGAAATGCCTATTACTTCAAAAGTTCTTAATGGAGTTTGTTAAATGGCCTTCAAGACCTATATTATGAAGATCTTTTAAGATACCGTATTTCCATGTGGTATCGTATGCCTTTTCTAAATCAAAATGCAGAGATGACGTGCTCTTTGTTCTCGAGCGGGACGTTAAACAATATATAACCAATCAATCTGAAATGCGTCACGGTCCGTTGATTTAGGTACACCTCTGAGGCCCTAACTGATGGCTGAGCCAAGGTCTTTTCGGGACTTGTAACGACGACCAGATCAGATCTTTTTTAGTTTTGGAAAAAGGAAAAAGTCGCATGAGGCTAGATTTGGAAAGTATCGTGGGTGTGGAAAGACCGTTACCTTCTTCAACTTCAAAAATTGCTTCACAACCTCAGATGTATGTGAAGGAGCATTATCATGAAGTAGACGAACATGCCTAAATCCTGATACAGGACACAGGGCGTCGTTTATGATAATATTTCTTGAGCTTTTTTAGCATAACACCTCGGTAATACCGATCTGTAACACTTTTGCCCTCTGGTACCGGAATTTATATGGCTATACCATCACATAAGAATATGCAATAAAGAACCTTTGTGCTTATGGTTCTTTTGGCAACTACAGGCCTTCTACTGTGTTTAGTTAGAAATATTTTGTTTCCAATTTTTTCTTACTGGTTCGAATTAGTTAACCCATGTTTCGTCATCAGTAACAATGTTTGCAAAATGTCTTTTATTGAATTTGGAAATCATTTTAAGCAATTGCTTAGCGGTTTGTACTGGTACCCGTTTGTGGTCATCTGTCTATATATGCGGTATCCATCTGGAGGAATCTTTCGTACTTTCAAAATATGCTTCAAAATGAAATGCACCTGCGATAGCGATATGCCAACACCTATGGCAATATCACGTATCACGTACCTGTCATCATTTTCAATTATTTCCCTGACTTTTGATACATTTGTCTTGCCTGTTACTATAGAGCTATTCAAGAGTATCATCACCCACGAAATCGTGCAAAGCGCTATCGAGCTGTGGTGCAAAAACATTTCATATCGAACAGCCCTCGTAATTAGCTTTTACACATAAACTTGTGGGGTTCAAAATAGAGTGACCAGACTCCCGAAGGTATCTATGAAAACAATGGCAATTTTTCTGGTCTTTTCGGCAAGCTCGGGATTGGAATTTTTTCCGATTGACGGAAAGGCCCGAAAATGTGCGATGGTTGTAAGTGCTAAACTATGTGGAGCTGAAGGCTCGTATTTATACCATTTGAAAGCTATGGAATAGAGATAACCATGAAATCGTGCAAAGCGTTATCGCACTGTGGCACAATACAAATTACATATCGAACAGCCCTCGCAATTGCGATGGAATATGGTTGTTCACTTCCATCAAACTTGGTACACTGGTAATCCCTATTGATTTTGGGTTTACTGGACAGTATTGTCTGCTCTCCAGTTTGAAAATCATTTGCTTAACTGACATCAAACTTGAGACATCCTAAGGAATACATGACCCCCTATTGATTTTAGGTCACATGATCAAGGGTCAATCCACTTTGGACGTAGGCAAATACTGTCTGCTCAATATTTTGAATTATTTTGGCATGATAAATGTGAATATTAATCTCTTTCAATTTTTCACCACGGGGGTATACATGTTTCTGAAACATTTCGTGTTTACCATTTTCATTTTGACTATCTAATAAAAGATGCACATTTAAACACTGGCGGGTTCAATCAGGAGTTTTTGAACTTTTGAGTTTGGGGGGGGGGGGGGGGGGGGGCAAACTTGTTTGTTGTATAAATGCGTTATAACGTTGGGCCAACATTATATACCCAACAAATATGTTTTGTGTATACAAATATTTCAACATCGGACCAGCGCTGCTACATGTTCAGATGTCAACAGCGGACCTGTGTTGGGCCAACGTTACATACCTAACAGACTCGCATACACCCATTTTTTGTCATTTATATGCAGTAAGTTTACTATGCGAGTCAATTTTACATACCCAACAAAGTGAATTCATAGAAATATGTCACAATTAGGGCATTGCTACGTGTACATGCTTAACAAGCTTGTTTGGTAATGCAAATATGGCAACGCTGCACCAACGTTATATACTCAATAAACTCATTGGATGAATATATTGATTGATTTGTATGTTAATTGATTTGTATATTATTTAACGTCCCGTTCGGGAATCTTTCACTCATATGCCGACGTCACCATTACCGGTGAAGGGCTGCGAAATTCAGGCCAATGCTCGGCGCGCATGGCCTTTGAGCAGGGAGGGATATTTATCGTACCACACCTGCTGTGACACGGGGTCTCGGTTTAAACGATCTCATCCAAAGGACCGCCCTATTTAGTTGCCTTTTAAGGGGTACTGAAGATGTATTCTAACCCGGATCCCCAAGGGGCTTGGATGAAGATAAAAATATGTTAGGATCGGGTTAACAATGGACAAATGTTACAAAACCAACATTCTTTAGGAAACGCAATAACATGGGACAAACATCGTACGCATACAACCACAAAACTGCAAATGTACAATCTACAACATATTAATACACTTGTGGGGTGTTTAACAGAACAACAAAATTACCATTGGGCCAACATTATATGATACGTAACGCCAACAGTATACCAATGTAGTCATGCTATCTTGTGTGGTTGTTAGTTGTTTATGTATTATTTAACGTCCCTCTCAAGATGTTTTCACTCATATGGAGACGTCACCATTTAGGTCTATGCTCGGCACTTGCACTTTGAGCAGGGGGATCTTTATCGTGCTACACCTGCCGTGACACTCCCCTCAGTTTTTACGGTTCTCATCCGAATGACCAACGCATTTAGTCGCTCTTACGACATGCTAGGGGTACTGAGAACCTGTTCTAACTCAGATTACCATGGGACGAGTCTTAGAAAAGCATAAGATACACGAAAGGGTAATAGGATGTCTTATAAATTTTAAGTACCCAGTCACATAGTACGTGCGATTGTTTGTTTTTTTTTTCATAAAGTGATATACCAAGCACGTATTGGTTTAGTTGGTTGGTTGTATATTATTTAATTTTCCACTCATACATCACCATTGCAGATGAAGGACTTGAGCAGGGAGGGGTTTTAAAATCACACCTGGTGTGACACAGGGCCTCCGTTATTACGGTCTTAGCCGAAGGACCGCCCCATTTAGTCACCTCTTCCGGCAAGCAGTGGGTACTGAGCTTTCAAACCTGGATAACCACGGAATGTACCTGCTTTGTATCTTTAGATTGATTTATTGTTTGTTTGTTTGTTTTACGTCCCGTCGAGAATTTTTCACTCATATTCAGACGTCACCAGCTGTAGGTGAAGTACCACAAATTTAGACCTATGCTTAGCGCTCAGGGCCGTAGCAGTGAGGGGGGTCTTTAACGTGCCAACGCCTACCGTGACACGGGACCTCAGTTTTTCTCCGAAAGACCCGTGATTCTCACTTCTAAACGCCGAGCGTTTGGCGAAGGAGCAATCACTACCTATTTTTCGTCTTAGGTTTGACGCGGCCATGGCACGAGCGGTGCTCGAACTCACGACCTGCCGGTTACGAAGCGAACGCTCTAACCACTGAGCTACCACGACTACGTTATGTGTGTACTTTGGAAATGCGAATTCCATTTACAGGTACAAATGTGCGAGAGTTAATACACCCCTAAAACATGACACTTCGTCTTACAACCGGACAGGTAGTTATGTTAAATATTGTTTTTACCGAGGCATGACTTTGGTCATTCCGTGCCGCCCCCTACGGACAGATATATATATATATATATATATATATATATATATGAGTTTCACTGGAGAAAATTACCCCGTTGATTTTGTACCGTGCAGTATTTTGTTTAGTGCTCTTTTCTCCCTTTAAACTAATTTCCATTATTGTGTTCATCGTACAAATCCATGATAGTTTAGTTTCTTTTCTTACAGTCGACTTGTTTCCACTGATGTTCTTTCATTTAACAGATTAGTAATGTTTCTTTTCGGGAGTTTTATTGAGTGCATTAGTTGCCTTAAGTAAGATCTTGCCATTTCTTTTCTGGGCCTCCATTTCATGATCATTACCGCCAGTATTCCTTAGTGTGAATTATTTCAAAACTTCTGGGTTAATGTTTAACATATCCGCATTTTTTTTCCGGCCGCTGTAATCTATGTCATCTAATTCAATTATCACCTTGGTACTCAGCTCACTACCGTTCGTAGTCATCTTGCAAATAGCAGACAAATAAATGAAATAGTGATAACTCTGAATTGATTTAAATTTTTGAGACCTGCTTGTTCCAAATTATTTGGACCCATGATCACGTTAGCATTGTGAACATCTGAGCTTTTGTTGTGTCACACATATTCAAATACGCACTGTTGGCCATTGTGCTGGGAAAATACTTTTGACCCGAGATTGTACGTAACATAATTGCTTGTGTATACAGAATCGACAGTAATGAATGTTATAAGAACAGATAGAGATTGCGAGATGACATACTGGCCATGGAAACAGGTATGGGTACTTCTCTATTTGATTCCCTTGGATTTATGCTTGAAACAATGTCGCAGACGGTAAATCCAATTAAAGAAAGTGTCTACACCAATAATGTATCAGCATATGTCAAATTACCCTTAGTTATTGATTTCGGTTGTATTCTGTGTTTATAAATTGATTAAATAATTAAAACATTTGATAATCATAGCTCTGAATATACTAAATATCAGATAACGTCGTTGCGAATTCGCATTAACGAAGTATATAACACGACTTTTCAATCTGAAATCAGAAGAAATTCTTGGTTGTTTGAATTTTGGGGTAAACATAAATCATGGAAACATGGAGTAATTTCTTTAATAAAGAAGCCGAATTGTCTCGTATTTTCGTTTGAATATCCTCACAACATAAACATTCTAGACATGTATTTAATACATGTATTTCGGTAAATATGTTTTTTTTTTACCTTATTCATTTTATGCCAAATGTACCGGAAGTGCACTACCCAGTAATGATAAAAAATATTATACCCCCATTGCCTTGTTATTCGCCCTTTTCTGACACACTAATATTTCATTATACAATCTATATTCAAATTAGCATTGTGAAATCAATTCTTTACGTAGTAACGACAAAATGTAACAGTCGGTATATTTCTAAGATTGCGACCACTGTAACAAGGGTATATCTGTTTCCAAGGGCTACAATGAATATCTGAAAACGTTACTATCAATAAGTTTCTCCTGAAATCGATGAAGGCATTCCATTATCCACATATATGTTTAATTTACAGTATGCTATATCAAGAAATAGCTTATACGTTGTATTATACTGTACTTTTAATAAACACATTAGATAAAATTCATAACCTATTATTGAATCCTACATATTAGTCCTCGGGTCTGGCGGCTCTATTGAATATAAAGTGACACCTCTCTGAATTAAAATGTCGTATACAAACGTCACGTATATCATATATAGCTCATAAAGTACCAAGTTCCAACAACACCCGATATTTGTCGGATCCACAACATGGATACAAGGTCAACTACAGAATTATACAAGTACAAACAAACGACTGGAACAATTTTAGGGACGATCAGTCCATTCTTCCGGACAAACGAAATGATTCACTTAATATGGCCAATATTAACAGACTAAACACCAACACATACACACAAAAACTATATTAAGTCTTCAAACGTATTTACACTTCAAATTACATGTTTGTTTTTCATCTATTGTTATTGTGCACGAAAACTAATCAATAAAAAATAAACGAATAGGGAGACAGAGAGAGATTGATTGTATATTGTTTTACGTACCGCTCGAGAAGCTTTCACTCACATTGAGACGTCACCATTTCCAGTGAAGGGCTGCTCGGCGCTTATGGCCTTTGAGCAGCGAGGGATCTTCATCGTGCCACACCTGCTGTGACACGGGGCCTCAGTTTTTGCGGTCTCATCCGAGGGACCGCCCCATTTAGTCGCCTTTAACGACAATCAAGGGGGTACTGAGGATTTATTCTAACAACCCGGATCCCCACGGGATTGGACGAAATGGAGTGTCTTAATTCGCTTCGTACTAAACATTGATTTTCAAGCCAAAACATGTCATTTACAGTGGAAATACGGTTGCAGTTTTATTGCTTGGATCTTTTTTATTCTCTTTTAATATTAACCTTATTATGTAAACCATTTCACTTATCCTGAAAAAGGGGCAGGTCGTCTTGAATGACAATCTGGGTGTTCATGTCGTTTGTCAATTTAGTGCTTTGCATATGTATGATTTATAATATACATGATGCAATATCGAAATTGAAAGGTTGGTGCTCTTATTGAGAAATAAAATACATTGAATTAACATAATATTAAATTTATTATTGACAAGCATTGTTAATTATATTCATATATTTAAGTATCAACAACATGCACAATAAATATGTTATATATTGTTGTCTCTTTCGTAGGTGATTCTTTAGCCTCGTTTTGCTTCATTTGATTGTTAATGTATGCTTTTAACATTATCTTTTTTAAAATTACAAGACACACTAAAGTACTTACATACAGTGGAAAGTATTGCTAGGATCACAAGTCCTGCCATTGTTCCACAGAAGACCTTCGTGACAGAGGAGATTTATCTGAACAAAGATAAGACGAAGGTGGCTCTACTCTATGGATAAAATTGCAAAAACTTGTTATCACATTCGTCGAGTTTCATTTACTACTACCAATGAATAACTTTGGAAAACATTGTATCGAAGTGAATAGAAGATTTTTATACTAGCACAGATTTACAAATCATGTCATTTTTGTTAGATTGATGGTGAAACATTGGTTATCATTAAATGAAAAAACATCGCAGATACCTGCATCAATAGAATAATGTACAATGTGTAGGTCGAAATGTAGTTTTGTAGATTGTAATATCGCATCAGTTCGTATCTAGATAAAGTATCATCCATGAATTTGAAAATTCATTTATTACAGTATTTGAAGAGATGTGACTGTTACATTTATTTCGATTGACCGAAATATCATCTGTAAAATTGAGCAGAAAACTTGTGAATCAACACTCTCCGCACATTGATGGTGTTGTTATTTTCCGTCTAATTTTTCGATTGATATATCTTGATCATCCAAACATACCAGACATTTATAAAGTCCAGTTAGCTGCATCTGAGTGCCCCAGTGTGAAGCTATAGTGGACGGGCATTATCAAATAGTGAGTAAACAATATTTTTCTTTTCCATTTTATATACATGTATACATATTCACAGAACAGCTGCACAATATACTCTTAAAACAAGTTCATGATTGGGGTGTGAATCTCTCAACAGCATGGATTATAAATTATTTGGTTCTATTAAAATTATTTTATAGTAATTTTTATACATGTATATGAAAGTTATATAATGAACTTTGTTAATATTAAAATTATTTGGACATTTGTAATACTATTACCAAATATACTAAATCAAAGCAATGATTCGCTTATGACCCCTCAGATATGAATATTATGTTTAAGAGCTTCGTTTCATGTTGGATTCTTTAAATAAAAGTGTTTCCGTGAAAATGTCGACAGTTTAAAGGTAATCTAGTGATTTCGATGGCGCGTAGTTGGTGATTCTTATCATTCATGGTAAATATCACATAGGAACGCATTGTATTTCAGAGTGTCAAGCTAAGCATATACATGGAATTTAATAGGGTTGTCCCAAAAAGTAGACAATACTTGTTAATAAATTTCGAAATGCGCATCTAATCCGAAAAATGTTTACATCAGAAAACTTTTACTAATTCTAAAATATCCGATCTATAAAAGCGTGTATTTTCATAAAAAGTCAATATTAATTTTGTAGCACGAAATCTTTTGTGAAAATAGGATATCTAAATTTTAACAACACAAAGAAAGGGGCGGGGCCTCCGTGGTTAAAGCATTGCGCTCAAAATCACAAGGCCTCCCACCTCTAGTCGGCTCGGGTTCGAATCCAGCTCGCGCCGATATATGTGAGAAAGTTTGCCAGTTTACCTTCGGAAGGTCGGTGGTCTCTTCCCGGGTACACTGTATCTGGGTTCTCTCCTCCACCTACAAAAACTGGACGCCACCATATAACTGAAAAATTGTTGAGTGTGGCGGAAAACAAGCATACAATCAATCAATACAACACAAAGATGTTAAGCTAGTAGATTGATTGATTGTATGTTGTTTACGTCCCGCTTGAGAATTTTTCACTCATATGGAGACGTCTATTGCCGGTAGATGATGTCCAGATCTATTTATAGAAAATTATTTCAGAGAAATAGGCAGAAATCTTTAAAAATATAATGAATTTGTATGGTGACCTTCAGTTTTCTTTGCATATTTTGGAAGACCATGCTAATAGAAATCTTTTCACCGTGAGCTTTCTTTGAAAATTCTATTCTAATTGACTTTTTTTGTAACAAATGTATTTTGTTTTCATTGGAATTAATGTTAATCTCTATAATAGATATTACTTACACGTCTTAGGTTTGATGCTGCCATGACACGAGCGGGGTTCGAACTCACGACCTCCCTGTTACGAAGCGAACGCCCTAACTACTGAGCTACCGCAACCGGTTTATTTAATTGGAATATTGGCAGGACACTAGTAGTTAAATGGCACAGGAGATTTGTGGAGGGAGGGATGAGATTCAAAGATGGAAAGGTCAAAATAAAGAAAATAACGACCGCGAAATCTTGAAAGTAGAGAACATTATAAATAAAGATGAAGTTTGTGCGCCGAATGCCATGAACATATGTATTTAATTTTCATCGTATGTCATTATGACAAGAGATTTTATTATGAAACTGTGTACAAAAAATCACAAAACAATGCAATTAGATAACAAGAGAAAGTTAATAACGAATAAGCACGTTACTAACATTGTCTACGACCTTTTGGAACAACATTTGTACAACTGGGACATGAAACATATCCACACTATTCAGAAGCATTTGTAGTTTTATTAAGTGAGAATATCTGATAAAGTCCAAAGATTACAACACCAAAGGCGACGATGCTTAATGCTGTGATCATGATGTACACGTATTGTGGAGTGATGGCGTCTGAACTGTCAACAATAGTAACGTTCAGTTGTTGGCAATCCCAGTTTGTTATACGAACATCAACATATTTTCTGTTTAATCTCTCTTTGCCTTCAACTAACAAATTCTGACAGTAAGATTTAAATTTATCGGGAATACTGAAGTATTCAATCATTTTAACAATATATCGCACTCCATATGTCGTCCTCCTCTTTCTCCTCAGTTTTGTCACGTCCCGAGTGTCTTTACACATGTACGAGCTTACACGGTCCACACGTCCATCGGTCATAATTATGGTACTGACGAATGACGCTTTCTTGAACGTTTCTATGAACGTCATGGTTTTTCTAAATTCGTTTTCATGTAGAGTAACAGTGCTCTTAACAGGTATAGTAATAATCATTGTGTGACACATCAAGTTGTGCTGAATCCCTGCAATCGTATCGATATTGACTAATGATCCAAGTGTTAGGTTGACGTCATTCTGAAGAAAATTATATATAAAGTACATACTGCTGTATAATATATGATACTCGTGTATAATGTTCTTTGACGAGAGTGTCATTTCCAAAATCTGGTTCCAGTTTTCTATCGAGCGTGTATGGCAGTTCTTTTCGGCCTCTTCTTTACAATGGTTCTAAAAGAAACATTTACATTTGTAAAAAGGATATTCATATATTTCCATCATTTTCGTCTTATCTTTGAATTATATTTTGAAATATGATTATTTGTACACCATTGGCTAGAAAACGTAATGGGGACCCCCTAGGGATTTTTGCAAACAAGTATTTTTTTTTTTACAAGTATCAGTCCCTTCATTTATAAATCAGGTTGATTGATATTATGTTGGGCGTTTACGAGTTTGTAGGGGAAAATCCCATGAAATTTGTTTACAATAATGACTGAAACTGGAACAGTCTTCAGATCTGATATAAGTGATCGATTTGTTGATTATATATTGTTTAATGTCCCGCTTGAGAATCTTTCACTCACATAGAGACGTCACCATTGCCGGTGAAGAACTGCCAAATTTAGCCTTATGTTCAGCGCTTATGGTCTTTGTGAAGGAAGGGGTCTCTAACGTGTCACTGTGACACGGGCCTCGGTTTCTACGGTCTCATCCGAATGACCGTCCCATTTAGTCGCCTCTTACGAAATGCAAGGGGTACTGAGGATCTATTCTAAAAATTCGGATGCCCACAAGGTGATATATGCGAAACTGATATTTACAAACAAGTATTTTGTGAAGGTCTGTAACCCTTTGATTATATATTGAGTTTTGGACGTTAATACGTGGGGACATTTACGAATCTTGGATATAAAACATGGTGTGTTTTTTAAATCGCCGAAAAAATGGAAAACTCTTCAGGTCTTATAGAGATAATATTTTCAGATCTTGTATAGATAATATGGACATACCTTCTGAAAGTATGTAATCCTTTAACTGTAAATAATTATATAAGATTGCTTCACATTATACACATCCACCTTTTCGACTTTTGGGTCAAGAATATGAAATCTGTCATTAAAGTATCATTTTAAAAAAACCCCGGAGAATCCTACAAACACAATATGGATGGACATTATTTACAAACATGTAATTTGCTTTAAAAATTTTAACCCCTTGTTTATTCATCAAGTTGTCTAGCTGCAATAATATAGCCCTCTCCATTTTTGTTATGCTGGCGTTTTCGGGAGAGGGCTACAATTTCATAGGATCTTCGTAATGGTGCAGTATATTAGAATGCTGTTTACACTATAAAAAGAGTACCAACTCTGCGATTGGGCATGTCTAATAAAGGCGTTCTTCATGAAATATTATGTACAACATGCGAAGTTCTTCCTCTGCTCCACCATGCTTGTTGTCGCGAGATCATGTACTGAAAAACTTGAACATTGACAACCAGAGCGAAAATGTAGTTCAATACGGACTTGTGCCATTCCGACAAAGAACGAAAAAATGATTGATTGATTGATTGATTATTTATTGCTTTCCGCCACTCATCAATTTTTCAGTTATCTGGTGGCGTCCAATTTTTCGTCTTAGGTTTAATATCCCATACGATTTAATTTTGTTAATTTTGGAAATGATCGCAATTTGAAGGAAATGTGTAAATGAAAAATGTATGTTGCAGTTATTTTTAAAATATGTAATACTTTCCATATCACCATGTCATCTATTTTAGACGCATTTCTCACAGATGCCCTCTCTGGAATGTCCCTAGTCTGTTTGTGTTTAGAATGTGTCGTCTGCATTGAGATATGGAACAAGGTAAATGGCCATTATGAATTTGCAAACATTTGAAAAATTAATATGAAGATATCTTGAAAATTTATCAACATAAATTTGTCAAACCATCGTGTACCTTTATTTTTATACACATTTTATATAATCATAGTGTAGAAAAAATCCCTAGAGGGAGATGTTACTGGCACTTGTTCTATTTGGGTTACGATGAATATTGAATATAGAGATACGTACGTTTTCGTGGTTCAAATAATTTTTAACATTATCTCTAAACTCAATATGAAGAGAAGTTCCCTTATCCCGAGGTTCTTGGAAAATATTTTCTACGTCTGTACTATTCTCTGGTACTGGATAGCCATAGATATCCTCGTAACATTGGGAATTTTTATAGATTACTGAAGATATCTTCACTGGATTCTGGTAAACTTTACATTTGACACTCAGGTTTCTCTCCAAAATTCTTTCACGCCAATCAATACAAACTCTTGGAAATACATCAGTGACATGCTTAGGATAGAATATGAACTCGCAGTTAGAATTTATTATAGCCACAAACAAGTTAGGAAAAGGTTCCTCCAGAGAAGTGTATATCAAATCAGTATCGCAGATATCGAAGCGTAGAAACACGTAAATGTCCATGGGAGAAGATGACAACACATTGTTACATCGAGCAATTCTGTCGTTAACATACACTGTACCATCCTTGTCGATGACAGGCAGAAGCCCAACAATGTCCTTTGCAGTCTTTCCTTCCAAGCAAGAGTCAACTGTCCAAAATGACGGAAAGCCAAGATTCCCAAAACTTTGGCATTTCTGTTTAGGTATTAAACTTGAAGATATGATAGATGGAATTCGAGCATCAATACAACAATCTCCGTATAAAATGCAATCAAAATCGCAATAACAATTCGGAAAAGTTTGATAAATTTCTTTCTTGCATACTCCTCTTTGCATAAAAGTGGTAGCATTCTTTGCGTCAATGTTGTTTGAAATATCTTTTGCGGTAGACGTTATGATGAAAAGCACTAGAGTACTTCGCCACACCATCATGTGTTTTATGAAATATTGCGCAGACACTTGTCTTTTGTATGCATTTATACATCGAATTAAAGGTAGGAAATTCAACAGATCCTTGATAGCAAAGCTACGGATTAATTTAGCAATCGATAAATAGCGCGAATGTTGAAAACTGAACGTTGTGTTTTTCAAATTTAAACCCGAAGAAATGTCACCCTCTGGTGCGACTTCATATTTTCAATAGGTTTATTGGGAATAAAGTGTTATAATGCTTCCAGTGTGAATTTATCATTTACCTTTATTTGCACATAGATGTGATACATTCAGTCCTACCCAGATGTATTAGTTCAAGGTGTTCAAAGTCAATAACCCCGTGGGGATCCGCGTTGTTAGAGTAGATCCTCAGTACCCCTAGCTTGTCGTCAGAGGCGACTAAATGGGGCGGTCCTTCGGATGAGACCGCAAAAACCGAGGCCCCGTGTCAAAGCAGGTGTGGCACGTTAAAGATCCCCTCCCTGCTCAAAGGCCATAAGCGACGAGTATAGGCCTAAATTTTGCAGCCGTTCACCGGTAATGGTGACGTCTCCATATGAGTGAAAGCTTCTCGAGCGGGACGTTAAACAATATATCAAAGTTAATATCTCCGATCTACACACACACGCATGAACACATACATGGTATTTAGGTTACAGCTTAAACCGGTTGCGGTAGCTCAGTGGTTAGAGCGTTCGCTTCGTAACCGGGAGGTCGTGAGTTTGAGTACAGCTCGTGCCATGGCCGTTTCAAATCTAAGACGACAAATAGGTAGCGATTGCTCCTTCGCCAAACGCTCGGCATTTAGAAGTGAGAATCACGGGTCTTTCAGATATGACCTTAAAAACGGAGGCCACGTGACACGGCCCTGAGCGCTAAGCATAGGTCTAAATTTGTAGTACTTCACCTACAGCTGTTGACGTCTCAATATGAGTGAAAATTCTCGACGCGACGTCAAACAAACAAACAATAAGGCACTCAATGTATAATAATGTGACATGCAGATTAAAAGAACCGTTATGTGGACAAAAATGGCTACTACTTGAATATCTCTAACACTCGATTAGTTGTTTGTGTATTGTTTTACGTCCTCCTCGAAAATCTTTCACTTATATAGAGACGTCACTATTCCCAGTGAATGGATGCAATGCAAAAATTAAGCATATGCTCGGTGCTTCCGACCTTAAATGTACAATAAAAGTACGGAACACTTCAACAATGAGATTGACTGTTATAAACTAGTAACTGGAAAAAAAATCTGGACGATTGTTTTATCATATCGAGGAATCATTTATTTAAAAGGAAATAAATCTATATATTTCTTTTACCGCTGAAGTGTAGGCATTTTTAAATATTCATTTGATTAAAGAGGACGTCTTACTGACTGATATTTATTATAAACCTGCAGATACGCACCAGTATTTGTATATGAATTCGTGTCATCGTCGACATTTAAAACCAGCGTTACATTACACTTGGCAAGAAGGACATGTACCATCGGCATCCAAATACAAAGATTACAGGAACTTTAAAGATATCTGAAGAAGCAAATTATCGTTAAACAATAATCGATAATGGAATTAGAAAGAAATGGCTTCCTAAAATAATAACACAAACACAAAAACCTTTGCCTCACACGATTCCAGAAATAAGTAATTTTATGGTTGTTATAACGATCTATTTTGCCAGTAAAACTTACCATTAAGTCAACTGCTGGCACACTAATTCTGACAACGGATTGCTCCGTTTACCTGATCGGATTTTAGGGGATGCTTACTTTTCCTAGACACCTGACCCCACTTCTGGTATGACCAGGGGTCCGTGTTTGCCCATCTCTCTGATTTATATTTTTTGTAGGAATTACGAGATTTAATACTGTTAGTTTATGTGTAAACGCTCATTATTGTATTGTATTGTACTACAGCGCCTTGCACGATTTGGTGGATGATAATACTCTTGAATAGCTCTATTCAATACCGTTCCAACAGTATAAACACGAGTCTTCAGCTTCATATAATGAGCGCTAAGCATAGGTCTAAATTTATGGAACTTCACCTACAGCTGGTGACGTCTCAATATAAGTGAAAAATTCTCGACGGGACGTCAAACAAACAAGCATACCGTGACGCATTTCAGGAATGGATTTAAAGATTGAAATTATGTACTTCAAACCGTGGAGAATATTTTGAAAGGATGTAATGCCCATTGCAGTATTTGAGATATCGTACAATACACATTACATATCGAACAACCCTCGTAATCTGGTTCCCGAATTTATAAGCGAGTTGCATTTCCGTAGTCTATAAAGTATGACACGTTCACTCTATGTGACAATGTAAAGCCATTTACAAAAAGGGGCATTCTTTCTACTGTGAAGAGTAGCATGTATCGGAGTCATTGCTCAGACAAACTGGTGCTTAGGAAAGCCATGAACAGTCATTTGGATTGAGATAATCATCTCCCTTACAACGTGTAAGCTGGATGGGAAAAGTGGAGAGTGTCCTTGGCATACCTAGAAACTCTCAAAGTTCAGAATGTATGCCGATATTCAGTATGTGATCCAACGTGAGCTACATACGTACTATGACGCTTCAAAAGAAACCATAAAAGAAATGATGTACATCAAGCTATACAATATACAGTTAACTCTCGAATTATCGCCACTCGACTCATCGCCATTTTCGTTAGACCTCCAAACTCGCTATCGCCATCCGCCACCCTGTTTTCAGTACAAATGTCCTTTTCCACGCATAAATTATCTCGATAAACCGCCACAGGTGCTCGTGGGCGATGAAGCGGTAAATTGGTGATTACTGATCTCCGTCGCACGCGAATGCTGTTGGATTTTAATACCTATAATTGCAGTATTAAATAAACAAGAAAATTACTTGAGATGTGTTTTACTCAACTTACTTCAGTTTAGTTATGGCTTCGCCAGGGAAAAATCATATGCGGTGAAAGTGCCGGAATTGATGTAAATTTGATTACCGATGGTAGAAAGGAGGCAGCAGATATCATGAAAACTTACGATTTGAAAGATGTATGCAATATTGACGAGACAGGGTTATTTTATCGACTATTGCCTGATCGTTCGCTCAGTACAAGTGACCATGTGAAGGGAACCAAAAAGATTTCAATGTCCAGTTGTATGTAGACTATACAGCGAATAAAAAGGCTTGGATGACGTCCAGCATTTTCTGTGATTTTTAAAAAAAAATTTAATGCACGGATGCGACGAGAAAACCGACAAGTCCTTCTCATCATGGATAATGCGCCGAGTCACGCAGAGCCCCTTTCGTCCAATGCTCGTATCCACTATCTTCCTCAGACGACCACGAGCCATCTCCAGCCCCTTGATGCAGGGATCATACAATGTTTCAAAAGCTTCTATCGTAAGAAACAATTAAAACATTTGATTCAGTGTATTGATGACAAACAATATATACATTCTCAGACAATTTCGAACAAGAAATGGGCGTGCCACAAGGAAGTATTTTATCAGTTACATTATTTAGTATAAAAATAAACTGAAGTACTTAAAAAGGACTTTCATGGAAGTCTATATGTCGATGACTTTGTTCTCCGTTATAAATCCAAAAATATGAATTCCATCGAGCGTAAATTACAGTTATGTCTAAACAAAATCCAAACCTGGGCTGATGTAAATGGTTTTAAATTCTCCAGAACTAAAACGGCGTGCATGCATTTTTGTTCTAAACGGAAATACCACGATGATCCGCAGTTGGAATTAGATGGCACTGCAATTAAAGTTGTAAAAGAGATTAAGTTCTTAGGTGTCTTACTTTTATTCCGCATGTAGCAATGCTCAAAGAGAAATGTATAAAAGCCCTTGATATAATAAGAGTTGTTGCAAACACAAAATGGGGAGCAGATAAGAATACTCTTCTACATCTGTATCGCTCTCTCATCCGGTCTAAACTAGACTACGGCTGTATAGTATATGGAGCGGCAAGAACATCCTACATTAAAGCCCTTGATGCAATCCACCATCAAGGACTTCGACTGTGCACAGGAGCTTTTCGAACCTCTCCTGTACATAGTTTGTATGTTGAGGCAAACGAACCACCTCTAGATCTACGTAGAATAAAACTTATCTTACAATACGTTGTTAAAAACAAAGACAATCCTGCATTTAACTGCGTTTTCCACCCACAGTTTGAAGATTTATATGAAATAACGAAGACCTGTATAAAGCCAATTGGTCTCCGAGTCAAAAACCATTTACATGATTCTGACTTACCTATGGACAATCATAAAACCCTCATCACTTTCAGAAATACCACCATGGAAATTACTAAAACCCAAAGTAGACACTTCACTTTGTGCATATAAAAAATCTGAAACAAATACCGCTATTTTCAAACAAACGTTATCTGAACTAAAACAACCTAAACATTCTACAACTGATATTTATACAGACGGTTCGAAAGACTGCTGCTGCAGTAATCAATAACAATGTTTTCTCAGCACGACTCCCAAATGAAGCAACAATTTTTGCCGCTGAAGCAAAGGATATCCAACTTGCGTTAGAGTACATTCTAAGGACAGATACTTCACTATATTTTCAGAGTCCCTATCTTGTCTACAGTCTATAAGTAATATGAATATTGATCATCCATATATTTTAGACATTTTAAACCAGTAACTAAAGGAAATAAAATAGTTGAGTTCTGCTGGATTCCTAGTCATCTTGGTATCCATGGTAACAACAAAGCAGACAAAGAGGCAAAGAATGCACTATAAAACGATATTGTACATTTTAAAATTCCTTAGACAGATTTGAAGTAAACTGTATTCTATTCAAAACAAAGTAAACAAATGGTGTAACATTGTGATGACACGTCAGGACGAAGTTATAATTTCAAGAATACGCATCGGACATTCATATGTATTTTTACCTGTTTACGATTTTTAACTTTTAAGTCCGTCGGATGGGACTTGAAAGGGTCCCCGTGTCAAGGATTACAACCCCCTTGGCACGTAAAAGATCGTTTCCTTGATTTTCGAAAAAGAGTAGGCTCACTGAGGACCGTCAGGGAAACTTCAGTTTTCATAACCAACCATGTTTCAGTTGTTTAATCGCCGTAATATGGCTGAAATATTGCCAACACGGCGTAAAACCCCAATCAATCAATCAATTAAAACATCTCAAACCAGCGGTAACAAGGCGCTGAAAGAGCAACTGAGGATCTACATGTTCCCCCTCATCTCTGATCTTGACAGATGCCTTAGCATCCATTGTTACTGCCTGAAAACTTCTTTTGAAAAGAAGGTGTAGTTTGTGACCTTCTGTCCTTCCATTGAGACCAGGATATTGTCGCCTGCTGTTTTGGCATCATGTGCATTTACATTTGCATGTGCTATAACTCCCGTTGCAATGTTCCTTAAAGAAGGATCTATGCTAATGGGATTTCTTTGTGACAAGTATTGCAGTAGTTATTGGGTGTCACTGGTATCCCTTGCTAGTCTTGCTGAAGTGGCCTCTTTGTGCTGCTCACTTGTAGTGTATGTGACCCCTGTCAATTCCTGCATAGCAATGTTAATCTCAGCACATGCTGGTGTGGACAGAACCCACACAAGACGCTGGGTCTCTGTCAAGCCTCCAGTTGTCTTGACACTGCGCATCAGACACTGTTCAATGACAAGATCTGTTGACAATCCTGCCCAGGGTCTGTCTGACCATCGAACTACATGCAATCCCTCACTGAAGAGTTTGTACACTTCTGGATTTTGTTCTTGCAGTTTCGATATCTTCCGCAGGTAAATGTGGACACTCTTCAGGTACACGTTATATCCAGAGACTGCAAAATAAGGATTGATTGATTATATATATTGTTTTACGCCCTGCTCAAGAGTCTTTCACTCGTATGGAGACGTCACCAATGTCCGGTGAACGGCTGCAAATTTAGGCCTATGTTCGGCGCTTACAGCCTTTGAGCAGGGAGGGATCTTTAACGTGCCACAGCTGCTGTGACACCGGGCCTCGGCTTTTTCGGTCTCATCCGAAGGACCGTCCCATTTAGTCGCCTCTTACGACAATTTAGGGGTGCTGAGGATATATTCTAACAACCCGGATCCTCACGGGGTGCAAAATAAGGAAGCATATCATACAAACTATGTAGATGGGGAGCCCAATCTCCCATTCGCTCAGCCTTAAGAAATAGTCGATTGATTGATATATATTGTTTTACGTCCCACTCGAGGATTTTACACTCATATGGAGACGAAGTATGGCAACCATTTCCATATACTGAAACCACAACCTTGCATTCTGTAGTTTCTGAAGATTATTTTTCTCTTGCTGGATCCTTTCACCAATTTCTGTCAGTGTGTCATTGCTTTGAGCATCAATATCTGGGACTTCTCCAGCTAAGAGTTTTTCTATGAGACTGACTAGCCCCTGTAGATTGTCTACTTCTCCAGCCATGTGGGAGCTATCTGCTGGTATATCATGTAACTCATCTATGAGATCTGAGTATTTCTGTAGAATGTCTTGTTCTGGGTCTGCTTGTATAATATCAATACCACGTGCTTTTGCAGTCAACATAATGTTAAGTGCTGAATCTGTGAGGAGATGTCCTCTCACAGCTGGAGATGTTGCTTTGCCAGAGAGCATATACCCTAAAGTATTGTCTGCATAAACTACTCCAAGAAGCTGAATGAATTCCGTCGAGCGCACATTACAGTTATGTCTAAACAAAATCCAAAACTGGGCTGATGTAAATGGCTTTAAATTTTCTAGATCTAAAATGACCTGCATGCATTTTTGTTCTAAACAAAACAGCACGATGATCCACAGTTGGAATTAGATGGTACTCCAATTAAAGTTGTAAAAGAGATTAAGTTCTTAGGTGTCATAGTTGATAATAAACTCTCTTTCATTCCGCATGTAGCAATGGTCAAAGAAAAATGTACAAAAGCCCTTGATATAATATTATTTATTATTATTATTATTTATTGCTTTCCGCCACACTCAACAATTTTTCAGTTATCTGGTGGCGTCCAGTTTTTGTTGGTGGAGGAGAGAACCCAGATACAATGTACCTGGGAAGAGACCACCGACCTTCCCCAAGTAAACTGGCAAACTTGCTCACATAACGCCGCGGCCGAGATTCGAACACGCGTCGACAGATGTGAGAGGCTTTGTGATTTTGAACCCGATGCTCTAACCACTCGGCCACGGAGGACCCCCTTGATATAATAAAAGTTGTTGCAAACCCAAAATGTGGAGTAGATAAGAATACTCTTCTACATCTGTATCGCAGACTACGGCTATATAATATATGGAGCTGCAAGAACATCTTACATTAAAGCCCTAGATACAATCCACCATCAAGGACTTCGACTGTGTATAGGAACTTTTCGAACCTGTCCTGTAGATAGTTTGTATATTGAGGCAAACGAACCACTTATAAATCTACGTAGAATAAAACTTATCTTATAATACATTGTTAAATTAAAAGCTAATGTTGACAATTCTGCATTTACGTGCATGACAAAAATAAGACGTGTATCAAATCAATTGGTCTTCGAGTTAAAAAAAAAACCCACCATTTACATGATTCTAACTTATCTTTGGACATCATAAAACCCTTAGAAATACCACCATGGATTGATTGTTTGTTTTACGTCCCGTCGATAATTTTTCACTCATATTGAGACGTCTACCACCATGGAAATTACTAAAACCAAACGTTGACACTTCACTTTCTGAATATAAAAAATCTGAAACAAATTCCGCTATTTTCAAACAAAGGTTATCCGAAATAAAACAATCTAAACATTATACAATTGATATTTATACAGACGGTTCGAAAGACCAAAATAAAGTTGCTGCTGCTGCAGTAATCAATAACAATGTTTTCTCAGCACGACTCCCAAATGAAGCAACAATTTTTACCGCTATCCAACTTGCGTTAGAGTACATAAAAATTTCTAAGGACAAATACTTCACTATATTCTCAGATTCCCTATCTTGTCTATAAGTAATATGATTATTGATCATCCATATATTTTAGACATTTTAAACCAGTATTATCTTTTAACTAAACAAAATAAAATAGTTGAGTTCTGCTGGATTCCTAGTCATATTGGTATCCATGGTAACAACAAAGCAGACAAAGAGGCAAAGAATGCACTACAAAAGATATTGTACATTTTAAAATTCCTTACACACATTTGAAATATAACATAAAACTATATGTAAATGATCTTTGTCAAATATATTAGGATTTCTGTGACAGAAGTAAACTGTATTCTATTCAAAACAAAGTAACATTGTAATGAAACGCCAGGACGAAGTTATTATTTCAAGAATATGCATCGGACATTCAAAATCGTGTAACATTGTAATGAAACGCCAGGACGAAGTTATTATTTCAAGAATACGCATCGGACATTCAAAATTGACACATTCTTATTTATTAAACAGAGAACTTCAACTTGAATGTATATATTGTGACTGTCCATTAACTATACAACACATTCGTTTGGAATGTAGTGATTTTACACCCAAACGAAATAGACTTTTTAATAATGTGCAATCAATGTATCAACATTTTACAAATATTGACTATCATCTTATTATAAAATATTTACAAGAATGCGACTTTTACGGAAAAATTTGATCCTTTACAATATAACCTATTCATATACACGAAATGATATGTATTTTTACCTGCTTACGATTTTTAACTTTTAAGTCCGTCGGATGGGACTTTAAAGGGTGCTCCGTGTCAAGGATTACAACCCCCTTGGCACGTAAAAGATCGTTTCCTTGATTTTCGAAAAAGAGTAGGCTCACTGAGGACCGTCAGGGAAACTTCAGTTTTCATAACCAACCATGTTTCAGTTGTTTAATCGCCGTAAAATGGCTGAAATATTGCCAACACGGCGTAAAACCCCAATCAATCAACAATCAAACTACTGTTGAATTTCCAAAGGCCGCATCCTCTAACGAATGGGTTGAATTTTAATTCTAAAACTACAATAGGTTGATCTGACCTGTATCCAGGCTTGATATAAATATTTTCTACTATATTTGATAGGTTTTCAGAAATTCAAATGTAGTCCAGACGACTTTGCTTTAAAGGATTTTTCTTCCGCCATGTATATACCTTGCTATCTGGCTTTATAGTTCTATAATAATCTACTAATTGCATATCATCCATTACTTTTAATAGTTTTGCCTTGCTTTAGGGTTACTGATATTTGAATAATTATAAGTGTCAACAGAGGGATCAAGCACAAGATTCAAATCTCCACTGAGAATATAATAATCATTATCAAATTCTAGAAAGACATCTCGGACTTTCTCATAAAAACAAGGTGAATCTGCATTAGGCCCATAAATATTAATAAAAGTAATTTTGTTGTCCTCAATTGTGAGGTCTAAGGCTAATAAGTTACCATCACTATCTTTTTTTTTTCTCTGTGAATTTGAAATTGAAAGTTAAAGAGTATACAAACACCCCTTGAATTGGACTTGAAAAAGTTGAACACGCATCTATAACCCCACTGTGCAACAAATGATTCGGATTCTGTTACAAAGTGGGTATCTTGAAGACAGATAAATGAATATTTTATTGTTTTGTAAAAATTCAATACGTCTTGGCGTTTTGAAAGAGTAGCTAGCCCCTGACAGTTCACCGTTGCAATTTTTATTGCACTATCTATTACCTGGCCCCGTGTGGGTCCGGGGGATAAGAATTGGCCCACAGTATCCTCTGCTTGATCGTAAAAGGCGACTAAAAGGGGCGTCCTGTTTGCCGTGGGATGTGACCCGTGTCGGTGGAAGAGGGGATCCTGGTGGCTGAGGTTGATGGGTGTTAAGGTTACAACGCTCATTGACCAACACTCCACTTTGGCCCTAATTTCATCTAAACGGGCGGACGTGTTTGGCTCGGCACGTTCAATCGGCTGGTCACGCCTAGCTTAAACGATATCCATCAATTTTAGGCCTGCAAATTTAGGCCTATGCTCGGCACTCAGGGCCTTTGAGCAGGGAGGGATCTTTATCGTGCCACACCTACTGCGACACGGGACCTCGGTTTATACGGTCTCATCCGAAAGACCGGCACCCACGTCCCACAGTGGGATTCGAACCCCCGACTCAAGGATCATCAGATCTTTGAGCCCGACGCTCTAACCACTGCGCCACGCGGGCGGCTCTTCATTGTTTAATGGTGATAGTAATAAATTGGAAAATTCTTGTCTTCTTGTCTTGCACAGAAGACAACTTGTTACAAATAATATACAATTTCAATCTATTGATATCGTTTAGGCGGTGGCTAGGGTCAATTGGGTGATCCAGAATTCAGATTAAATGGAACTCCAATCAAAATAGTTAAAGAATTTAAATTTTTAGGAGTAATTTTTGATAGTAAATTATCCTTTATTCCACATATTCAGATACTTAAAACTAAATGTTCCAAAGCACTTGATATTTTAAAGGTTGTCGGCAATACTCATTGGGGTGCAGACAAAAATGTTTTACTTCAACTTTATAGATCTCTAATCCGATCCAAGTTAGATTATGGATGTATAGTTTATGGATCTGCTAGAAATTCGTATCTCCAAGCCTTAGATGCAATTCATAACCAAGGTATACGTATCTGTTTAGGAGCTTTTCCAACCTCTCCCATAGATAGCATCTATGTAGAAGCAAACGAACCTTCACTTAAAAATCGACGTGTAAAATTAAGTCTTCAGTATATCATTAAACTTCGTTCCAATCCCAAACACCCGTCATATAACTGTGTATTCCACCCTAAATTTGAAATAAAATATAACGAAAAGACCAAAGTCATTAAAGCACTTGGATTGAGACTCCAAAAATATATTAAAGACTCTAATATAGATTTAAATGTTATTTCTGAATTGCAAATTCCACCCATCCCAATTTGGGAACTTTCAAAACCTACTGTTAATTTAGATCTATCGAAAGACAAAAAATCAGACACAAACTCATTTGAATTTATTCAAAAGTTTAAAGAACTGAAAGACAGTTTTTCAATTCAAAATGAAATTTACACAGATGGATCAAAAGACAAAAATAAAGTTGCCTCCGCTGCTGTTCATAGAAATGATATCTTTTCCGTGCGTTTGCCGGATAACAGTTCAATTTTTACAGCTGAAGCAAAAGCTATTCAATTAGCAATTAATTTTATAAAACAGTCAGAACACAAAAAATATGTTATTTATTTCGATTCCCTCTCTTGTCTTCAAGCAATTAAAAACTGTAAAATTGACCACCCGTATATTTATAACATTTTGAAAGAATATGTGGTGCTAAAACGTCGAGGGTATAATGTAGTGTTTTGTTGGATACCAAGTCATATTGGGATACCTGGAAACACTAAAGTTGATAGTGCTGCAAAACAAGCATTACAATTACCAATTACTGATTTTAAAATTCCTTACACAGACCTTAAAACTTTAATTAGAGAATATGTAAAACATTTGTGGCAATCTGATTGGGATGAAAAGGTAAATAACAAGCTACACAATATTAATCCTGTAGTTAGTAAAACACTACATAGTGTTCTTAAACGTCGAGATGAAGTAGTTATTACTAAATGTAGAATAGGACATTCGCGGATGACACATTCGTTTCTTCTACAAAGGGAAGATCCACCTAAGTGTGTCTTCTGCCAATGTCCTCAAACAATAAAACATATTTTATTAGAATGTGGAGATACAGCTCTGATAAGAAATAATTATTTTGATACGCAGTCTATGAAAGATCTTTTTAATAATGTTGATTTGAATAAAATTTTAGGATTCCTACATGAAACTGGTTTTTATCAAAAGTTGTGAAGAAAAAATTGATTGTACAAAATTATAACTAGATGATGATGGTTTTTATATACAGTGATATCTAGACATTTTTATTACCATATTTTAACATTTTTTCAAATAGCATTTCTTTTTAAATAAATACTGCTTTTATAACATATCTTTTCATTTATATAGAGTCAGCCGCAGGATAGCTGAAAAATGGCTCAAGCGGCTATAAGCAAGAAACGATCAATCAATCAATCTATTACCTGTATTTGTACCTGCACCTGTATCAAGAAAACATACACAACTGCCTCTCTTGCACATACCTCTCATTCGGATAGTAATAAACTGAACGCACACACACACACACACACAACAGCAACAACAATAGTCTAAAAAACAGTGTCTTTAACTTGGAATATCACCTCGCGAGAACATGGCCATATGCAGGTTTATCGAATTTTTTATAACCGGAAGTCCTTTCGGCTGCGTAATTATTATACAAAGAGAGAGAGAGATGTAGATGTATTTTTTCCGGAATATTATAGAATTTTCATTTTTTTCGCTTTTTTCACTTTGTTT
Source organism: Ostrea denselamellosa (assembly GCA_024699665.1). Lineage (NCBI taxonomy): Eukaryota > Metazoa > Mollusca > Bivalvia > Ostreida > Ostreidae > Ostrea > Ostrea denselamellosa. The sequence continues at coordinate 5,345,105 of JAMZEH010000054.1, read as the reverse complement.
TCTAAGTCGTCCGTTATATCGAACTTCATTCGACGCTCCCCAACTTTTCCGTAGACGGAACCGTTGAAATACCACGCGTTCTCCACTTCATCTAACTGTGATAAGCGCTTGATAAGTTCCACGTTTGCCTTGGTGACGTCGTCTACCAGTCGATATCTTTGGTCCTTGACTAGTGATCTTTTTCTCATTACCGGTCGCGGTAGCTCAGTGGTTAGAGCGTTCGCTTCGTAACCGGGAGGTCGTGAGTTCGAGCCCCGCTCGTGCCATGGCCGCGTCAAACCTTAGACGAAAAATAGATAGTGGTTGCTCCTTCGCCAAACGCTCGGCATTTAGAAGTGAGAATCACGGGTCTTTCGGATATGACCTTAAAAACGGAGGTCCCGTGTCACGGTAGGCGTTGGCACGTTAAAGAACCCTCACTGCTACGGCCCTGAGCGCTAAGCATAGGTCTAAATTCTTGGTACTTCACCTACAGCTGGTGACGTCTCAATATGAGTGAAAAATTCTCGACGGGACGTAAAACAAACAAACAAACAAACATTACCTTCCACTTTGCACTAGTATTCAGCAATTTCACAAGCACAGGTCTGGTTTTTCCTTCCTCCCCAGGGATTCTATGGACTGCTGCCATCTTTCTATCCTTCAGTACTTCTTCCGCTTTTTCCTTGAAAAAAGACTTAACCAATTCCCATGTATTTTCTTTATCTTTTTCCGCCAGTCCCATAGTCTTGAAATTAAACTTTCTTGAATACTACTCGTTATGGTTGCGCCTTCTTAGAGCCTCTACTGCCGATTCTTCAGTTTCTTGCACCACTCGTCGATGTTCTCTGACTTCTTTCATACATTCTTGGAAGCGCTACATTTTTCTGGTCTAACATTTCATATTGCGTGACATAGTTTTTATCTTCTTATTATACTTGATCTTATTCTCTCTGCATCTTTCCTCTACTGTTTCATTTATTGTTCTGTCACATTCCTTGTTGCTTTTTTAATAATGGACGTGACTAGCGCTTCTAGTTTGTTTTCTTTCACGTTTTTCTTTAATTCACTTTTAATCGCTGCGAGATCTACACGAATACTTTCGAGAGAGTTAATAGCCCCTGGGCTTACTTCAGACTGATTTCTTGGTGACGAAATTGGTGATTTCTTTGTCCTGATAGAACTGGCCATTTTCCGTGCTGACAAATATTCACTCTGTAAAACTGTTAGAAAGGTTTTCAAGTCTTTTCAAGTGAAAAAAAAACAACTTTAAATACGCATTCAACACTCACGGGTAGTTCTAGTTGAACACTCCAACAAGTATTTCAAGTAAAAAAAAACAACGGAATATATAAGCCACAAATATTGAAACCTGCAAAGTCCTGCCCTGAGCTCTCAATCACGACCGTTCAGCTTGACCTTCATTTTTCAAGTCCCTGCCTTTATCAATTTCATTAAAATTTATAAAGTAATCAAAACCTCAGATGGGAAAATGATTTTCCCCCCAAAATATCGAGTTTTGAATATATTCCCATAGGGTCCCCCTTAAATTAGATTACTTTGAATTGCAAGCTTTTCTGAAAGGTAGTGAATGTTGTGACCTCTCTATATGAAGTAGCCCTGTACAATATTGCCTAAAATGCAGTTTTTTAAAGTTGAAAGAAGAAAGGTATAAGGATCAATCCATGGTAATAAAAAAGTCCTATAGTTTAACGGGAAAAGTCGCATTGTTATATCAACTTTCATAATCCCCCCGTATATATGTCTGAATTTATCAAATTTACAATTTGAACCTAAAAGTGATTAATTGTGATGCTTAAATTAACCTCAAAGTTGATATAGATAGTATTTTCCTTAATTTAGCACCGACTTTAGCATTGGGCTTAAAGTGAAGTCCTTTAGAACAGGCCTGTCTCTAAAAGAAATCCTGATGTTATGATAGGTATTTACAATTGGATTTTTACAGACAGCCCTGCCCTGTTGTCAAAATTAATAAAACGAAATATTTCTCTTTTTTATTTTTGACTGACGACCTGCCTCATATTTATACCCTCAATTCTTGTAATTAGTTTAGCTCAGTAAGCTATACGGCTGTCACTGTATGCCAAGGTTCCTTTTTGTCATGGTTCGAATACACAATATATAATTTTAATTGCGCATTTTCAACTCTTTGATAGATTGTATAAAAATATGTAAAAAAAAATTTCAATAATCTAATTAAAATGCATGTTTATTTTCATATAAAAGACATTTAAGTGAAAGCAAATCATAAAATTCCTGTACACAAATGTAATCAAATGGAACTATATCTTGAGGTAGTAGACTTTGCCACGAGAATAATTATTATTCGACTCAAATACATGCATCCTGTATAAAAATACGTCGAGCAGATATTTATGTGCTTTCCAATCAAGAACTTTTGTTCCGTTTCTGGAGAAATCCTGAAGAGCTAGTGTATTTCGTTGCTGTGAATTGTCGATGTTCTATGCCAAAAGTGCAAAACTGAGGTTTACGAAAGTATGAAGTATCATAAAGACACAATTTCAAAATTATACCAATTTACAGAGATTAAAATCATGTTAGGAGCAAGCTTCGAATTCTATTATTCAGTTAGCATGTGAAATTTAGGTCCATATACATGTTCAAACACGTTATGGATACGATGTGTTTTGAATTTAAGCGAGGCGGAAGTGAACTTCAGCACTTTCACAGAATATATGATTGATGTTTTAAACAGTGGTTAGATACAAAATGGAATTCATCCATTTCGTTCTATTTCGTATGTTTTCATGTTACGTCACAATTCTCCTAAACTCCGTTTCGAGACAAGGGAGGCTTTAACCAAGCTGTGTGATGACTTTGATGATCATAACAACGTGTGGTGACTTTGATGATCGCGACGTTTGATGATCGCGACAACCTGTGATGGTCGTGACAAAGTGTGATGACTTTGATGATCGTGACTAAGTGTTATGACCTGATGATCGTGACTAAGTGTTATGACCTGATGATCGTGAATAAGTGTTATGACCTGATGATCGTGACTAAGTGTTATGACCTTGATGACTGCATCGTATGATGACATTCATGATCGCTACAACTTGTGATGATCGTGGCAACGTGTGATGTCTGATGATCTTGACAACGTGTGATGATTTTGACGATCGTGAGAACAATAATTACGATCCATTGTCAGTGACACCTCTAACGAGGAGGGGACCCAAATGCTTTACCCATTTTAGAAAATAATGAAGCTTATACATGACAAGAGCAAGGAGTGCAAAAACGATATGTAACTGTAATGTGAAAGAGGACTAAATAATCACAATTTCGTAAAAGGTTCAACGTTTTGGGCAATACATTTTCCAGATAACAATATCACAGATATGATTATTGATAATAATGATATACAGTACGTTTCCAACTGCTGTAAGATCAAAGACTATAATTCGTCAAATGCAAAAGGAAGTCGCAAAATCATGGATGTCCTTCATAAATGGTGGGCTGAAGAATATGCGACGAAATCTGTGACTTGGATAAATAAACTTCATTTATATGAGTGACGGTTGAACTTCTATCAAAAATTATGCTGACTGGAAAAAAAGCGATAGTAGTTCTCAGAGACAAGAGATCAAATTTCAGATTAGATGGAGTTTTTTATTTTTAAGTAAAACTTCTGCATACCCTTTCAAAAGTGCTGCCGTAAGCGAAGCTATGTTTTAAATTGTAAAAGAACAGAAAAACAAATATGTAGTTTTCCTTAAATGTCATTTATTAAAATGACGAAATGTAGTGCTGAAATTATATATAAATATACTGGGAGGCCAAACAAACATAATATGACAAAGTATGGATAAGACAACCTGAATGAAATCTTACATAACACACAAGCAGGTTGAGAATTAAGGAGGCCTCCCAGTAAACCTTAAATAACAATAGCAGAAAAAGGTGGCCTAAAAATATGCCATGACAAGGTGAAAATATTTGTGTTCAAACAATTATTGAACCTTGAAGGCCACCCGAAGCGAAGGCAGCAAGAAAAATGGGTACAACACTGATGAAAAATACATCAAATATACAAACGTTAGATGTGTACATGTGTAATAGAAAACATATCCGTGCAACCATAAGCTGACCACGAACTAACGGACAACGGCATGTACCATGGACAACATTAACACAAAAAGGAATTAATACAAAAATAAAACAGCGACCAATAACTCATATGATTAGCGGGGGTAACGGTTATGAGGGGACCCACGATGGTGCAACCAAACAGCTGACCACCAAAGCGGGAAAGGAAACCAAAGGGTATAAGTAGGGGGGTGTTAAATGCTAGTGCAACCAAACAGCTGACCATTAACAGGCGGCAGAGCCCACCCACCCATCTACAGCAGGAGTTTTAATTGGTTGAAAACCTGATGTAGCGTTGGAATGCAGTAGATTTCCATCGACCTAACTTCTGAATAGAGGAATCAGATAAACCCTTTGCTGCAGCATCAGTTGCAGCCCCCATTCGAAAACTGTGACCCTTGTAGGATTGGGGATTTAAACCACATCGACGTATGGCCTGGCTCAATGTACTGGAGACAAAATAGTAGGACAGTGGCTTGCCTGATTTAAATTGAAATAGGGGACCCGTTGTATGTTGGAAAACTGAAACATAGGCCTTTATAGCCGCGACAGAGCACAACGAGGGAACAGCATGAGAATACACATGCAGAGATATGGGATAGGGACTGTCTTTGGTCTTATGATGTCGGAGAGTCAACAGTACGGATCGGTCACTGTCAAAGATGAGGTCTTGCCGTTGAATGACCTTGTCCAAATGTGATTTACCTTTGGGGACCAACTCACCTAGGCGAAGGAAAGCATGGTAGGCTAGGAGGAAGAGAACTCGTTACAGAACACATAAATCAGGGTCAGGTAACACGTCCCGTAATGTGGGGACCAATTTTTCCAATACTGCGTACGTGATAGGTAAGCGGGAGTCAGGGGTAGGATGAAGCCTAGAAGCTCGTGAGCCTTTTAAAAGTTTTTTTTACTAGGAAGGAATGACAGGGGTCTGGTCTTTCAAACAGCTTGTGGACATAGGAAATAGCAGCACAATGGGGGGCTCTGGAAGAAGTGCGTACTCCAGAGGAGTGCAAGTAACCTATAAAGTTGGCGATGATTAAAGGTGAGACTGGGAATTTCAATGCAGGGGTGGCACTGGACTGACGAAACCGGAGCAACAACGACCAACTTCTAGCGTAGGCTCGCCAGGTAGCAGGAGAAAGTGAACAACATAGCAACTACCACGAGTCAGCACTCAAAGTTCCATCAATTTGGAGGGAATGGGTGTGGGTTCCCGTGCCAACCATGGAGCCTTTAGTAAAGTTTCCTGAAATTGTAGACGGGATAAACCATCAGCAATAATATTCACTTTTCCCGGAATGTGACGTGCTTTGAAATGGATGTTTTTGCACATACAAACGACCACCAACCTACGCACAAGTTGCATGAGAATGGGTTCCTTTGAAGATTGCTTATTTATCACAAATGCAACAGCTTCGTTGTCCGTATAGAAAATAACATGTTTGTATTCCAAAACTGAGCCCCAAATTTCTAGAGCCAAAACAATACGAAATAGTTCCTTGATAGCAATTTGGAAGGACTTGAAAGAGGCAGGCCAAGCAGAGGCAAACCACTGAGAACCTAACACGCCAGCAAACCCTAGGGAACCAGATGCGTCAGTGAACAGTTTCAAATGTGTAGAGGAAATGAAATTTGTGTCTTTGAACACAGCTTTATTGTTAAAATTTTCAATAAATAATAGCCAGGCATTGATGTCTAAGCGAGCCTCTTTGTTAAGGCGGATTTTATAATGGTGGGGTTTTGCGGGGCCCTTGGTGAGATCAGTAAGACGGTGGAGGAAAGCGCGACCCGGACAAACAACGGATGTAGCAAAGTTTAACAGACCCAATAAGGATCGCAACTCCATAAGTGTGACTTTTTTTCGATTAGAAAAACTGCATAACTGAGCACGTATCTTGCAAACCTTGTCAAGGGGCAATCGACACTCCATCAACTCAGAATCAATTTCGATACCATAGATAGTGATAACTGTGGATGGCAACACCGTTTTTTTCATGTTTAATTGGAACCCTTATTTTAGAACACAGAGATAGAAAATTATTTAAATCCCTTGCACATCCATCAGAACCTTTTGAACCAATGAAAAAGAAATCATCGACCATTTGAGACATGCCCCCTGCGTGAAATTTGGAACACATAAGCCACTGCAGAGCACAACTAAAGGTTTCAAATATTTTGCAACTGCTTCGTGCACCCATGGGCAGGCATCGATCATAAAAATATTTGTCCTGCCAAGTGAACCCTAAAAGATGGTAACAACTAGGGTGAATAGGAATGATGCGGAAAGCATCCTCTATGTCGGCTTTTGCCATCAAACAGCCCTGACCAAACTGTAGAACAAGGGAGATAACTGTATCTATGGTATCGTATTGAACCTTAGCTGCCTCGTCAGGAATATGCGAGTTGACCGAATCTTGTAAAGGGAACGATAGGTCATGAATAAGGCGAAATTTACCAGGAACGGATTTAGGAACAATACCTAACGGGGAGCAAACAAAATGAGGAAAAGGGGAAACATCAAACGGACCCTGAACCCTACCGAGATCAATTTCTGTTTGTAATTTTTGTTGCACTTCAAATGAATGTGAGCGAGCAGAAGAATGATTGGTACATGATTTTGGAGCAGGGGAGGATGTACAACCTAACAAAAAACCTACAGAAAATCCATCGATCAAATATTGGGAAAGATTTGAGTCATAACCATCTAGTAATTGGCGTAACTTATGTGGGTTTACTGGACTGGGTAACTTTTGATTTTGGGGCCAAGGATGAGGGTTTGTTAGCATGGCTGGGCTGCCCACTAGAGGATGTGGAGGATTTGGCTTTAAAGCATTTGAACCGGGGGTGGGGGTCTTTGCAATAGATGCAAACATGCTTAAAGGAGCAGGGAGAGGTGGAACAGGGCTGCTCATTGTTGTATGCATAGCACAGTTTTCCTCGAAAGGGTTGTGCACTTTTTTGAGCGGAGGGACGAAAGGAGCCCTGTGATTTGGGGATAGTGTATGCACGCACCATAAGTTCCCCTAATGACTGTTGCCAGGGGAGAGGGCTAAATTCCCGGAGTTTCCGGAAATTTTCACCATAGTACCGCCAAGCAGCATCCCCATTTGTCGCATGCAACTGGCGTATAGTGGACATATATTTGAGGATATGGGGGAATTCAGTAGGTTTTGCCTCAACATAAATACAAGCAAAAACCAGGAACGCATTGGTCCACTGGTAAATAGTGAGTGGAGGTTTTTTGTTGCCCGGTTTAGACAGAGTGATGCTCCCTTGTTCCATCTGCAGGGAAAGTTTATCTTCCTGAGTATCAGGTAATAAGGAAGCCAAATCTAAAAATTTGTCAGCCCAAATTTTTTGTTTAAGGCGGTGGGGAATAGTGGCCCCTAGGGGAATTCCTGCAGATAGTTGTAAAGGAGCAACACTTGTTGCAGACGATTGATCACCTGTTGTGAGGGAATCACCCCCAAACAATTGGTCTAACGCCCATAAGAATGGTGATGGAGTTGTTCCTAGGGAGAGTGATGTCTGAACAGTCCCAGGGTTGCCATTGGCGTCAAAAACCTGCCTCACAGACTGGAGACTGGAGGGTACGGCACAAGAGGATGTCGGCGAGGTTGCTGGTGCATTGTCAGGTTGAGTGAAAGGTAGTGGGGCGTGGTCTGTCTCAGGACGAAGGAGGTATTAAAGATTGCCGTGTCACAATGGCATCCGCCAGACGGTCATAGTCAATCCCCCCTAGGTGGGGCACACTACTTGTAGGGGGTGGACTGCCAAGCCTCCGTCTCTTCTGTGGCCCCTTGCCAGTGGTGGATTGCCCTGGCTGCTTCTTCGGCATTGCTAAAATATAAAATGTGACCATAAAAGAAAACAAGTTAAAATTGGACAATGCTTACCATGTGAAGGAATGTCTATACTTGCATCAAGGAACAAGAATCTGTTCCCGAAAAACCCTGAAGATGTAAAACCCAAGAGCCTATAACAAGAGTTCGTGCAAGTATAGAGGTAATGGATACCAAGCCCGAGGTACACATACTCTAATGCACTTGATAATTAAGTAAATTACAAGAAAGCTTGGGTAATTTACAGGATACATCAGGCATAAATAGTAAACATTCAATGCAACAACAACAAAATTCAATATGACCAGGATATTTTGATAATACCTGTAATAGTATCGAGTGACAAGTATCTGCTATCCAGAAATCCTCAAAGATGTAATAAACCCCAAGAATGTTTCAGACAAGGGTTTGTATTCTTAAAATGGAGACCAAGTGCATGGTACTTGTTTTCATAATTGCACCGGCTAACCCATCTAAATACAAACTTGGATAATTACAGGATCAAGCAGACTAGGCCAAGCATCTGCTCACAAGAAATCCACAAGGTGTAAAAAACTTAAGACTTATGCAGAAGTTGTATATTGGAAATGAATACCAAGTACAGATATTTCTATCTACAAATGCACCTGATAAACCTTCTCAACAGTCTTAAGTATCTTACAGGATAAAGCAGAATCAAGAAATATTATCTTGCAAAATGATAGAGCATCTGCTCACAAGAAATCCACAAGGTGTAAAAAAAACTTAAGACTTATGCAGAAGTTGTATATTGGAAATGAATACCAAGTACAGATATTTCTATCTACAAATGCACCTGATAAACCTTCTCAACAGTCTTAAGTATCTTGCAGGATAAAGCAGAATCAAGAAATATTATCTTACAAAATGATAGAACAAAGATACTTAAGTCAGGTGTTACTGTGTCAAAGGCAAGGGTCTGCTATCTCAAAATTAAAAAAAAATCAAAATCCAAGCATATTTCCTAACAAGAATTTTTGAAAGCATTCATAAATACACTGGAAAATGGATACCAAGTACAGGATACTTATCCATGAAATCCACTTGACATAAACCAATGTAAAATACAAACAGCTTGTGTAATTACATGATAAATCAGAAAATTGAGGGCGTATATATATATATATATATACACACATACCCACACATATATATACATACATACACACACACATACTTATATGTGTGTGTAATAGAACTAATATCTACACAATAGACATACACATGTGCCATGCACATAAATTATGAAATTATATCACAAGGTAATAAAAGGTCAAGGTTGACGAGCCAGTGCACAGCAAGTGGCATGAAAATAACAGGGAATACCAAAAAAGAAATGAATCTGAGATGGGAAATTCATTGAATTGTTAAAACGAATTACCCAGAGACACGGTTGGATGCTCTCAAGATGGCTCGTTTGACACTCTGCCAGTACTTGTGCATTTGCCGTTTTTCAGTGAGGGAATACCGGAGATGGACACCATCCCGGGGACTCCAGAACCCATGGTGGTGATAGAAAGCGATTCTGGAATGAAGATGTTCAGATGCCCACTGTTGTAACGCTTGGTTGACTTCCACCACTTTGTCATTAAAATGTCCCGTGCGACGTCTCCAGAACAGCTGACCAATTACCACATGTTTAACGTCATAACCATGGATCAAATAGTTTACATAGCTCAAAATGTGGCGCACTAAGCACTTAGGATCAATCCCATTGTCCAGGTCATTTTCCCCGATCTGCAAAAACGCAATGTCAACAGGCTCCGAAAATGTTGTATACTCACGATAACGAGCCATGCGATCAATTGTAAGCCTGCCAGTGGCTCGAAATTCCACAGAGAATTCTTCACCGTTTAACTTTAAGTTGTCGTAATCAGTTTCCGACTCACAGAAACCCCGTAAACGACGGATAAAACTATGTTCCATAACCAAAACTTTTTTCGGCGTCATGCCCGCTTCTAGTCAAAACAAAGTCACGTGACCCGCAATGTAACGCTTGGGGAAAATTCTCACACTGAACACAAGCACAATTACTGGTCAAAACGCGCCAAGAGCGACCATCAAAAGTAATAACACTAAGGGAACAATGTCCTAAAAAGACTATATCTGTTGAATTTTCAACGGAAACGCTTAAGATCCTCAAAATTAATCCAGAATAACAATGGCAAGAAAAATCTCAACTGGCTTGATCGAAATGCAACCAAAGAATGAGCACTAAGCATTTGATTGGCCCAAATTATAGCAAAGGGGCCCCATGCGGGTAAAACGTCTAAACCGAGACAACAATACGGGGCAGTTACGGGATATTCCCAAATGAGTTAGAACATACAAGATTAAAACAAAATCGAACTTTACATAAAACAATTTTTTTTTGACAAAAAATTTTTATAATTTTTTTACAAGGCGCTGCATGGGGAATGTGAAAGTCACAAGCGTGCCAGAGAACTGTTCAATGATTTAAAACAATATTCCAAAAAGACCCCTTTCGGTTGGAGATCCAAAGGGAAACACAGCTAGTCGAAAGGGTCGTTCCATAAGACTAGTGACCACTACTAAATAAGACAAAGTCAAAAAACTATATAAAGCCACACTGAGATATGTGTGCCAAACGTAGATTTAGTAATATCTTGAACAAACCTGAAAAAGAATTTACCATAAACGGTTTCAAAGGAAACCCCAAGAGAAACAGAACAACATAAAACAGGATTATTGCTATCACAATCCAACTTTGGCATGTAAAACAATAAAGACCAAACGTCTTCCAGAAAAGCATATAAAAATTTATATAGATATAAAAATTATATATATATAAAATCTAACATGATTCTATGACTTGTGTAGAATACAAATATTTTCCATTTGGATTAGCCTCCGGTTCAAGATGAAGGTGTTATTAAGGATATATTGAGGGCAACGTGGATCACATAGCGATAATGCATTAAATATTTTAAAAAAATCTTCACCCCTGACCATCTTAACTATAAATGCATTCATATACTGAGCACGAAAGTTTCTACCATGACTGTAAAATCATTGGACCAAGACTCAGGCCTTAGGGCGGGGCTAAATGGACCTTATCGCGAGAATGAATTATGTAACTCTGTAAAAGATCTTTTTCCTAGATATCAAGTTGAGGGGCCTCCGTGGCTGAGTGATTAAAGAATCGTGCTCAAAATCACAAGGTCTCTCATCTCTAGTCGGCGCGGGTTCGTTTCTCGCTCGTGCCGATATATGTGAGAAAGTTTGGAAGGTTGTAAAGTTTCGGAAGGTCGGTGGTCGTCTCTTCCCGGGTACATTGTATCTGGGTTCTCTCCTCCACCAATAAAAACTGGACGCCACCAGATAACTGAAAAATTGTTGGGTGTGGCGGAAAACAACAATCAATCAATCAAGTTGAGAACTGTATTCAGATTCAAAGGTTCATACTTGGCACAGAGATTGCCTATGACCACAAGCATAATTAACATCTTTTTTGGATCATCTTCACACCAGACTTTTAGAAGATCTATGAGCCTCTTGTTTTTTCTCAGATATCAGTACAATATATGCTTGGAATATCTGATAATTTCTGTGTGCCTTTATAGTTTAGTAGTATATTGTTTTAACGCCCCACAAGAGAATTTTTCCGTCATATGGAGACGTTACCATTGCCGGTGAAGGGATGTAAAATTTAGGCCTATGCTCGGCGCGTACGGTCTTTTATCTTGCCGCACTTGCTGTGACACGGGTCCTCGGCTTTACGGTATCATCCGAAGGACTGCCCCATTTAGTCACCTTTTACTACTATCAGGGGTACGGAGGACCTATTCTAACTTCGGATCCCCATGGGTAGGTAGCAATTGCTTTTCATGAATGACAACGTGGAGGTTAATTGACGACAGTGCCGATAAATATAGAACTTGATTACGTCGAATTGATCAACAAGACGCGAAGATCTGATGATCCGCGCCTGTCAACGAGATGTGATCCATGATCCAACTCTTAAATATCTATAACAAAAATAAATGAAAAAAATCTTCCTGTAAACAAACTATTCACAGGGTATATCACGCCTCCATCTTGGCTTTCTTTTTTACCAGCTGCATCGCTTGCAATTTTCGGCGAAAAGTTCGACATAATATTACTATTAGACCCTTACCACTTAGAAGCAACTCTGTCATGATCTTACCTCTCGTATCGTCATGGTTAACTGGAAATAAAGTCAATTTATCGGCTATAATCAACCGTCAATCATCATCTACAGCTTCGCAAATGCGAAAAATTGGTAAGAGGGGGACGGAAGTTGACATAATTATGCAAATGAGAATTTCCTTGCTGATGTAACCTCTGAAGCTTGTGCGGTGGAAAAGGGGGTGGCACTGAATGCAGGGTAGTGTGCAGCCCTGCAAACAATGAAATGTGGGCACAGTTGTGTGGTTTTGGGGCAGACTGGCAAGGGAAATTTAGAAAAGCTATCGCAATTACCAAAACAACATTGAAAATGCACACCCCCCTTTTTTTTGCTTTGAGTCCGACAAGCTAAGGTTTGTGTGGGTGTTAATTTGGTTCTTAATATCTATTATGAATGACAGATACCTTCAACTAATTTTAATATAACGAATGCATGAATAAGTGAAGTAATCATATTTCACGACCAATAGATTAGTGTTTAAGATCCATATTATCTCGCTATCTATATGATCTAGAACATATTTAAATCTACTGCTAATCATAATAATTTTTAATTTTATCGACCAATGAAAAAAGGACTATCCCGAAAGTTTTTTAACTTCCGCCCCATTTTACCTATTTTTCGCATTTGAGAAGTTATTTCCAGTTAACTATGACCATACGAGAGGTAAGATCTGTGTGGTATGTGGTGCGAGTGTGTATGGTTGCAAATCCACTAGGCACTGGGAAATGTGTGCGCATGCTTGGAGAGTTAGCTTTCGACTGTATGGTAGCGAAGAGTGTTGCAGGCAAGACAGGTTGAGAAGTGTTGATTAGTATAGACATATTACTTTTTAAGTGTTATATGTTGCTTGATTGAAATACGCATATATTATAACGTTTACCGGCGTTATCAATCCGTACATGTAATACTTCAGTTGTTTCTAAACGGCTGGGGTCTAATTATAACATTATATCGAAAATTGCAAGCGATGCAGCTGATAAAAAAACGATGGCGGCATGATATACCTAGTGAATAGTTTGTTTACATGAAGATATTTTTTTAATTGTATATAATTAAAACGTCGAGCGCCTGTGTTTTGTTTGTTTGTTTGTTTATAGCCGCCTGAGCAATTTTTCAGCTATCCGGCGGCTGTCACCATTACCGGTGACAGGGCTGCAAATTTAGGCCTATGCTCGGCACTTAGGGCCTTTGAGCAGGGAGGGATCTCTATCGTGCCACACCTACTGCGACACGGGACCTCGGTTTATACGGTCTCATCCGAAAGACCGGCACCCACGTCCCACAGTGGGATTCGAACCCCCGACTCAAGGATCATCAGATCTTTGAGCCCGACGCTCTAACCACTGCGCCACGCGGGCGGCTCGAGCGCCTGTGGATTCAACTCTTGGGATCAATGTACTGTAGTAATCATAACGATATACCCCCTTATGTATCTTTAAATTCACATGCATATAATGATAGTTGAATTCTAAATTATCAAAAACATAAAGTTAAATGATTTTTGTGTACGCAGTTTTGTTTGTGACGTGGTCGATCATATTCCATAAAACATGCATTGATGAACTGTGACGTCAGTACTTTGAGAGACATGATATGGATTCAGATCACCACAGTTGCGGAACAGGAAAGTGATCACGCATGTACAGTATCAAAACAAGAATTATTGTTGGGTATATAATAAAATGCTGTGATAAATTGTCACGGATAATATCTTATGGTGTTTGATACTCATATACATGGCTTGTCATAGGGAGAACTAGTTGATATAATATACATGCAATACATCCTGCATCCACTTGCACTATTGTTGACAGAAACCTGATCAGGATAGAATTTGATGGACAAGTAACCGAGTCGGTGATTGACAACTTGACAACTCTTCCATGGGAATACCAAGAAAGGGTAGACAAACTACCGACATTAGAGACATTCTAATCGATGGAGTCCAACATTTTCTGGTTTGAAAACAATGAAAGTCAGAGATGTTGTGCTACTCTGGATACTAGACAGCCAATATCGTTCTATGTTGCATCTATAGCAGTGAAATGTGTAGCTGATATGATCTTACATGCAGGGTTTTCAATGCAGGAAAATGGATTTTTACTGAGACTAGTTGTGAGGTAAGCATAACTGATTCAAATGAACATACATGGTTGATGTACATTGTATTTATTTTTGTTTCTATATTGTGAAATTCATCAAGTAATTTCATGATATTTTAGGGTGATTATGTTGTGTTTCGATCAGAAAAAGTGGAGGCATTTTTCATTCTTGGAACACCTAGAGAGAGATACTTTATTGCGAATCAATCTGGTAGTCGGTACATCCACAGAGCGGACAATCGTGTTCGGCTCAATATCCCAGCAGGAGCTGTAAAAGAAAACGAAAACTTTAAAATCACAGTAATATAATTCCTTATGCATATTTAGCTCACCTGAACCGATGGTTCCAATTGATCTTTTCTGATCAAAACTTAACGTTGTCTTGTTCTCGTCATTGTCATAAACATTTCACATTTTCATCTCCAGAACCATTTCATTCAAGCATGGTACAATCCTTGGTTAAAGGGGATTCCAGTTCAAATGAAGGGCTATGCCATCTTGGGGGAGATAATCACAAAAATAGGGTGGGGTCATTTAAAAATCTTCTTAAGAACCACTAGGCCAGAAAAGTTCAAATTTACATGACATCTTCCTGTCATAGTGCAATTGTAAGTTTGTGAAAATCATGACTCCCGGGGTTTAGAGTGGACCGGTACCACAATATGGGATTTTACATGCGAATATATTTGGGAAATCTTTAAAAATCTCAAGAACCACTGTACCATAAAAGTTCAAATCTACACGACAGCTTCCTGACTTAGAGTAGATACAAATTGTGCAATGCATGGTCCGGGGGTAGGGTAGAGCCACGATAGGGGATCAAAGTGTTTTATGCTAATATATAGGAAAAATCTTTAAAATATCTCTTGAACTATTTAAGCAAAGACTTTCATATTTTGTATATACATTCTTTTCGAAATGGCTTTTCATATGGTGCATTGGTGTTTGATCATGTGACCTTGACTTGGAAGCTTGACCTACTATTACTGGTCGCGGTAGCTCAGTGAGTAGAACGTTCGCTAAGTAACCGAGAGGCCCGCTCGTGCCATGGCCTAAGATTTAGACAAAAATAGGTTTTGATTGTTCCTTCGCTAAACGCTCGGCACTTATAAATGAGAATCGCAGGTCTTTCAGATATGACCTTAAAAACGGAGGTCCCATGTCACAGTAGCTGTTGGCATGTTAAAGAACTCTCACTGCTACGGCCTGGAGCGCTAAGCATAGATCTAAATTTGTGGTACTTCACCTATAGCTGGTGACGTTTCAATATGAGTGACGAATTCTCGACGGGACGTAAAACAAATAAACAATGAATAAATAATTGACCTACTATTAATAAAAATATATATGCTGTATGTCCTGAACTATATACTACTCAAAATTTGATAAGGATCATAGATATTTTTCTGTTTAAAAAAATTAATAACTGCATAACTGGCAATATTGTGTCCAAGTGAAATCAAAAACGTCTTCAACAAACTCGCACGTGCATTTCATGCCATGGGAAATGCGTTTCTTATCACAGTTTATGTTTTTGCTACCATTGCACGATTTTCATTCAGGCATCGGTGTCTGATTCTTTCTAAAATTTCAAACTCACTTGAGTGTTTACAATAAGTTTATCAACACAATGCCCCCTCAACGTGTAACTGGGCAGATATATTGGAGTGCTTGACGCTGGCTATTCACAACGTGACATTGCAAATGCACTAAACGTCAGCCAGAGCGTTGTAAACAGGGCCTGGAACCGACAGCAAACTTTTGGTACAGCAGCACACCGACATGGGATTGGTCTTCAGAGGTCGACAACCCAACGCCAAGACCATTTTTTTGGCTCTTCAGGCACTACGCCGACGTAACGACCTCCTGAACGCCTCGGGGGTGAATGTGTCCACTGCGACGATACGGAATCAACTTCACAATGCAGGTCTCAACTCGAGAAAGGCATGTAATCGAGTCCCTCTGACTTTTCGACACCGGCGGGAGCGATTGGACTGGGCTGAAGATCATGTCACTTGGACACAGAACACTTGGGTTCCAGTTCTGTTAACCGAAAAGTCCTGGTTTACACACAGGAAGCAACGAGTGTGGCGACGACTACGTGAACATTTCCATGATGCCAACATCAGTGAAGATGACCGTTATGGTGGTGGTTCCATCATGGTCTGGGGTGGAATTAGCAGAGATGGAAAAACAGATCTTTATGTCCTGCAGAGAGGAACAATGACGAGGGTGCGGTACCGGGATGAGATCCTCGATATTTACGTCAGACCCTACGCTGGTGCTGTTGGTCCTGAGTTCATCCTGATGGATGATAACGCCCGTCCTCATCCCGCCAGGGTGGTGTAACAGTACCTTCAGCAGGAGACAATTGTCCATATGGACTTACAGCGCGCTCGCTCGACTTGAACCCGATTGCGCATGAATGGAACATGCTGCAGGTTGCCCTTTCACGCCATAGAGCACAACCCACGACTTTGGCAGAGCTCTGAAACGCCCTCGTGGAAGAGTGGAACAACCTTCCCATTGGAAACATCCGGGTGCTTATTGACAGCATGGCTCGACGTTGTCAAGCCGTAATTGATGCAAAGGGAGGTCATACCCGGTATAGACACTTCATCGACTAAGTGTAATGATGGACTATCCCCCAAAACTGTAATTCTTTCTCTGGTTTGCTGTTAACTTTTTGTAATGAAATGCCTTTTGGTGTAGTTATCAGATTTCAAACATTCCGTATTAATAACAGTTCATGCCGTTCATGAATCTTCATTCCTGAGTAAACACGTTTCTGTTAAATTTGTTATGTTAGTGGTAAATTACACACATATAATCTAGTGATCCTTATCAAATATTTAGTAGTATATTAAAGGTAAATCTTGCATGTTTTATATAAATGGGTTTTTTTATGACAAGACCGTTCATTTTATATTATGACCTGAGGTCTTGTGACCTTGAACATGGAGTTTGCCTTACTTTTAAGAAAACATGTAAAGTACATTCAGAATTATTTTAGGTGGAGCTTTTCATATTTGTGTATAAATTCTTTATTGCAATACCTTGTACACAGTGGTATTTGATCTTTTGACCTTTGAATGTGACCTACGTTGAGAAAAAACAAACCCTGACCTATCCAGTGTCTGCTGAACTATTTAAACTAAGGCTTTCGTATTTTGAACATAAGTTCTTTATGGCAAGACTTTATTATGTCGTGAAGTTTGATTATGTGATCTTGGAATTGAACTTACTTTTGATTGATTGATTGGTTAAATATTGCGAACGTCCCGTTCGAGAATCTTTCACTCATATGGATACGTCACCATTGCCGGTGAAGGGCTGCAAATTTAGGCATATGCTCGGCGCTTATGGGCTTTGAGCAAGGAGGGATCTTTATCGTGCCACACCTGCTGTGACACGAGACCTCGGGTATTGCGGTCTCATCCCAAGGACCACCCCATTTAGTCGACTCTTACGACAAGCAAGGGGGGTACTGAGGATCTATTCTAACAACCCGGATCCCCACGGGGAGGACCTACTTTTGAAATCTCTTACCTATTAAAAATTTCCTAAGCTATTTAAGGTAGATCTTTCATATTTTATATAATGAACTTTTATGGAAACACCTTTTATTCCATACTTTGTCCTTGTGACCTTGAAATGTGACCTACTTTTAAGAAACCCTAAACTGTTAAATATCTTAAGAACTATTCAAATGGTTCTTCCATATTTTTTTTTATAAATTCGTTACGACAAGACCTTATGATACAATCGTATTTGATCTTGTGACCTTGACATATTTTCTTTTAATACCTCATCTAATAAATATCTCCTGAACTATTAAAGGTGAAACTTTTATATTTTGTATGTAGATTCTTTATGGGAGTATTTTGATATATTTCGGTTTGTGATCTTGACCTGGACGTTTGACGTGCTTTTAATAAAAATATAACTTATACAATATCTCCTGAACTATTTAAGTTGGAACTTTCTTATCATATTTATAGATTTCTTATTTCTTAAGTCTTTCATATCATACCATGATCTACATGCATGACCTTGTGACCTCAGTCTTATCCAGAACAGCAAGATCATGTTAGTCATATTAGTGATGCTGCATCTCTGTTGTGTGAATTTATTTTCAGTTATATTGTGATTCTTTGGGGCTAGGTTCGGTCCACAATATGGGGTCATAAATTTTCATGGGAATAGATTAATGAAAAAAATATTTTCAAAATTCCAACAACTCCAATGCCAGGGCCAAGGTGACTCAGATGAGTAATGTGGCCCATCTGCATCCTGCTTTTACTGAATACTCTCGCAGGTTACAATATTGTAAGCATAAATATTTTCTATACTGTATGTACATAGTTATTGGTAAAAGTTTTAAATCTACAATACATTATTATACGTTTTCCCTGTGAAAATAGAAGAAATGAAAAAGAGGAAAAATATGTTCCCAGACCAATATAAATTTCTCTCAGTAATAAAGGGAATACACACACGTTCATTCAATAGGGCAGTTGAAGTTCAGCTTCCATTGGATAAGATTGAACAAGACGACGAAACGGAAAAGAAACTGGACGGAAATGGAATACGTATATTTCCACATTGATGGTGACAAAGTAACTCAGCTGAAGAATCAGTCAATAGAAAGAAGAGGGGACACGATTGTTACCAACGTGGAAAAGTTTAGCACGTACGTTTCTGACTATGAAATTACGACAGAAATGACACTTTCTCATGATTGTTACTAGCTTTATGTTTTCATGATAAACCCAATACGACAATGTTAATAAGAGAGTCTCAGAAGCGTGTTGCTTCACCAGTTGATGTGTTTGGTTCTGTTTGTTACTTGAACGGAACGCTACACGGGTGCGCAATACTAATAAATGCGTTTTTCTTTCGAAATGACTCCCGTTTTGTGGAAGGTTTGTACGCTATGTAAATTAATAGGTGTAGTTTCCAGCTTTGTTAACGTTTATTTCTAATCATTTTTTGTCTTTATGGTTTAACTTGGTTTTTATGGAAATTTCTCGGAATATCGTATAATTTGCATACAACGATACACCCTCGTCGTCTAATACGTAGTACCGAAAAATGTTCTTGCAGACATAAATTGAAATTTTGCTCTTTTTCTCAAATTTAACTCGTAATTTTTAAAATAAAAGTTTAGGAAATTTTGCATCTGCAGTATAGGGATTACTATCACACTGTGCTCAGAGAGAGAGAGAGAGAGAGAGCAATGATAATTTTAGTTTAGTACATACATGTACACTTGTAATGTTATAATATATAATTATAATTAAACGTAGTGATTCCGTGGGAATCCGAGTTAGAATAGGTCCCCAGTATTCCTTGCTTGTCGTAAGAGGTAACAAATGGGACGGTCCTTCGGCTGAGACTGCAAAACCGAGGCCCCGTGTCACAGCAGGTGTGGCACGTTAAAGATCCCTCCTTGCTCAATGACTGTAAGCGCCGAGCATTTTTTCACATGTTTGTATAGGAAAATTCTTCTATCGGTCTACCGCAAAATTTTCAGACTGATATTATGCCTTGATCTGAATCAGTTGTGTATCTTTTGTATTATGTTCTGGTATTAGTTCATGTACTTTGTACTGTAGTGTAAATCTAAGACAGATTTTCTTTTTTTTTTAAGAATATGCCTAGAGGTGGGCCAAAAGCATACCCATGTGGTAAAAGAACAAAACCAGACCAAAGGTGATTCATATTGGGTTCTGCCTATGACAGTTACAGACAAGTATCTAGGTCTTACCACCTGCCAGGCGACAGATGTAACATGTACCAACTGTTCCTCTAAGTTTTATAAATGCTTGCACATCTGTTAAGAAAACTACGAGTTGTGTTTCGGATTCATCCTATAACAATGATCCAGATTATGAACCAGCAGTAAAGGCAAGGAAGACAGTGAATATTAAAAGTCCAAAAGTGATTCCCCTTCCTATACAGTCTTCAGGAAAGAGCCATTCCAGTTGTGTGATATGTAAGAAGAGAGATTCAAAGCTGTTCTCATTGTCTACAGAATGCAGACACAGAATATTTATTGCAACAGGTCGCCTGCTACTGTCTGGGGCAAGGTGCTGCCACACACATGTGACATCAGATGCCTTCCTAAGAGAAGATGCAATCAAGTGTCTGGAGGCTGCTTCGAGTGACTGTCAAACATTTTTCAACAAAAGTGACATATATTCACTTTTATCATCCATCAGGGCTTTTGCTCTCAGAAATGAAAAATGCAGACTAGACTTTGATACCAGCAAAGGACTCACAGATTATCTGTAGAAATCTGTGATTTTTGTATAAAATGTTTTCAGTTTGCCCCAAAATAAGGAATTTGGACATATTAATGTTTTAAAATATTTTTCTTGCAATTCTGCTGATGAATTTTAATACATGGAATTCTTTGTTTTGTTACTTCTTGTTTAATATATCAAATATAAATTGTTTCAGAAATCTGGAATTTTGGTGTAAATATTGGTCATTTTGCCCCAAAGTGAAGAATTTGTATATAATTAACTATTCAATTTTATTTTTAATTTAATTTTGTGTTGTAGGTTCTAAACTATGGAATTGTTTATATCACCAGATCTCATAAATGTAAATGTTATCAATTCTTTCCAGAAATCGGTGATTTTTGGGTAAAAAATGGCCATTTTCCCCCAAAATCAGGAATTCAGACATAGTTAATAGATCAATTCTATTTTTAATTTAATTTTGTGTGGTGGGTTCTAAACTGTGGAATTGCTTATATCACCAGATCTCGATAAATGTAAAAGTTATTAATTGTTTCCAGAAATCGGTGATTTTTGGGTAAAAAATGGCCATTTTCCCCCAAAATGAGGAATTCGGACATAGTTAATAGATCAATTTTATTTTTCATTTAATTTTTTGTTGTAGGTTCTAAACTGTGTAATTGCTTATATCACCAGATCTCGATAAATGTAAAAGTTATTAATTGTTTCCAGAAATCGGTGATATTTGGGTAAAAAATGGTCATTTTTCCCCAAAATAAGGAATTTGGACATACTGACAGTGTAATTTCATTTTCAGTCTGATTTAGTATGATGAATTCTTAAATAAGGAAATGCCGCCCGCGTGGCGCAGTGGTTAGAGCGTCGGGCTCAAAGATCTGATGATCCTTGAGTCGGGGGTTCGAATCCCACTGTGGGACGTGGGTGCCGGTCTTTAGGATGAGACCGTATAAACCGAGGTCCCGTGTCGCAGTAGGTGTGGCACGATAAAGATCCCTCCCTGCTCAAAGGCCCTGAGTGCCGAGCATAGGCCTAAATTTGCAGCCCTGTCACCGGTAATGGTGACAGCCGCCGGATAGCTGAAAAATTGCTCAGTCGGCTATAAACAAACAAAACAAACAAATAAATAAGGAAATATTTGTTTTGTTATTTCTTGTTTCACTTTATAGTTATTAATTATTTCCAGAAATCTCTGATTTTTTTCGCAAAAATCGGTCGTTTTACCCCCAAAATTGGGAATTTAGGCCCACCAATTATTACCAATTGTTTATTTTGTATGATGAATTCTAAAATTTTGATCT
This sequence comes from Ostrea denselamellosa, assembly GCA_024699665.1. Classification (NCBI taxonomy): domain Eukaryota; kingdom Metazoa; phylum Mollusca; class Bivalvia; order Ostreida; family Ostreidae; genus Ostrea; species Ostrea denselamellosa. The sequence goes on along the minus strand of JAMZEH010000054.1, from coordinate 5,323,286 downwards.
GTTTGTATTTTCATTTCTTGTTTATTAAAAAAGTTATTAATTGTTTCCAGAAATCTGTGATTTTTTTGTTGTTTTTCCAATATTTCACCCCAAAATTCACAAAATATTAAATAATCAACCTAATAATGGCTGAAATTGGTGATGCAAGTTCCAGTTAATCAGAATAACAGTAAATTATGATGTTTTGACATTGGGCATTTTTGGCCCTTAGTGCCCCTTGTTTTTTATCAAGATCCGACTTCCAATTTTGACCTTCAGCATACGCAATTCTGATGCGCTTCATAATAGACCTATTTTGACGCTCTACCTCGCCATTCGCTTGCGGCCATAGAGGAGTCGTTCGGTGGTGAACAATTCCATTGTCCAACATGAAATTCTGAAAATGTTCGCTAATAAACTGAGGACCGTTGTCGGTATGGATTGAAAATGGCAATCCATGAGTTAAGCAAAACTTTGAGATCAAACCGGTAATGTTCTCCGACGTAATGTTCTTCGTAATTGCGACCTCAAAATACCGACTATAGTAGTCTACTAACACAAATATGTATTCTTTACTGGGTAACGGCCCTAAAAGATCCACAGCCAAATGTTGCCATGGCGCAGAAGGCAATTCGGTACGCCTCATTGGCTCTGGTTTACTCGGTTGACCTACTAACTGACAACCATAACAACTCTTGCAAAACTTTTCAACACATTTGTCGATCCCTGGCCACAATACTTTGCTTCGTAACAATGATTTCATTGCAACAATGCCAGGATGCCCTTCGTGCGCGAGCTCAAGCACCTGATTACGCAACTGTATCGGAATAACAATTCGCGTACCACGCAATACTAACTTTCCAATCGAACACAATTCTGCGCGCACTGGTAAATACTCTTTGAACTCGATACGATGCCATTGTTGACTAACAAGACATTGTCTCACAGAACTTAGTTCTGGATCATTCTCCGATGCTCTCTCAATCTCGCGAGTAGTCATCGCAACGGGAGTTGCTTCTGTCGCTACAAACCTAACATAACTATCGACTGTGTCTAGCGATAACTGAGTAGGGTCACTTTTCACAAGACGTGAAAGTGTATCTGCTATATTCGTCGAACCCGGTATATATTTGACTTTGAATGCATACGGTTGCATTCGCAGCACCCATCGTTCTATTCGAGCGCAGACTTTCGACCTTGGGTAGTATATACATTCAAGTGGCTTGTGGTCTGTGAGTAGCTCAAACTCTGTACCATACAGGTAAACATGAAATCTTTCGCATGCCCAAACTAATGCCAATGCTTCTTTCTCTGTCTGAGAATAGCGGCGTTCTGTATCACTTAAGCTACGACTTGCATATGAGAGTACACGAAATTCCCCCTTTTGCTCTTGCACTAGCACTGCCCCAAGTCCTAGTGGACTGGCATCTGCTATGACCTTGGTGGGCGCCAATTTGTCATAATAACCCAACGTTTTCGCATCTGCCAGACGGCGTGAGTTCTACAAAAGAATCTTGCTCAGGTTTTCCCCACCTAAATATGGAATTCTTGCGAGTTAACTCACGTAATGGAGCTGCTACCGTAGCTAGATCCGGGATAAACCTAGAACTGTAGTTAACAAGTCCCAGAAAACTACGTACTTCACCAGAAGTTTTCGTTCGCGCGCTTCGACAACCGCTTTGACTTTGGTCTCCGATGACATGACCCATAAACACAACTTGTGACATATTCAATTGACATTTGTCCTTGTTCAAAGTAAAACCTCTCTCTAGCAAAACCCAAACAACATTGTCTAAACATTTGTCATGTTCAATCTGATTGCTAGCACGTACAATAATGTCATCTGCAATGTGATGCACCCCCTCACAACCTTGCAACACCTGTTGCATTACCATTTGATACATTTCTGGTGCACATGTAAGACCAAACATAAGTCGTTTATACCTAAAACAACCCTTATGTGTCACAAAAGTTGTAATTTCACGCGACTCAGCTTCCAACTCGATTTGGTGGAAAGACCACTTCACATCCAATTTACTAAACACTTTACTATTGTTCATGTCCTGAAGAACTTCGTCTATCGTTGGAATTGGATGTCGTACCCTTTTCACACTGGTATTTGCCATACGCATGTCAACGCAAAGGCGAATGTCATCAGAACCTTTGGGTACACACACTACTGGGGACACCCAACGACTAGGTTCTTCGACGCGTTCAATTATGTCCAAATCTAGTAGTTCGTTCAGTTTTTTCTCCAGTTTGTCGCGCAAGCTGAACGGAATTCGCCTCGTGGGTTGAATCACTGGGTCGACACTGTCATCGATAGGTATCTCAAGTTGGTACGATTTCAGTTTCCCGACGCCGTTGAAACACTCCGAATATTTGTCGAAAATAGTCGCGTCTCCAATGGAATTCAAAGAACTTCCGTCTGGTAAATGTAAAACGCGTAACTTCAGTGCAGTCTCCCTACCAAGTAACGCCTGGCCTTGACCTTCTATGACAACGAATTCTACATTGTCCTCCGATTCACCATTGCACTTCACATTTGCACGAAATGTTCCTGCAATCTTTAATGGTTCTGTCGCTCCATAAGAATACAGAATCTTCTTTGACCGCATCGATTCACATTCAATACGATTTCTCTTTAGCTGTTCCCAAATGGGTCGCCCCATAATATTGCACGTAGCCCCTGAGTCAATAACCATCTTCAAGTCAACATTTCCTACATTAACGGAAATACTATCGTCTACGGCATTAATCTGACCCACACGGAATGCATAATCGTCACTAGTGTTCCGAGAATCTGCACCATCAACTTGTTGTACTTTTCCAAATTTCGGTTTTGGTTTTTTTCGCTTATCCTTAGTCTTGCATCGACTTTCGAAGTGCCCCATTTGCTTACACTTCCTACACTTTTTTCCGCGAGCTGGACAGTTAGGATCCTTACGCATGTGCCCTGCATAGCCACAATTATAACACTCAATTGACTTATTCACTGTCGACGGTTTCTTGTTATGCACACTAACCTTGTTTACAGCACCAGTAACAACAGTTCCTTGAGTGCGGCCCTCAATTGACGTAGCTTGTCTCTCAGAGTCTTCCATAGCTCGTGCGATTTCACGGACCTGCGTAAGTGTGAGGTTCCTACCCTTTTCAAGTAATTTCCGGCGCAAGTTATGTCGTACACACTTGTCAATGATCTGGTCTCGGATCCGCTCGTCGATCGCCTCTCGATTCCCAAATTCACATGTTTCCGCTCTCTGACGTAGTCGAGTAATGTATTGTTCAATTGTTTCGTGTTCTGACTGTGCCATACTCCGAAATACTGACCTTTCGTACGGAGCATTTGCCTGGGGTTTAAAGTAATTGTCCAAAGCATTCACCGCTTTGTCATACACATCCTCCCCTTCTCCTTCCGGTAATGTGAAAAAAATATCCTGCACATCCATTCCCGCTGTATGCAGTAACAATGCCTTCGCTTGATCTGCGTCCTTGACACCTTTCCCTTTAGCGTAAAGTTCAAATGCCCGACGCCATCTTTTGCCATTTTGATGCAATACCGGCCACATCCGATACATCAAAATTCGGAATCCCCTGCACATCCGGCACGAAAATACTAGCCATCGTGATCACTGGATGTTAATTCTCCTCGTCGCCACATTTTATGTAGCATCCTCACCGGCTACATGTACGGATTAAACCAGCTTGGTACACAACACATCAAACAGTTCGTCATTTAAGACCGCATGTTTATTAACAACCCGTGACAAGAACAAGGGCCGATAACTCAACATAAAGTCATGATAAAGAGAATATAGTTATCTCCCGTATTGCATCAAACTATACAATTAACAAACACTACAGCTTACAGTTCATTTTTGCATATTGCCTACAAGGTACGGAAGGCAGACGGACTACGCCATACCATAATATGTCCCGTCTTTGACGGGCGAATGAAAAAGCATCTGGCCATTCTATACAGGAGCAACGAAAAGCAGAAATACTAGCTTGTAAAGAACAATTCATGGATGCCTTTAGGCGACCCTGTAAACTGTAAACTTATTGAATATGCTTGTGTTATCCTTCAAGTTCATCTGGTACGACTATCCAGACAAGTTCAAGTTCATCTGGTACGACTATCCAGACAAGCAATGCTCAGTTTGACCTCGACTTGCTGTCTAGGGGTCTTTCAATGTTCCCAATGGTACCATATGTAAGTGTGATTCTCTGTCAGGATCTCTTATTCATTTATATCTACAAATATAAATTTAAGTATGCAATATTTATTTTCATGTCTGCATATTACAAAGAATTAATTCACACTGCACAACTTTATTACAGTATTACGTTGTTTAACTTCTGTCTATCTGCTTGTCTGATATAAGAAAGTACAGTAAATATATGTATACTGTATACAAATTGCTGTTATAAACAAGAGGCCCACAGGCCTTAACGGTAACCTGCGTATCATAGCCCATACATTTTTCTCATATTTGCATTTAAGCCTCAATCTGGAGTATTTTGGTCACAGCTTTGTAATCTTTCTAGATACACATACAATACCCATTCAATTACAATAGATTGACTGTGTATTGTTTAACATCGTCTCGAGAATCTTTCACCCATATCGAGAATCTTTCACCCATATGGAGACGTCACCACTGCCGGTGAAGGACTGCAAACTTTAGGCCTATGCTCGGCGCGTTCGGTCTTTAAGTAGGGGGATCTTTATCATGCCACACCTGCTGTGACACTGGACCTCGGGTTTTGCGGTCTCATCCGAGGGACCGCCCCATTAGTCGCCTATTGTGACAAGCAAGGGGTACTGAGGACCTATTCTAAACCGGATCTCAAATACAATAGAAGATGACGTTTAAAGTAGCCGATATCTCTCTGTCACCAAATTGCAATGTCTTTCACAATGCATTTGTGTTTTTTCTTTATTTATTTGTTTTTTGGGGGTTTTTTTTGTTTGTTTGTTTTTTTGTTTTTTTTTCGACATGTATGGAAGTATTTTTAAAACTTTCGCTTATCCCCTTTTTTGCAGTTTTGGACCAAACTGTATGACCCAAGGGAAGCTATGGTCATAAATTTAGCAATTTACATTCCACTTATGCGGCCTCCGTGGCCGAGTGGTTAGAGCATCGCGCTCAAAATCACAAGGCCTCTCACCTCTAGTCGGCGCGGGTTCGATTCTCGCTTGCGTCCATATATGTGAGAAAGTTTGCCAGTTTACTTTCGAGAGGTCGGTAGTCTCTTCCCTGGTACATTGTATGTGGGTTCTTTCCTCCACCAATAAAAACTGGACGAAACCAGATATCTAAAAAACTGTTGAGTGTGGCGGAAAACAACAAACAATCAACTAATCCACTTATCCTAACAGTTTTTACCCTGTCTCTAGGACCTCAGGGGTGCAGGAGCCCTGAAAATTATAATTTGTGTCCCCCTTGTCCCAGAACTGCATCATACACGATTTTGGAGGAATTGGACTGGTATTTATCAAGAAGTTAAATTTGTTCATTTAATCACAGACCATTTTGCATCCACCCGCATACCAAAACCGCTACCCTTGGGTTCACGAAATTTAGAGTTTTGGGGAAAGGGCTACCTACTCATTCTAAATATCCATTTAGTGTCAATTTGGTATCAATATCATTTTCTAAATGTTTTATACTTGTAAACTATTTACCAAGTTTGGTCCCCCCTGGCGTCAGAACCTCCACTCCGGGATCATTAAATTTATAATTTTTGTAGAGGACTTCCTGCTCTACATTACCATGCATTTAGTTTTCCTTAAAATGTGCAGTTCTAGAGAAGAAGAGTTTTGAAAATTGGTCCCTTTTTGGCAGTTTTGGTCTCACCCTTCAGGCCCCAGGAGGACAGGAGTCCTGAAATTTAAAATTTCTGTCCGCCTTGTTCCAAAGATTCTTCTTACAAACTTTCAAAGAAACTGGAATGGTAGTCATGAAGAAGTTAAAAATGTTCAATTGTTAAAACATTTAATCACTGACCATACCAACACCCCTACCCCTGGAATCATGAACTGTACAGTTTGATATAGGGACTCATTCTAAATATCCATTTAGTTTCAATTCAGTATCAATAGCATTAAAGAAGATGTTTTTAAATGTTTTACACATAAATACTAATACCAAGTTTGGCCCCGCCCTGCGGTTAGAAACTCTACCCCGGTGATCATGAAATCAATAATTTTGGTAGAGGCTTTCCTATTCTACATTGGAATGCATTTAGTATTTCTTACAAATGTACAATTCTAGAGACGATTTTTGAAAATTAGTCACTTTTAGCAGTTTTGGTCCCACCCCTAAGACCCCAAGAGGACAGGAGTCTTGAAATTTACAAATTTTGTCCGCCTTGTTCCAAAGATGCATTATACCAAATTTGAAAAGAATTGACGTGGTAGTTATCTACAAGAATTTATAAATGTTCAATTATTAACGCACGACGACGGACGCAAACAAATTGCAATAGGTCACCTGTGTAAACTCAATGTATGTCTAAAAGTATATAAAATCGTGGTTAGTGATGGGAAACTATCTTTGTTTACTCAAAACATGTATGGGCCACTAACTTTTTTTGAACACATTGTTTTTTAAAATTGAATTTTCAAATGCACCGGTATCGCATAACTAACGTTCCGGGTATAGCTTAGCGTTCCGGCCGAAACTTTAAACGCCCATAATTTTTGTTCCGGACTTTAATTTATGTTCCGGCCCGCGTAAGTTTGGTTCCGTCTGTAATCTTGCTTCCGGGCTCAAATTATCCCTTAAAAGATTTGAAGTGTGCAATGTTTACAAACAATTCTAACGGATATTTGGGGGTTTTGATCGTGTTATACAATAATTAAAGACTAGCTAAATAGGGGATTCTCATTAAAGCCGGATTTATTTGTGCTTTCCAAAAGCAAACATTGTCAGAACGATGTCCCAACCCGGTGATAAGTATTGCATGGTCCCTAAAGATCAGTCCCGCTCAAAGGCTGTAAGCGCCTACAATTTGCAGCCCTTCACCAGCGATGGTGACGTAAAAGAAATTCTTGAGAATGTTAAACAATATTCAACCAACATAACTCTTGGAAAGACACAGTGATTTTTTCCAAGCATCTAACAAATGAAGTACTATATATACATTATTATCTACTCCATCCTCACATATAAAAACAATTGTTTTATATGCAGAGAATTGATGTTTTCTCCATTCTTTGTGGACCAGGTGCACTGTGCGTATATACGATTTACACGTGGATTCGATGGTCTAAAATATAGAAAGTGAACAGGGCGTGTATGAAGAAAGAAAGCTATTAGCAAAGGTCTGTTCGTCCTACTTAACAGCAATGTCGTTCAAACATCGGAAACGAAAGGTATATTTCCTAAAGATATTAGAGATGAAGTTTGTGCAGGTGTAGATTGATTGATTGATTAAATACTGTTTAATGTCCCACTCGAGAATCTTTCACTTATATGGAGTCGTCACCATTGCCGGTGAAGGTCTGCAAATTTAGGACTATCCTCGGCGTTCATGGCCTTTCAGCAGGGAGGGATCTTTTACGTACAACACCTGCTGTGACACGGGACCTCGGTTTTTGCGGTCTCATCCGAATGACCGCCCCAGTTAGTAGCCTTTTACGACAAACAGGGGGTACTGAGGATTTATTCTAACAACCCGGATCCCCACGGGCATGCAGGTGTAGAGGAAATAGAATGTACACTAGGATTCGTTCAAGTCTTATATAAATATACACGTACATGTTTAAGTTAGAATGTGTTTTTACATATATATATATATATATTGGATGTGTATTTATGAATTTTTCATTCAATCAATCAACGTATTCGTAATTAACAAATTTGATATTCGAAGGCAATGGAGCTCACCTGAATCACATGGGACCGTAATGAAGAATAATAACAGTTTAACCTTTGAAGATTCCACGAAAGGAATATTGACATCAGGTAGAGACCCCTATTTTGATAGTAATGGTTCCAAGTGGAGTGTTCGAGGGTAGAATCATTTGTAAGACACCTCTAGTGATTGAATATGGGGCGACTGAATGACACAAAAGTCATCATGAGATAGACAACCATATATACAAATCCACGGAATGCTAAAAAAATTTAGATTAATAGTAACTTAATCGTTGAAGAGTCCACAAAAGAATTATGTACAGGAAAGATAGGAGATCCAAGGACTTTTATTTTTCGCCCTCACTGAGGGCTGTAGGGGTACCACCTGGGGCCTCCCGAGGTTGAGTCCATTTTTCAGACCTCTCTAATAATTGAATATTGGGAACAGAATAGAACAATATACAAATTTGATATATATCAACGTAGTTAAACATAGAGATCCCTTAAAAATGTCGCATAGGCAATTGAGGGCAATTAAGCTCGCTTAAAAGTTCATTATTTAATATCATGTAGCGTCATAAAGAAGGGCGGTAACAACTAGCTTCTACGGTCTTATTGGCTGCTGGTTTGTGGTTGCTAGCTTCTACGGTCTTATTGGCTGATGGTTAGTGGTTGCTAGCTTCAGCCTAGTACTTCCAACACGTAGCTCTTTAGATGACAATCTACCTTTTTGTAGATTAGAAATATTTGAAAAATCATTCATACCATAAATTGTTCCCAGATAGAATTCCTTAAGTAATGATGTAAGGGAAACAACACCACTAATTAGCTTTAAAAAAACTCGTACTTCCAAGCATAAAGAAAGCATCCCATTACTTTGCGGTAGATTTGAGACTTCTTATAATTCACATCAAGGTAAGGTATAACTGTATTTTGAATTATGACACATATATAATCAATGCAATAGTATTCCTAGTCCAAACTGAATATGATCTTCAAGGTGACACTAATCATTTTTTCCCTTATATATATATATATATATATATATATATATATATATATATGTTTGTGTGTGTGTGTGTGTGTGTGTGTGTGTGTGTGTGTGTGTGTGTGTGTGTGATAAATACTGAAACGCAAGATTATTCATATAGTCCAGGCATTCTATGGTCAAAATTGGCCGAAGGTAAGACAAATTGCAAATGTTTTCATTTCTGTTTTATTTTGTTCCTAAAATATGTGGCAATGACATTCTAAAACTATAGATAAATATATTTAGTGGAAGAGGTCCAAATTTGCAGATAAGTACAACCATGTCAATGACGGAAACCGTGAAGTTTACAATCACTACAGCAATAAAGGGTAATCATATCTTTTGATTTGTGTAACATATAAAGGCAAATGACCCCTCATGTTTAACTTCGAGAAGTCCAGTTTACATTGATATCAATTAAGTTAAAGTTATGACAAGTTTTTAGGTCAAAAATAGGTCCAAAAGTGCATAAAATCATATTTGAAATCTCACTCGGATTTTCACGTTCACACAAATGTTTAGTGGCCACCAATATTTTTGATTGATTTGTAAGACAAGTGTAACTGGCACGTAGTCAGTTTATTCTGTCAAAGGATCATCATCAGAGTCTGACCCTGTTGCCAACATAGGTGTGTTAGAACATACCATTCTGCACTCTGTACAAGCCATTGAACAGTCCATTCCATTCTTGCGAGAGATGCAGCGCATTATATGGCATCCTGATTTGCACTTGCATCTGATGAACTCAAGCGGAGCTTGAGGTGCTGGGGGAAGGTCTGTCAAGATGGGCATCATTTTGCCATGGCTGATTTTCCAGCACCACTGCTCAGCTATTATATCAAGCCTTTCATCCTTCCATGTCTGAATTTGATGGTAAACAAGAAGGGTATGGTATTTTGTTGCACTGGCTGTTGGTGGAAGTGTATTTGGCTGAACAGTTGTTGTGCTTGACATTGTCTTGTCATAGAATCTGCGCAGCCTCAGCTTGTTAACATCCTCTCCAACCTGGCCATTGTACAGACATACAAGAGCCTGCTCTCCTGCCTTGATTACGTCCTCTTTTGATGAGGTACCTCTCATGAACACATGTCCTTGTTCAAGAAAGTGCAACTCCTTTCTGATCTTGGTCAATGCGACTGATTTACTGATGCCAAAAACCCTTAAAGTGTTGTTTCACCCCAGGATAGCATGGATGAAAAGAATATTGTTACAAACAGTGTCACCAAGGTGTGCGCGGGTTGCTTTGATGTTCTAGTATCTTGGTGGTCTTTGGGGTGTTTCCTTGGCTCAGGTCTTAAAAAGACATTGTACTGTGTATCTTTGGCATGACAACAAAGCAAAACAAGGAGGTGAGTATCATCTCCAATCAAAACTGTTTTCTGTGTATCTGCACAAGCAATAGCTGTCTTGACAGTGAAGACATCTGCATCTTCACGTGCCTGATGCACCTCACACCCACTTTGTTCCAGTTTGCCTGTAAGCAAGTGAATGAACCGTTGCTTGTTCTCCTTGTTGCAAAGGAACTCATCTTTTTTCATCTAGAGAGTCACGTCACCAGTGAAGTGTACTGCAATCCCTGCACCACCACCACTTCGTCTGAGATGTGTGCAGTCTTTTGTGCTTGGAGCATTGCTGTATCCGTCAAACGCTACGACGCACTTTCCATATCTGGTAACAACATACTGCATGTACAGTGAACAAAGTTCATCCCAAGTCATCCATATGGACCATGGGATACGATGTAGCGGTGCTCCACCATGAAGGACAAACTGGACCTGATCTTGTGGACCAACAGCACTTTCCAGCTGTGGGGGACCACAAAGCATTTGCCAGAGTAGCTTTATTTGCTGGTCTCATGACATATTTCGAGTCAAAAAGTGCTGGTGGATATGTACAGAGTTCATACATGAACACTTCAGATAGATCATTACATCTCACACCAGCGGTAACAAGGCGATGAAAGAGCAACTGAGGATCTACATGTACCTCCTCATCTCTGATCTTGATAGATGCCTTAGCATCCATTATTACTGGCTGAAGACTTCTTTAGAAGTTGTAGTCTGTGACCTTCTGTCCTTCCATTGAGACCAGAATATTGTCACCTACTGTTCTGGCAACATGTGCATTTACATTTGCGTTGTTGCAATGTTCCTTAAAGAAGGACCTATGCTAAAGGGATTTCTTTGTGACAAGTATTGCAGTAGTTGTTGGGTGTCACTGGTATCCTTGCTAGTCATGCTGAAGTGGCCTCTTTGTGCTGCTCACTTGTAGAGTATGTGACCTCTGTCAATTCCTGCATAGCACTGTTAATCTCAGCGCATGCTGGTGTGGACAGAACCCACACAAGACGCTGGGTCTCTGTCAAGCCACGCCCTGTGTCAAGCCTCCAGTTGTTTTGACACTGCGCATCAGACACTGTTCAATGACAAGATCTGTTGACAATCCTGCCCAGGGTCTGGCTGACCGTCGAACTACATGCAATCCCTCACTGAAGTGTTTGTACACTTCTGGATTTTTTTTCTTGCAGTTTAGACATCTTCTGCAGGTAAATGTGGACACTCTTCAGGTACAAGTTATGTCCAGAGGCTGCAAAATAAGGAAGCATATCATGCAAACTATGTAGACGGAGAGCCCAATCTCCCATTCACTCAACCTTTAGAAATCGTCGAAGTATGTCAACCATTTCCATATTCTGAAGCCACAACCTTGCAGTCTGTAGTTTCTGAAGATTATTTTTCTCTTGCTGGATCCTTTCACCAATTTCTGTCAGTGTGTCATTGCTTTGAGCATCAATATCTGAGACCTCTCCAGCTAGGAGTTTTTCTATGAGATTGACTAGCCCCTGCTAATTGTCTACTTCTCCAGCCATGTGGGAGCTCTCTTCTGTCAGATGACCACTATCTGCTGGTATATCATGAAACTCATGAGTATTTCTGTAGAATGTCTTGTTCTGGGTCTGCTTGTGGAATATCCATGCTAAGTACTTTTGCAATCAACATAGTTTTAAGAGCTGAATTTATGAGATGTCCTCTCACAGCTCGAGATGCTGCTTTGCCAGAGAGCATATGCCCTAAAGCATTGTCTACATAGACTACTCCAAGAAGCTCCTGTTGCTCAGAGTCTCCCATTAAGTGACCAGTAGACCCCCAAAAATCCTCCAAGGCGCACAATCACAGAGTGAAGTTCACTGTCTGCAAGGTTGCCTTCCACCAAAGAGGCTGGTCAAAAATTACAACTGCAGTACAGTTGTACTTGGCTGCATGGTTTGAAACAAATTTGAGTGTTGAATATATGCATGTCATGTCGTTTGGATTTAGGTCTATCATGGGTAAGAACATCACTGATGCTTTCCCTGGGTTGTCACCTTTATGGACCATCTGCATGAATCCAGACCAGAGTAGTCGGGACACCTTGAGCAACAATATTGTATTGTATGTTTGTTTTCCGCCACACTCAACAATTTTGCAGTTATCTGGAGGCGTCCAGTTTTTGTTGGTGGGGGAGAGAGCCCAGATACAATGTACCCGGGAAGAGACCACCGACCTTCCGAAAGTAAACTGGCAAACTTTCTCACATATATCGGCGCGAGCGGGATTCGAATCCGCGCCGACTAGAGGTGAGAGGCCTTGTGATTTTGAGCGCAATGCTTTAACCAATCGGCCACTTTTGAGCAACAAAGAAAACCTTCTACAGTAGATTAAAGTTTGTGTATGGTTCCTTTACACATGGCGACTGGAGTGGCTGATAGCACAAAGAATACAGACTATCGTTCCTTGGTGTGAATCTGTGTATATTTATGCGCCACACAGAGCCAATTTCTTGTAAAGTCACATCTGCTCTTCTGATGATCGGTTGGGTCACATTTGTTGCAGGTGAAGGAGCAATCACTACCAATTTTAAACGTCTTAGGTTTGACGCGGCCGGCACAAGCAGGGCTCTATCAATCAATCGCAACATAAACCTCCGGTTAGGTATCTAGCAAACCTGCTGATTCAGCATATTTGAGAAAACGTTTTGAACTAGTAGTTTTTATTGTTAAAAACCACTACCATGAGTGCTTGAAAGTATTGTAGAGACAATGTAAGTACCTAATATACAAAACTATTTGATGTACCTACTCGGGATAAATGTGGTTCTCACCATTTCGCCATAAAAGATAACCTCCTAAATGTAACGCTGAATTTAGTAGTGTTCCACTAATTTTTTCCCCCTATATTTTAAATATGTTTATTTGAACAACATTTAGAAAAGAAAAAAGCATATTTAAAACATTTGCAATTTGTCCTAGGTCAAACCATAAATTGCCTGGACTAATATTGGATTATTAATCTATCCTACTATATAACAATTATGGACTCGTAATTTTTGTCCTTTAATGCCGCCTAATCGGGAGAAAGCTGGCATAATGAACATTGTACCTTACTGTAGTTTTCAAATTTAAGCTCGTATTTATATATTACCGATAATTACTTAATAAAGTAATAAAAATGGCAAAGTGATTCGGAATTTTAACCGAGAAAACTTTATTTTTGAATTCGGAGCGTGCGCACACATTATGAATTAGAGGGGATCTCAAAGGGACAATCAAACAATGCAATATATACGGTAGGCCTACGTGCTTAGTTCACATGGGTTCACGTAATATATCAATGGTGTCTTGTATTTTTAATGATAAGAATTAGTATCGTGCATTTATAATGATTATTTTTTAGAACTAAGGTGAAACGTGTGTTTACATTGTAATGTATTCAGAGCTCGAGTAAAAAATGAAAATCAATCTCATCTTACGAGGCTTATACATGTATGTAATTGCACATTTTCAAGAAATGATTTTCATTTATAAAAGTATCAGACACTTCTAAAATTGAAGTACGTGCACGTGATTATTCTCTAATACAGTTTGAAGTGATGATATCTTTGTAGCAATTATTAGGTCCATTTTTATTTCACAAGGGGGCGGGGGAGGGAGGTCTATCTTTTAATTTACATGCGGATTTCTCATTGTCGGGGATAGGTCTATTTTTAAATGACGTGGGGATGTGGTCGGGATGTGGTGGTGTCTCGGCATCGTGAATCTTGTAGGTAAATAGCACATAAAATTATATGTCCTACTGCAGAGAAGAATCTAGGCATCTGATTGGACGGCAAACCGAGAATATGAGACAATGTCCCCTGCCAAGAATAGATGGGGTATAAAATGGCTTCGATAGATCTTATGTACTGGTGTCTTGTAATATTTGCTTTAAAAATATTCCAAGTTATCATTTCAACTAGTCATCAAGTGTTATTCATAGTGCGTACAATTGGCTAACTTTTCAGTGGAACATGATTTTATTGCTTCGTTTGTTGTTTGTCTAAGTTCCATTGTATCGCAGTATTGAAGTTAAGGAAGGTTATAAAGTGCAGTTTTATTTTTTTCTGTTGAAATGTGATTCGACATGAAAACGAAGAATTAAAACAGCTTAAGATAATTAAATATGTCCTTCATTATGATTACTATTGAGTCCACTTTATGAATTAATGCACTGTGAGCATTTGAACTCACTTCCTCTTCGCAGAACATTTGTGAGTAAAATTTCAGGTGAGTCCAATGTCCATAAATATCACATTGTCCCCAACTGACGAAATTTTCTCCTACCACATGGTTGCAACTTGTTGCAAATGCAACATATTCCATCGTCATCTGTAAAATTGTCATCATCTGATTGATCTGTAATATCTAAAGGTGTTGGACCTGATGTTTCGCTTTGTATACCGGATGTTCCTGGATTGTGAGTTGAACTTGTAGCTACTATAGTTTTTCCTTTTGATTTATTTGGTGTTTTCCTTTCTCTTTTCTTTTTGTTTTTTCTGGCCCGATTTCCTTTTCCACTTTTTGATTTTTAATCTGATATAATTCCAGAACTTTGATATTAGTCGTTCAAACGTTTTCCTGCTAGAAATTGTGGCACAAAATTCCTCTTGGTCTTCTTTACTGATTCTTTTCTAAATGTTTTGCTATTTTTAACATTTTCTTTGTTTTGTTCATCATTTGTTGTTGATTGTGCAACTTCACCGCCTGCCTGATCTGTGTCTACTGCCAATTGTATTTCATCATTGGTATAGATGGTTGACGGTGCTGTTTTTCCTGGCATTGTTGCAAAAATGCCTGGTCGTAGAGGAAAGATTAAAGTTTTCCTGAAGGACGAAATATAATTATCCGGAGACATTGTCTGAAGATACAATTTGCTGCTTAATTTGGCAATTTCCTATATGGTTACTGTGGCTTTGATGTTTTTCTGTATGTAAGTATATTCTCTATAGTACACGTTTTTAATGGACCAAATCTGGTGATTGGGTAATATGGCTAATGTTGGGCGGAAGGAGATATAATGCAATGTGACAGTCCTTTGGTGAGCCCATTTTGTCAACGTTAGACGCACCCGAGATTGGTGGCCATCAAAGAGGATCGGATTGTGATTCCTGCATGACATGCAAAGTAATTGGTCAAATAATTTTCAAATACTGCACCATTTGACCAGCCACTTTCACTCATCTCACCGGAGGTCTCTGGTGCTGCTCCTTCAAGAAAGGCTTACCTGCGAAAATGTAAAAAAGGAGGAATATGATTGTCTACTGCGTTTCCTGATGCAATAATGGTTACTGTTGAGGACCGTGGTGAAGTCACGGCCTGTGTCTTCGTGTCTTTGTTGCAAACAAATTTGGGTGGTACGTGATCTGAAGTTATATCAGTTTCGTCTATATTGAAAATTCGATTAGGCTTTTCTGATAAATTGTTTGTAGTCATTATTGCAGAAAGCTGTTCAAAATATTTCTTTAGTTTTTCTTGGGAGGTGCTTTTTGCCCTGTCTACAAAAGGTTTCTGTAGCTTTACTAGTTTCAGTTGCAATATCTGCTCATAGAATGGTACAACCAGTTATTGCTAAGCTTCAAAAATTTCTCAGATTTTGTTGTCAAACTCTTCTTTAACGAAAAAGCATATTCTTTTGCCATAGACTGAATGCTACTTGTTGAGTAACCGTATACTATTTCAGCCATATGTCAAATAGTCAACAAAGTTTTTCTTCTCTTTCAGTGAATGGAGGTTCTTTTCCATCTTTGGTATTGCTTCATTTCCCCTAGTTCTGTCACGTAAAGTAACTTCTGGAACTTCATATACCATAGTTCTATACAATGATCATTTATCAGAAATCACTTCTTTGTGAGCTTTATCCAGATTGTTTCTATCATAGTGCAGCCTTTTTCATTTACTCTGCAATAAACGGGTTACATAGTACAACAATTTTTACCTCATTATTTTATATATCTCAGACCCGTTTTCATATATATATTTTTTTGCGCCACGTGACCTTACGTAGCTACTGTCAACAATCAGATGACAGACTGACAATTCACTGAGAATTTATTACAATGGAACCCGAATTATAATGAAAATGAAGTATATTTAACCGCTTCGTGAAATAAATATTATTTTTTCAGAAACATATTTTTGTTTAAATCCATCTTTTAAATTTAGTATTTTTTAGATTTTTTTGTTGTTGTTGGTAAAATTACATTATTTACATTAAATAATAAAAATAGCCCCGCTTGTGAGGTAATAACGATAATACGCCTGCGTACTTGTAAACAAGTTTACTGCATGTAACGCCATGTTTACAGTTGTCGAGACCCCGTGTGGGTTTAGGCTATTATGTTACATCCCTATGATTGATAACGTTCTCACATTAATTACAATGTTGAAATTTAAAAAAAAATACAGTTGTTAAAAGTTGTTTATTAACACTCTCTCTCTCTCTCTCTCTCTCTCTCTCTCTCTCTCTCTCTCTCTCTGACATGACCTTCATTTGATTGTCCGATTTATACAACGATTTATCCTGCATTAGGACATATTTCATTTATGGATTCTTGGCATGTTTCTGTTTTCAGATAGAATAAATATATTTTTATTAAAAATTCCTGATGGTCCTGTTTGATAGGCCATTTTTAAATTCACATTGGGATTTCACACGAGTAGGAGTAGGCGTATATTTTTAATTCGCATATGTGAGGGGTGGGGGGACACATAAGATATATATAGATGTATATGCTATCCACACTGTATTTTTACCGCGATTCACATCTTATTATTATAGTTCAACACATTAATCAAAATTCACGTTTTGCAAACTGCCATGGATTAAGATGTCAAACACTTCTGAAGATTCGATAACTTTTTAAAATATTCTGAAAGCCTGCTTACCAAACCATTTAAATTGTTCGGTTATTATTACTTGTATCATATTTGTATCATATCATTTCAATTTTCAGTCATTGTAACATTCACATTTTTTCATACTTTTAGACTGTAAACCTACATCGTACTTCCACTATGCATAACGTACATGTATGTACAATGAATTATGAAAACAAAACATCCCCCAAATAGATTGGATTAAATCAATTTATATATTGAATTTAACCTATTTTTAATTCGCTTTTATGGATACATTCAATATTACAAGGCGGTCTTAATTTGAAAGGATAGCTTAATAAAATTTCAAAACTATTTCACTTGTATATGGAGAAATCACATGTATGCATTATTCAGTGTACAACTTCCACTTTTAAACAAAAACCAATCACAACAAATCCTCATATATTTAATGATAATATATGTTCTGTTTACTTTTCTTCAGTTAAAGCTTCTAAACTCCAATGTCTGATTTTTTCACTTCCAAATTCACAGCGATTACCTTCTGTTCACCCGTGCTTGCACGGGTCAATATCTAGTTGTGAATAACTTTCGCCTTATCAATGTTTATTTATTATTGTGGGGTGATGATTCTTCTCTGAAGAGGGAAATATATGAAGCTTTTTGTTATTGTTCAGAAATGCATACGTGATACTGGTCGTTTTAGTTCAAATTAATATGCAAGCATTCAAATGTAACAGCGTAAGCAATAGATATTGCTACAGCATCATGTCTTCTCTGTTTTTTGTCACGCTTATGGATATTTCAATAGACACTTATGGTGTGGCATATGTGATTGTATATTATGTAAAGAAGGGGATTATCTAATCCTTTTGTCTAAGTGGAAATAAATTATGTTCACACCAAAAATAAATAAATAAATACAAAATCACAGTTGCGTCTGAGATATAGACACCCAGTCTTCTATTCTGTTATTATAATATTTTTCTCTTATTGGCACAGACTTGAAAATGTTTCTTGGAATACTTTGTGCATACAAAGAAAGTATGGATTTGAAAAGATGAATGTAGGTATATCATCGTCTGATTGTAAATCAATGAAACTATTAACTTTAAAAAGATATTTGAAAAAAAAAGAATGGGGAGAATATTTTACAATATTGGTTTAAGATTAGAGATGAAGGCTGCATCACTGGCAAATTGACCACATATTTTGATTTTAAACAAACTTCATTACTGAAAAATATTTATTTTTAAAAAAAAAAATGTGAACAAAAAAAGATAATGTGTATATTTAGGATAAGAGCTCATAATCTCAATATCGAGATTGAGAGGTGGAAAAAAAAACTTTTAACACTGAAGGTAAGAAAGTTATATACGATGAACTTGAGAGAAACAAAAGAATTTACAAAATGTATGACATAATTTGTGTGGACGATGACACTCCGATATTAATTGTCCTTTATATCAAGTATGAGACAGACCTTTTTTCTAGATATAATACTTTTTTTTTTTTATTTATCAATTAGAGAAAAATTTATGTGGCTTATGAAGATTGATTGTTTGCATATTGTTTTACGTCCCGCTTGAGATTTTTTTCACTCATATGAGGAGGTCACCATTGCCGGTGAAGGGCTGCAAAATTTACGCCCATGCTTGGCGCGTTCGGCCTTTAAGCAGGGGGAGATCTTTATCGTGCCACACCTGCTGTGACACGGGACCTCGGGTTTTGCGGTCTCATCCGAAGTACCGCCCCATTTAGTCGACTTCTACAACAAGTAAGGGGTACTGGGATCTATTCTAACCCGGACCCCAACGGGGCTTTTATGAAGATAACATGTTGTTAGCCAAACTGGGTCAATTTTTAATCAGCGTCTTTAAAATAAGAAACAACTACAGCGTAAGAGATGAAATAAAACTCTGGTTTCGATTCTACAAATGTATATCATATATCATGGATGCTACAAAGAGATAAAATGGTTAAAGTCTACAAATGTATATCACAGATTCTGTGACTGAGAAAATGGGCCCAGATGCGGCGTAACGTCATAAAGAAAAATCGGTGATTGAAGTCGCGTCATCAAAAAAATGCGCTAAACTTTGGCCCCAAACAACACATGTTCAAACGTCATAAAATCAATAGGTCGCCTATAGGGCATTTGCTTCTTATCATCCCCCAAAATATTGAATATTAAATATTAACTGTTATGAAATAAATTCCTGTTTTACTATATATATATATATATATATATATATATATATATATATATATATAACACGCGAAAAGAAAGTCCGATAAGTCAACTTGGCATATAGGCAGACGTGTTTACATTTCCGGGTGAAATGAAAGTAGATTACGATAAGTCAAGCGTCGACAGCAACTTCAATAAGTATCCCATCGGAAATTGTACTATATCAAGATCATGACTTTATAGAAGATATAGAACGAGTGGATGATCTATATTTCTCGAAGCGTGCTGCCCCTTCAGATCGAAGTCGACAGGATCAGGATCGCGAATTTGTGATTTGTCTAGATCTAGTGATGACGACACAGACATTGACCAAAGTGATGTTGCATTAAATTATGAATCGGATACTGAAGAGGATAACAGCAATGAATGTGATGTGTATGTGCCAAATGATGTGAGTGATACAGACGAGAAGGAGTACATAATGACACCTGTGGATGTAAAGAATCCAGGGAATGCTGTGTAGTACCAAGATAGACTATGATGCAGCCTGTAAATTTCGTGACCACTGCTTTCAGTGTACTCGCGAAGAACTTGACATAGTTATCAAAGCTGAATTATTTGCTCATAGGCGATCTGGCAATGTAACTCAATTAAAGAAACAAAGAAAAACACTGTGAGCGACCATTCCAGAAGTATTTCCGCAATGCTACAGGGTATGCCGTATCACATACTGCTTTGTGCACAGTATTGAGAAGAAAAAGCTCCACAGGATTGCCAGATCCTAAGATACAGATGGCTTCCTACCAAGAATGCATGGTAACAAAGGCAAGTCTCCACACCACAGTCTCACAATGACCGACTGGGTGCGAATCAAAACATTTCTCAAGAAATATGCAACTGACCACGATTTGCCACTCCCCGGACGACTACCCAACTACGAATCAGAAAAAGTACTTCTTCCGTCTGACACAACAGCAGCTGGTATTCATGCCTTGTATGAGCAACTGGCACAGGACACGAACTTCAGAAGCATACATCTCTCGGCATATACCCGCCATGTATCCAAAGCAAACCATCAGAGAGATTATTACAGAAGACAGTGTTTGGACAGTAAATACACCTTTGTATCCTTATGAGAACTTAAGGGACCTCCTTGGCCGAGTGGTTAGAGCATCGGGCTCAAAATCACAAGGCCTCTCACCTCTGTCGGCGCGTGATCGAATCTCGGCCGCGGCGTTATGTGAGCAAGTTTGCCAGTTTACTTGCGGAAGGTCGGTGGTCTCTTCCCAGGTACATTGTATCTGGGTTCTCTCCTCCACCAACAAAAACTGGACGCCACCAGATAACTGAAAAATTGTTAAATGTGGCGGAAAGCAATAAATAACCAATAACCTAACCAACCTTATGAGAACTTAAACAGAGTGGTAAGCTTAAAGATTCATTGTAATACCTTTACAAATAGATTTATATGATTAATACATGTACCACTATGCATGTTTCTCTCACGAAATGCAAAAAGTACATGTATGATCAGATGAACGGTGATCACATTTAACAATATACTAGAAATTGTTCACATTGATGTAAATGTTCATACATGTATACAATTAATGATTCCCATCAAATGTGTGTATATGAAGTCTAATATGTATAGCTAATCCTGAACAATTTTTTGTATTTACATTTACATTAAAAATTCTAGTTACATTTTTCAATTTATATATATAAATTAGCAAAGTTCTTACACATTGACTTTTTTCAAATGTTCAATGGACATGAAAATGCACAACTCTGGGATTATGCACAACAGGTCCATTTTCCACACCATGCACAGCAAGTAGGACCGATATTCGTCAAGACTCCAAGAAAGTGGGATGTCTTTGAGATGTGTTGTGAGGGTTCAGGTGTGTTCTTAAACATTTTCCTCATTGTTGAAATTGAAACTTTTTTGTGCGAGATTCCATTACCGTGTTCTTCATGAACAAAGTTTTATTATTTACGTGATTAAGGTTTAATCTGAATGGCTTTTACATAGTCAAATTAGACTCAAGACTTTATTTGATGCCAGCTTAAAACAGAGATATAAATAAGACAAAACTTTGTCCAAGTGGAGGCACACTTTGCCAACATCACAGGCCTTAGTCAACAAACATATATGTTCCTTGAGCAATTTATATATGCGAAAAATACCATCAACAGGCATTGGCTTCGGAAATTACATTCCAGAGAAACTCCGTGCAATGAATTCTACTCGTGTACCATCTACCTGAGCTATGTGAACCTTACTCAGCTCAGCTAGGCACTAACTATATGGTTGACTCGTCAGTGAACTTTGTTTAGAGTCTACATGGGCCGAAAATGAACAAGAAAGAACTTCAAAATCGTGTTTACGGATTAGAGCAAGAACTTCTACAAGAGAAACAATCTAAGCCAAATATCATTGAAAAACAAACGTTCATTCCAGAAAGTCGAAAAATAAAAGTTTTTTTTCCGGTCGACCTAAATCTGAAAACGATCCCTCAATTGATGATTGGATTGATGATTTGGAATTGGCATTTGCAGCTCTCGAAAGAACAGATGCTCAAAAAGTCGATCTCATTTTTACACACTTGGAAGGGCAGGCTAAGGACGAAGTAAAATACAGACAGGACATTCGTCATGACCCTGAGGCAATACTGGACTGTTTACGGACAGCATTCGGAAATCCAGAAAGCGTCGTTACATTACAACAGCGTTTCTTTGAGCGACACCAAAGGGAAAGTGAAAGCATTCGAACCTATTCATATGCGCTTTTGGATTTATTGCAAAAGGATATTAAGAAAGACTGCAGTGTGTTCCCGGACAAACAGCGCACCCTCTATGAACGTTTTGCGAACGGGTTATGCGATTCATTCATGCGCAAAGAGGCGACACGGATACTAAAAATTAGATACGGTCACATCGAATTCTATACATTACGGGATGAAATTATCTTATAAAGTGAAGAAGAAACTACGCAAAACAATTCGAACACTCCGTCGAGACTTCCAGAAAGCAAGCCGCCACAGACGATCAGCGATCAGCCGAATTTAAATGTCCAGACACAGGATTCGTCCACTGCAGACCAGCTGTTGAAAATCATTCATGCGCAGCAACGGCAGATTGATTCACTGACCAACTTTGTGAAAGATAGCGGTACCGGACAGCATTCTACGGAACGCCGTAATAGTCACCGTCCGAAGTGTTACAAGTGCGGAAAACTGGGCCATGTGAAGAGATTCTGTCGTGCTAGGCCAAACAACAATGATTCGGAAAACAAGTAGCATCTATTGATACGGGTCCGTTAATAGATGGCAGTTTACAGGACTCTTCGTTATCAAGTCGTAACGTGGGACAGTGTCCACTAACGAACATCAGTGTTTTAAACTCAAGTATAACTTGCTTGATGGTCTCGACAATTACGGAATCATTTTATCGGAATTACATAAAGCCGCTTGGAAAAACTTTGAATTCTACATGTCAGTTACAACTTAAAGCTGCTAATGGACTTACAATTCCTTACGTTGGCTACATTGAACTTGACATCAATTACAATGGAATAGTTATACCGCAGCGTGGATGACTCTAGTGACGAGAGTACCAGACAGCGCAAAATCGGTGTTCCTGGAATAATCGGAATGAACATTCTCATTGAATGCAGAGACATTCTTAATGATGTTCGCGCTGATGGCATTTTAGTGAACAAAAGTCTGTTTGTGGTGTTGCTAGAGTAATTGGAACTGTACCGCTTTGTATTCCCGCAAATACCGCTGTAGTTATCTCTTGTACAGGACCGCATGTCATCGGTGACTTTGTTATAAATCCTTTAACCAATGGCGCACACTTACATAGGAATTTCCGTACAGTGAACACATGTATCAATATGGAAAAAGGACGAATGTGGGTTCGTGTTGCTAATATTGGAGATGAGGATATATATGTGAAACCTCGGACAATGATCGGGACTGTGTCAAAATGTGAAATTGAACATTCCGGTCTTGGATTTAATCGTGTGGGAAACGTTGAAGAGGTTTTCATTGAACAAAACTGTGAAAGTTCGGAAATTACGTCATCTGATGCGAAGTTTGAATTACCAGACGATGTTTTTCGACTTGATTGCAGTAATGGAGAAAGGTCGCTTATAACCGCTTTATTCCGCAAACACAGTAATGTTTTCTCCAAGAATGATGATGACATTGGTTGTACAAGTACCGTAAAACATCACATCCGCCTAATTGACAACACTCCGATTTATCAACAGTACAGACGCATTGCACCGTCCCAATTCGAGTAAGTAAAACAGCACATTCGCAAGTTACTTCAGAATAACGTTATCCGCGAGAGTACCAGTCCATTTGCATCCCCTATAGTACTTGCGCGCAAGAAGGATAATTCGCTACGTCTTTGTGTAGACTATCGTAAACTCAACGAGAAAACAGTCAAAGACAAATTCCCGCTACCCAGAGTGGAAGAAACATTTGATGTTCTACATGGATCGTCTATGTTTTCAACTATGGACCTCACATCGGGATATAACCAAATACCAGTTGTTGACGAAGATAGAGAGAAAACCGCTTTTAGCACTCCATTTCGACTGTATGAGTTCAACAGAATGCCATTCGGGTTAACAAACGCACCAGCGACGTTCCAACGTTTAATGCAGCATTGTTTCCGCGAGGAGGTGTTCAATACGTTGTTAGTCTTTTGGGGTGATATTATCGTGTATTCTACAACTTTGCGTGAACACATTGACCGCCTTGACAAAGTATTTACTATTCTCCGCAAGGATGGATTAAAACTGAAAATGCGCAAGTGTAGATTCTTTCAGTCATCTGTGAAATACTTCGGCCATGTAGTGAACAAAGATGGAATATCCACAGACAAGGATAAAATATAGTGCATCAAAACCTGGAAAGTACCGGAAACTGTGAAAGAATTGAAGTCATGTCTTGGATTTGCGGGATATTACCGCCGATTTATTAGGAACTTCTCTCAAATTGCAGAACCCTTACTAGAACTCTCCAAGGCCAACATTAAACACCCCAAAACAAAGTTTGGTGAAAAATGGACACGTGACTGTCAAAGTTCATTTGAAAAGTTAAAGACCGTCTTGTCTACTGCACCTTTATTAGTATATGCGGACTTCTCATCGCCTTTCATTGTTGAAACTGACGCCAGTGCGCATGGTCTAGGTTCTGTGTTATCCCAGATTCAAAATGGACGTACTGTTGTGATTGCGTACGCTAGTAGAACATTACGACCAAATGAAAAGTCAGCTAAGAACATGAGTAGTCTCAAGTTGGAATTATTAGCCCTTAAGTGGAGTGTCACCGAAAAATTCAGGGATTATTTATTGGGAAACAAATTCATTGTGATAACAGACAACAATCCTCTGAAATATCTATCTACAGCAAAACTTGGTGCATATGAACAGAAGTGGGCGGCACAACTTGCAGATTTCGATTTTGAAATTAAGTATAGACCAGGAAAACAGAATGCCAACGCTGACGCTTTATCACGATTGTGTATGGACGGTATGGACATTCTAAGTGAATGTATTCATGGATCTGTGATTCCTTCGGAAATCAAAGTAGCACAGTCATCTGCAATTTTTATAGAGTCTACGGATGTTTCACATGCAGATACATTTCCTACGTATTCCAATTCCGAATTGAAGGACATGCAATCAAAATACTCTGTGATCAAGAAATGCAAAGAGCTCATTGAAGGAAAAACTGTCCCGAAACCGAGTTTTTTTCGGAAACAAAGGAAAAAAGTTCAAGTGTTATTGAGACAGCTTAAGCATATGGATGTTACTGACGGTGTTATTCATCGAAAAATCAAAGATCCGAAATTAGGTGACCTTACACAGATTTTACTTCCGGGATGTTTAAAAGATTTGGTGTTGGAAAGTCCCCATGATCATAATGGACACCAAGGCATTGAAAGAACATTTAACATGATTCGACAACGCTGTTATTGGCCGCAAATGTTTATGGACATTAAAAACTATTGCAAAAGGTGTGAACGTTGTGCAGTTTCCAAGATTCCGCCACCCAAAGTACATACCAGTATGGGACACCTTACTGCGTCAGAACCACTGGAGTGCGTCGCTGTAGATTTTTCCGTGTTAGAAAAAGCGCAGGGATTTGAAAATGTGGTAGTGATGACAGACGTATTTTCAAAGTGGACAATAGCCGCTTCTACACGAGATCAGACAGCACAGACTGTAGCTAAAACATTAGTAAACGAGTTATTCTTTAAATTTGGGGTATGCAAGCGCATCCGTTCTGACCAGGGGAAGTGTTCTGAGATTATTCAACAACTTTGTGCTCTGTATCGTATTAAGAAGACGCGCACAACTGCTTACCATCCACAGGCCAATGTGAACGATTCAATAGGACATTACATGATTTACTTAGATCTCTACCCCCAGCGAGAAAGAGACGGTGGTCAGAATACATCAAGGAAGTCGTTTTCTCATACCCCTCATGCATCGACAGGATACTCACCGTACTTTCTAATGTATGAACGCGAACCGAATCTACCGATAGATTTCCTACTAGGAAGAACCAATCTTTCTTCAGCGAGTGATACAAGTATCAATTTCGATCGCTGGATTGAACTACACTCAGAAAAGTTGTCATTTGCGTACAACAGTAGTTATTGTTGGTCAGTTTTAAAATTACAAATACAAATATCTGACTGTTATCTCATAATTAAGATACACTAATACATTTAATGCTAGTAAGATTTATACACTATACCAATCTTCATGTAAGGTGTCTGTCTATCTGTGATTACATGATTATTCAGGTATACTGTATTTGACTTGGGATGAATAAGAGTCAATGTTTGGATACTTTAATGTTTCATACATCTGGTATGGTCTTACAAATTCTGAAATTTTAAAGTTATATTCTCTACAAATTTCATAAATTCATAGTGAGAAAATCTCAATTCAGAGGAATGACAGATTCTTACTTATGATAATTACAAGTTTTTTATACATCAAAGAATTACTTTTACTTTTATATAGGACTTCATGTTGGTAATGAACCATGGTGGTAGCAGGGCACACAAAATTTGATCTTGACTGGCATATCGGAGTATGGAAAATCAATGGCATTCCTCAACAGCAGAAACGATGGTGGGTGTTGCTGAAACTGTCAGTCCTCGCGCATTGGGCACAACATTCCACAACTTTTGTCAGACCAACATAAGTCAGTACTATTCCGAGACTGGAAATCCTACCTCCAGCAATTTTTCACACCCTTGAAAAATATCGGAGGTTATCATCACTTCAGGGTCATCAAGGATATTCCAGGCATTGTGGTGTGTAGAGAACAGTGTAATTCTGCTCCTTTGTCTCTTGAAGGACCAAAATGTATTGCCTTCATGTGATGATAATCTCCCACAAGTAATTCCACCCCCTGGACTTGAGCCTCGCAGGCAGTGGTACCTCTATGACGGGATTCGCAAGTTCTGCAGATCATCATCAGCCAAAGGCATTGCATGTCCCAAACCAGTGGTTCCCAAGAATGAGTTGAGCATTGATTCTCCTCTTACCACCACCAAACCGGTATCAACACTGGGCAAGAGGAAGAGTTTACTATTGCAGTGAAACACATTTTATGATTGTGTTTTTATGGCATGTTCAATAGAACATACATGTATTTTTATTATCAAATTAACTTATTGCAAAAATGTGAAAGAAAATGTATTGAGTATTGGATATTATTAAAAATCATTTTTCACTTAATATCTAATTGCACGTCTACATTTTATCTAATCTACCACTTGTTACTATTTCATAAAGCATGCAAGTGCTTACTTTCATTAAATTAGCATTTGCTGAGTGCAATAGAAAACAATTTGTTGTATATACATTTATATAATTGTAAAGTTGATGTATATGTTGATTCAAGTTTCCATATTAATATTTGTATTTTCCTTATCTCATGTTCTGGATTATTGTATAACTTAATAAATTGTACATGTATTGTTATTTTAAAAAAGAATCTCTCTCTCTTTAACATCAAAGAGATATGTGGATTTTTTTCTCTGAAAAGATTAAAGATAAAAAATATATAGAACACTAAAATAACAGAATGATAGAGATGTTATCTCCAACATACAAAACATAGCACAACGTCAAAAGCAGATTGACGTCATACACTAATGGAGTAGATGTTGAAATATTGCCATATCTTCTTTATTTGTTGAATACATTTTACAGAAATTTCAGAATACCTTTGTCAAACCATACTTGATAGAATAATGCAAAATAATATTTTTTGAATTTTTCCTCATCTGGGCCCATTTCCCCAGTCATGGTCACATATCATATTATACAATGTTGATACACATTAGCTGACTTTGCTGTACACATTCTGGGGGTTTTCCAAATTTTGGTTTTTTTTGTTTTGGTCTTTTGATTGTATTTTCT
Source organism: Ostrea denselamellosa (assembly GCA_024699665.1). Classification (NCBI taxonomy): domain Eukaryota; kingdom Metazoa; phylum Mollusca; class Bivalvia; order Ostreida; family Ostreidae; genus Ostrea; species Ostrea denselamellosa. Next base: position 5,295,563 of record JAMZEH010000054.1, on the reverse strand, counting down.
CCACTTTTTCACTCTTGTTTGCCAGAAAGGGCTCAGAATTTGATTTATAAATAAATAAACATAAAATGCACTTCGTATGGGGATTCTGTTCATGTGCGTGGGGCTATTTATAGAGGCCTAGTGGGCTTAACGAGCGGCAAATGCATGTATGGGTATCCATTTAATCTAGTTTTTATATTATCTTTTCACTGTTTCTTTTACATGCATATTCAAACATGTAAACAAGGGAATAATTTTAAAAACTGATTCATCTGCTTTAAAGTAATTCTGTACAAAAAATAATAAACTAACATTCGACCACACAGCTTTGATTTATCATGAAATAAATAAATGTTGTTTAAACTAAGGTATCAAGAGCCTATGTAATGTCACGGACATTAATTTTAAAATGCCGGTACTCAGCAGGGAATTCCCTACAGGGAAATCCCATGCTGACGTATGTGACGCCTTTCGCTTTCAGATATACAATGTGATATGTCATTTTAAGACATTCCTATCTACGTTACTAAATGTACACACTTTATCATGATACAACAGGGCATTTATGAATTCAAACCACTTCGCCTAAAAATAGCAAGAGAAATAAAATAAGGGATATCCAAAGTCATGAATCTGTGGACAAACTTAATGATATATAAAACACGCCTCCATCCTTGCACAGTATGTTTTAAGCAATGAAATATAATTCCATCCATTATGCTTGCAGTAACTTGTAAATATATTTTAAGTGCATTCCCAAAACTTTTCTCTATATGAAATTAAGTACTGTATCTGACGAGAGTTATTTTCTCTTGAAGTGTTGCACTTCAATAGTCGAGTCTACTAAAATGATGCCAGGAATGCTGAAAAAGATTGTCTGTGAACAATTGGTACTATTGAAATAATTCAAGTTGAAAATAAGCAAATAGTGCTATTTGTTGATATCAATTCCATTAAACCCAGTGACTTCCTAAGGATTGTGGAAAAGCAGCATTCTTGAGGCAAAATATAAAGTCTTACATTACATTTGCTCCATTGTCTAAAAGAAACTGTCGCTTCCGGGTTTTTTTTTCCAGATATGCATCCCTCCTCCCCTGAATTTTACGAAATTTATAATTCTTTGTTTTTTTGTTTGTTTGTTTTTTTTGGAATATGAAATTGTCGGTTTAAGACATCGTTCCGGATATAAGATGATTCAGTGTAATGCTACATGTTGAGTGCATGACGAATCATGAAGTGGGCTTACTTACTGTTTCGAAAACAACCAGTCTTTGATCGTTTTGAATTTACGTTAGTAATTACTGTATTATGCTGTAAACATCTTTTCGTAGAATGTATTTGAATCCTTTTTAATGTACTACGATGAGCAAGGTTTATAGCATAGAAAAATATTTGTGTAAATGCCAAATGGGCGAAAGGAAAAGAGCTTTTCAATTCGATTTTACCGCATTTCTTAGTCCAAAACATATTTTGTTTTTCAGATTTACATAAGGAGTCACGAATTCCACAATTTAGTAGAAAGCTTTATGAGCATTATAATCATGCATTTAGTTTTCCTCAAATGTGTGTGGGAGTAGAGAACACGATTTTCCAGTATTTAATATATTTTCACTGTATGGCCACATTGGTCCCACCTTAGGCCCTGGACCCTGACCCAGGAGTCATGAATTTCAGAACTTAGGTACAGAGCTTCATGGCCACAATAATCATGCATTTAGTTTTTCTCAAATATATTTCGGAGTAAGTAAGAAGATTTAATTAATACTTTTTCACTATATGGCCCTATTGGCCCCATCTTAGGGTCTGAACCCCTGACTCAGGAGATATTAATTTCAATATTTAAGTAGAGGGCTTCATGGACAGCACAATCATACATTTAGTTTCACTCAAATGTATATGGAAGTAAATAGGAAGATTTTCCAAAATTTAAAGAGGTATTTTCAATATATGGCCATACAGGCCCCACCCTAGGGCCTGAACTCCTGGCCAGGAGCCACGAATTTCACAATTTAGGTTGAAAGCGTCATGGACATCACCATCATAATGCATGTAGTTTCTCTCTCTCTCTCTCTCTCTCTCTCTCTCTCACACACACACACACACACACACACACATATATATATATATATATAGAGAGAGAGAGAGAGAGAGAGAAGAAAACTTTCCAATATATAATGACGTACTTTCACTATATGGCCATATTGGCCGCGCCCTAGAGCCTGAACCCCTGGCCCATGAACCATGAATTTCACAATTTAAGTTGAGAGCTTCGTGAACATCATTGTCATGCATATAGGTTTTCTCAAATATATATATGGAAGTAGAGAAGATTTTCTAAGATTTAATACATTGTCACTATGTGATCATATTGGCCCCATCTTATGGCCTGAACTCCTGCTCGAGGATCCATGAATTTCACAAATTAGGTTGAGAGACATAATCATCATGCATATAGTTTTCTCAAATATATATGAAATTAGAGAAGAATTTCTAAAATTTAATGCATTTTCACTATATGACCATATTCTAGGGTGTGAATTTCTGACCCTGGGGCCATGAATTGCACTATTCTGACAGCGGGATTCATGGACATGATTACCATGCATATACTTTTTCTCCCACATGTGTAGGAGTAGAGAAGAAGATTTTTGAAAATATACCCCTTTTTAGCATATTTAGTCCTGCCCCTGGGGTGGTAAGGTAATAGATTTCAAATATTATATTCCTCTTAGCCTAGAGATGCTTCACACTAAAAATGGTAACAATTGACCTTGTAGCTTTCAAGAAATTAAAATGTGAAATTGGTCCAACTGCAATAGGTCACCCGAGTCACTCAAGTGACCTAAAAATTCAGATTTAGAGCCAATACTTTTGGAAAGTTACTGTATTTCAGTTCTATATTTGGTATATATACACTGATTTTCGAATGTCTTAAAAATTAACCTTGCAAGCACGTCATGTTTTATTAATATGATTGCTATTATTCTGTCTTCGAAAACTACGTCATGTTCATAGAATACAATATTTTGATATAAAAACATGAAGGTTTCTAAGTGGTCTGTTTTAAGTTTTAATATTTACCATGATGTTTTCTTATTCTACAACTGTCAGAAGTGTGTGTGTGTGTGTGTGTGTGTGTGTGTGTGTGTGTGTGTGTGTGTGTGTGTGTGTGTGTGTGTGTCCGCCTCAAAAAACTCCGAACTTCTCACTAAACTTTTCTCAAACAAATCTGTTTTTAAAAACATTAGAGTGCTAGCGCCATATCTATTATCTACTATGCAAGTAGTATTGAAAGCCGTAACGTACCCCCATATTATTATTATTTTTCCTTATATAAAATACCTAAATTATAATCTCTGCCAAAAATAAAAAAAAAATCCTCTATTTGCTGACATTATTATTATATCGCAGCGATAATAAAAATCTCGCTGATATTTTATTTATATTGACGCACTAATTATAAACTGATCCTAGTTAAAGTAAGGAAAGCCGTAACGTACCCCCACATTATAAGTAGAGGTGAAAAGAAATTTAAATTACATAAAATTTATAGATTTTTTTAATGACCTTTATTTTCTGCAAGTTATGTTTTGGGAATTTTATTAGTTGGTCTGCATTGCAATACCTGATAGAAAGATGATTGATTATTTATTGTTTTCAGTCACACTCAACAATTTTTCAGTTATCTGGTGGCGTCCAGTTTTTGTTGGTGGAGGAGAGAACCCAGATACAATGTACCTGGGAAGAGACCACCGACCTTCCGCAAGTAAACTGGCAAACTTGCTCACATAACGCCGCGGCCGAGATTCGAACACGCGCCGACAGAGGTGAGAGGCTTTGTGATTTTGAGCCCGATGCTCTAACCACTCGGCCACGGAGGCCCCCCATAGAAAGATGAAATATTCAATAGATAAATCAAAGCTTAAAGAGTCAGGATACATTAAAGCAGAAATAAATATGATGAAGGTTACATTATGTCATATATACTCTTCATTGCTAAGTAAGAATGGCGTATTAAACATTTTATGTGTTATAGGGATTCACTTCCCCTTTTTTCTGACAAAGACCATATCGATTCTTATTTGATTTGAGAAAATATATAGCATAGTGCCCTCTCCTCACCTTTAATGAGTGGACCTAAGTGACAGAGTATTGAGGAGACAATATCACAATATAAGAAAGTCGAGCGTGGCAAATGAAACTTCTTGTATTTTAACTCTCCATTCTATTTTATATGTTTGTTGTTTTTTCGCCACACTCAACAAGTTTTCAGTTATCTGGTGGCGTCCAGTTTTTTGTAGGTGGAGGAAAGAACCCAGATACAATGTACCAGGGAAGTGACCACCGTCCTTCCGAAAGTAAAGTGGCAAACTTTCTCACATATATCGGCGCGAGCGAGAATCGAGAATTGATCTCTTTATTGCTTAAGACATACGTCTTATCACATTTTTAAATATTACATATATACATATAAATGGCATTCTATGGAAGTGTAACATACATAACATACATCTAATATACAGAAGTATTTCTATGGAGAATAACTTTTAAACAAGAAGGTTTTCTCGCACCTTAAGTGCAAGATGTAAATATTTCCCTAAATTACAAAGTTCATGTACATTATGGATACTTAATAACTGTATAAATTTAAAAACACAAGGTTTTTGCCAATAGTACTTTTTGATATATCTATGACGAAGTTCCTTATAATGGGGACAAATTAATACAAAATGGTATTCATCCTCTAAGTCATTTTTACAGAATTTACATACTCTATTTTCCCTAGGTATATTATTATGGCGGCCTGTTTCAATTTCCAGATTGTGAGAAGATAGTCTTATTTTACTAATATGCCTTTTGTACGCACCAGGTATAGGTTTACAAAGATAATACTGTAAAGAAAAGTGATCAATAACATGTTTGTAAATAATACACTTTGGAGAACAATAAATTTGTCCAATTAAACTTTGAACAAATATATCAGTCAACCTCTGTTTTATAATTGGAAAAAATGTTTTAAAAGTACATGTTGCATTCTCTTGTTCCCACCAGATATCCTAGGCCGAGCTCAAACAATTTTTCTTTAATACAATAAGCCCAATTTTTGCTACAATTTTTCATTCTATCACAATTATAATATAATTCATCATAACAATTTCTAATAATACAATTTTCACTATGTAACACTTTGAACCAAAATTTGAACATTCTAAAATATCGAATAATTTTCAAAGGTAACCTTCCAGTTTCAAAATACACCATGGCAGAATTTATGTTTCTTCGCACACCTAAAACAGATTTTATAAACTCCAATTGTATCTTTTCTACATCTCTGGCATTATGACTACCCCATACCTCACAACCATAATTCAAAATACTTGCTACATATGTATCAAAAAGTGACAGTAATGTTTCAGTGTTTAGGCACATATTCTGGATTTTTGATTTCAATGAGAACATAGCTTTTCTACCTTGGCATGCTAATTGTTTTAGCGTACAATTGTAGTTACCATTAAAATTAAATAAAACACCAAGGTATACAAATTTGTCAACAACTTCAATTGGCTGACCATTCAGGTTCCATTTTTCTGTATTTTTTATTTTACCACCATTTCTAAAAATGACAATTTTTGTTTTATCAACATTAACAGTAAGATCCCAGTTAGTTGCATATTCATATAATTCATCTAACATTTTTTGAAGCTCGTGTATATTCTCAGCAAAAATAACCATGTCATCTGCATACATCAATACATACAAGTTTAGTTCTCGCAAATGTAAAGGCACAGTATTATGTTTTAAAAATTCTACTTCAAAATCATTTACATATAATGAAAAAAGCATGGGAGATAACACTTCTCCCTGTAAAAGTCCAACATTGCTTCTAAATAGATCTGACAACATACCAGCAGATTTAACACTAGATTTCATGTTTTGATACATGGCCCGAATTATGCGCAGCAATTTACCTTTGATACCATGTGTGCTGAGCTTTTTCCATAATTTAATTCTATCAACAGTGTCAAATGCCTTCTTAAAATCTATGAAACAACAATATAATCTTTTTTTGTTAGAAAGTGTCAAATTGATAATTGATGATAAACAAAAAATAGCTTCTGCTGTACCTATTTGAGGTTGAAATCCAAATTGAGCATCAGTTATTATGTCATCTTTATAAGCCCACTGTACAAGTCTTTGGTTTAAAATGGAAGTAAATAATTTACAAAAACAACTGACTAAGCTAATACCTCTATAATTATTGGGATCTGACATATCACCCTTTTTATGTACCGGAACAATTATGGATTTTGACCATGTATGAGGGAAAATACCCGTTGTAAATATTCTATTAAACAAATTCTGAATAATAGGCAAAATATAATTTTTAAATTCAATAAAATATTCATTCAACAATAAATCAGTTCCATGAGATTTTTCTCGTTTTAATTTATTAATTGCATCAAGTATTTCTTTTTCACTTATTTCGTAATCGAGCTCCTCAAATAAAGTTTGCTCATCATTGGTAGAGTAATCTTCTAATGGTGTAGGTGCTTGCGATACTAAATCTTTAAAGTGTGTAAAGAAAATAGATGGGTTAACGTTAGGTCTCCTCTTATGTTTCTTATCAAAATGTGTATAAAATGCCTTAGGATTATGTTTTCGAAGAAAGTCTAGCATATTTCCCTCTGTTCGTTTGTATTGGCGCTTTAACCTAGCTGATAGGGCCTTGTATGCTTTTTTCGACTGTAAAAGTTTCTGGTGCGTAAATTGCGTTTTGACACTATTGAATAATCGAAGGTCATTGCGGTACACATAACACTTTCTCTTCAGTTCAGATGTAACCCACGGCTTATCAATGGATGTTCTGCTCGAGTACACATATTTACACCGATCAATTGTGGTTCTATTTCTTAATTCAAAATATGGTGACATTACGTCAGAGAGTTTAGAAGTAAACAAATCCACTGAGGAATCAATAGTCCTGACACTCGACCTCTGGAGTTTCAGCTGCTGTATATAATATGTCTAAGCATGTTTGGAGTGCAGTTCTTGCCTCATCGATACAGTCTGGTTTCCATCTGTATGTTTTACATGGTACTGTATGACAATCATCGCGTACATGTACGCCTGTTACATTTTTGTCTTTAAATTGCAAGTGACAATTTGGATATAAAGTGGAGCATGGTCTGACCATGTAGTAAAACTTGAGACAATAAATCTATCTATCAGTTCAAAAATATCTGGTGTAGATATACAATAATCGACAAGGCTACAACCTTTTCCTCCCATGAAGGAAAAATCTCTATCCATTTGTAACTTATGTCGCCCGTTTAAAATTCGAAGACCACTTGATTTACATAAATTCAGTAATTTTACACCAAAGTCATTCACCGTGTTATCAGGATTTTTTCGTGTAGACAAAACACTATCCATTTCATATGCAAGTAACTCGGTCACTTCCTTAAGTATAGCACTGTCCAAAATGTCATCTCCAATGAAATCGTCTCTATTCGATGTTCTTGCATTAATATCACCTAATATCATAACTTTACCTTCATTCATATATGTTACAATTTGTTCCTCAAGTTCCTGAAATATTTCACAATCATACAACCGATAAAAGGATGAATTATGAGGTGGTAAATACACACAGCCTATATACAGATCTTCTAGTAAATTAATCACACGCTGTCTAACTTTTAACCAAATACTTGTGTCATATTGATTTTTTTCGAAAACTATATGTTTTTGAAACGTCTTGCGTATTAAGATCACAGTTCCTCCTCCTTGTATACTCCGGCTTTTAAGTCTCGGAAAGTAATAGCAATCAAAATCATTAAATTGTTCATCATAATTCTTTTCTAACCAACATTATCAAATCATAAGTAAATAAGAATTTTTGAAAACTCAAATCTTTGATTTTGGAGGAAAATCCACCATTTATATTCCACCATATACATTTTAGGGAATAAGTTTGAGTGTCATTCTCCAGTCTATTCTAATAATCACTGGCCTCGTCGATAGCATCCGGACGAAATTCTTTGCCATTTATGTACAACTTGTCTCTGATTAAGGAAACCTTCTGCCCATCTCGCCTTGCCTCCTTCATGAAAGGGTATAATTTTTTCCGTTCTTCTTGTATTTTCTTGGGGTATTGCTCCTGAATACTATAACCTGTTCCTGACAGTTTCCTCACTTGAGATCGTACTTTTTCCCTTACCCTGTAGGAGCTGAATTTAACAACAATTGGACGGGGCTTATCACCTCCTTGTTTGCCGATCCTATGCGCTCTCTCTATTTCAAGCCCAATAGCCGGGAGGCCTAACTCTTCTTCACAGAAACTATCTATCAACGTTATACAGTTCTCTCTATTTTCACCCCTATATTCTGCGAGTCCAAAGAACAAAAAATTGTCCCGCATACTCCTACACTGTAGATCTGTTATCGACTCCTCTAACTTAGACTGGGATTTTTCTAACTCTATAACTTGCTGTTTGACCTCGTCTGATGTTTTCTTTAGTGTTCCTATTGTGTTACCCATTGTACCCGATGTTTTTTTTAATGCTATTTAAATCACCCTCAAAACTGTTCACCTTCTGCACAACCTCAGAGAGTTTATTGTTGATTTCATCCACTTTCGAAAGTTTCTTGTCAATAATTACAAACTTTTCAAAAATTTGTTCTACCCATAACGGCCGTGCATGCGCTTCAGAATGAACATTTGAGTGGACTAACGGTGGCACAGATTCGTTGTTTACAATACTCATGTCATTAGTTTTCACGATCTCTAATATATCCTTCGTTACACAATCTGTAGATATATCAAAGGACTCACCAGTTAAATGTCCATCTTGTGTTCTCTAATTTTCCTCTAAGCTGTAGTCAGAAATACTCTCGAACACCCCCGATTCACTGACAATGGCGTCTTCTTTGTTAGGACTCGTGTGAGCCTTGTATCTCACATTCTTCATAGACTTACTGTTTTTCCGCTTTCATTTTCCCTTACCCCCGTGACCAGTGTGTGGCATATCCAATCATACACACTTCACTTGGAAAACTAACACTTCTTTTCCGATTTTGAAACAAATTGTCAATAATATCTCCAATGCTCAAAAATACACCTCCATACCGCCATTACATCACGTGACCATCGAACCCGCGCCGACTAGAGGTGAGAGGCCTTGTGATTTTGAGCGCAATGCTCTAACCACTCGATCACGGAGGCACCTCTATTTTTTTTTTTTTTATGAAATCAATTGTAGAGTAAGCGAGCACTTTTTCAAGGAAGAAGACACGTAATGAAATCACATACTGTTTATTATTTTTGAAGGGTTTATTACGCGACCATACGAGGGCAATATTGAAACGGAGAGATAACAAATTATCTTAGAAAAGTTGGTCAGTGTGAAAGAAGAATTATTAAGAAACTATTTATAGTCGAGGCTAAATCGATCGATTGGACAAACGTGAACAGTGAATTGTCTGCTAGTTGTACTAGTATTGCGAATGAAGTTGAAATATGCATTAAGGCTTTAAAAAGTGCTGTGTTTCCGGTAACATCTTCGTGAAATATAGGGTCGGTAGGTCGTCGTGTTTTTTTTTCTTTTCTTTTCTTCTTTTAAAATATCTGAACGTTCTGAAACATTTCACCTCACAAAAAGTTCCCATTAGTTCTGACGTCTGTCAAAATTTGACGTTGCTTTTAGGCTTTTCTGCTTACCGTAATTTGCTGAATATAATACACAGTTGCATATAATAACACCTCTCCCCCCATTTTAGAACTGAAGATGGTGGGGAACGCTGTTCGCGTGTATAATACGCAGTAAAATTTTGGACCATGCAGTAATCTCGTCTTTATACGTTGTTGTAGTTTTCACTGAATATTTTGTTTGAATAATGAATATTCTATCCTAAGAATTTATAATCACGCAGCTATATTTTCGAGATGACGGTCATCTACGGTAATCTTCATTGAATATCTTCGGGGAAATACCTTGGTAATCATCATGTTAATTTCAGCAAAGCGCGAAATTTTGCAACATTAGAGTTATAATTGACTCAGTATTTGTTTTGTTGAAACTGAATTAAAATCAATTAAATGTTGATGTCACTAAAGTAAAATCATAATATCAAATTAGGTTTTAATTTGTTGTAATCAACACAACAATGTACAAAGGTGCGATTTACCCACTCCCGAGTTAATCATAAAGAATTATTAAGTATGACCAAAGACATTCGTAATGAGTGTTCTGTCAGTAAAGGCAATGCTTTGTATACAGTAGAGAAATACAAATAGTAGCATTAGGCATTTACGACAAAAGAAAAAATAAATGTGCATACCCATTCATGGAAATCAGGCAGCACATCAGGATGTCTTTAAGGTTCTGCACATTTTTTCCCTCACTTTATAAAATGTGTGGTGAAAAAAAAGAACAAAAAAATCTTGTATATTTCTTTACCCTGAGGGGTAATCTGACAAACGATGGTTTTACAAAACATGTGCTGATCACCGTCTCATTATTTCTTTTGCGCAAAAAATTTTTAGTGGTAAATTTTAGCATGTGACAAGGCATTAAATGTTGGCAAACAAGGTGCAGTATATTCAGATCCATGAATTTAACACAGGGTTTCTGGGGTGGGTGGGTGAATCTTGAAAAGTGCGTGTTATATTCGACAAAATATGGTAATTGCATTCTGCAATTTTGATTGCAATTATTGCATTAATCGGAGGTTCCTCTTTAAAAAAAATTGGACGATTTCTTTGACACCGACCGGAATTTTGTGTATTTGTGTGCTGACGTCATGCGCAAAGAACTTGGCGAAGTGATACTTCATTTCGTGGCGTTAGTGTTGTTTAAACGACGATATCATATTAGTTATGATCAACTTGGAGAATAATCATCCGAGTATTGAATTTTTACCTCTTGGGCAAATTTCAGTATGGAGTCCGCTCTGTATTTCCCTCGCACATGTTGCATTATAATAGCAATGGTAAGAGAGGAATCTCAGATTAATAGCAAGTTGCGATGGTCATGCCATTTGTTTTCTGTATAACTTTAACATCCACATCAGTGACATTAAAAACCGATCAAAAAAAAAAACCCAACAAAAAACAAAAAAAACAACAACAAACAAACAAACAAAACACCATGAACGAATTCCGGATTTTTTTTCTCTGCCGATCCATTAAAAAAAACTAGGGTCAGGGGCTCAAAAATAGGGTCGGTCGGGTTACCGGAAACAGAATTTTTTAGGCGTAATAATTATTGCTAATCCAATATAAGTGAAAGTTTTATCAATATCATCATTTAAAACAAATAGATGTATTTTTAGGCTACTTGTGCCACTAAGGCTGTCACGTGTAACCGGTAACGTTTCGTGTTTGGGCTGTAAACGTTTACAAAATCCCTAAACGTTCAAACGATGTCTTATATATGTGGCACAAATCTTGCAGGGTTCAAATTACAATCTAAATTATTTGAATAATTATTTCAAGTGAATAAACTTATTAAACAAATTGCGAGGGGAAGTAATGAATTTATGAAATTTTGACTATAGTCTATAGGAACGGTGAACAATTTTTTCCCGTCATATTTAATTAGTAAACTGAAAGGATCTCAGAATCTCATACTATATGTTTCTGGCTTGTATTGCATTACTGTGCTGCTCTTTGATCATCTTGCAAAATGTGCTTTATTGTTTTTAATAAACATTTATTAACGGTTTTGACGGCAATTATAGCCCCCCCCCCCTTCCAGAAAATTCCTAATAAGATATCTAAATGTATGGATACAAATCTGGAAAAACGTTCAAATTTAAAATCTGTATGAATATTTACGTGTCACTTGCATGTCATCTTTGGCATGTGTCATTTTGTTTTTCATTGAAGAAAGTTGCTGAATGAAATTAAGTGAATGGATGAGATTCAATACGTCATAAAATTGTCGATTGCTTTCAAACAGGTATTCTTGAACTTTATTTGTATTATCATCTGTCGCAAGACTCGCAACTCTCAAAATTAGAATGGCCGAAAAACAGAAACGTTCTGGTGTATGGAATTATTTTACGCAGTTGGAAGTAGCGGGAAAGAAAAAAGTGAAATGCAATTTATGTGCTACGGAGCTTACTTATGCCGGAGGGAGTACAGGGACAATGATCAATCACATCAAGTTCAAACACAAGTCTACAAGTATTGATGCATCTGATAAAAGTCACAAGCCGGGGTCTTCCGCAACATTGACACAAACAGCAATTACAGCTTATAGAACGCCGGTATTTTTAAGAGAAAAATATCAAAAGTGTACCCAGAAATTAGCACTGATGTGCGCGCGTGATTTACGACCACTAAGTATTGTTAGTGGCGAGGGATTCAAAGATTTCTGTAATGAACTCAATCCGCATTATAAAATCCCTGTAAAAGCAACTATTTCAAACTACGTATCTTTCCTATATGACGAGGAGGTACAGAAACTGAAAGAAAATTTAAAAAACGTGTCTGCCGTAGCGCTGACATCAGATCACTGGGCAAGCCTTGCCATTGAGGCATACATTACAGAAACTGCCCATTTTATTGATGATGACTGGAACTTTCAAAATACAGTTTTGGCCACCAGAAAAGTCACCGACAGACATACCGGTGAGAACACAGCTAACGAAATAAAAGCAATAACACAGGAATTTGGCATTACTGACGAGAAAGTTATAGGAATCGTTACTGATAACGCGTCCAACATGGTCTCGTGTGATGAGCACCTGAAATGTAAACACATTCGTTGTTTTGCGCACACTTAACAACTTTCGATTAGAGGTGCGTTTGATTCTGTAAATTCTGTTTCGCGAACAATAGGGGCGGCAAAAAAATTAAATCAGTGCTAGCTACAAATGAACTACATACAAGACAAAAACAGATGAATCTACCTGAAAACAATTTAATCATTGATGTAGCCACTCGGTGGAACAGCACGTTCGACAAGTTTGAGAGACTCAAACAACAAAGGCTGGCTATTTATGCCGTGCTTCACGATGCTAGTATAACAAAACCCAATGATGCGCGTACATTAGATCTGAATGACAATCACTGGCGAGTACTTGAAGGCATGATACCTGTTCTGAAGCCTTTGTACATGGCTACTCGTGCCATATGCAGCGAGGAGTATCTGACCGTCAGTGGCGTCTACCCAATTTTATATAGCTTAGTAAATCACCATCTTACTTCAAACGACAGTGACTGTGTTGCAGTCGCAACATTCAAACAGAAGGTGCAAACCGATTTGCGCAAAAGGTTCAATATGGACAAACCAGAAATGTGTCAGAGTATTCCAATGCTCTGCACATTCTTGGATCCGCGTTACCGCTCGCTTCCGTTCCTCAATGACGAGCAACGCAATGTTGTTCGAGATACGATAAATAAAATCTTAAAACAAAAAGACGATGGACAGAAAATTGATGCATGTAGTGTTAATAACGAAAACAAAACACAAGAAGCAGACATCAAGGAAGGCGAGAATGAGCCCGAATGCAAGAGAAGTAAACTTTCTCAGGATGATATATCCTTCCTGTTAGGATCATATTTTGACACCGGAGATTGCAAAATAATTACCCCTTCCACTTCAGATGAAGAGATCGAATTATATCTATCTGAAAAAAGTGCGCCGACAAATACCAACCCATTCACTTGGTGGAAAACCAGTGGTATTAATTTTCCAAAATTAGCAAGTCTCGCAAAGGATTTGCTATGCACACCGGCAACGTCCGTTGCCTCTGAGCGCGTCTTTTCCACAGCGGGTGGAACTGTTACAAAACTGCGCTCCTCCCTTGACGCTTTGATCTTTTGAACAAAAGATTAAAACATAAAGTGAATTGCGCTGCTCCGCCTGCACGTGAAGTCCATGTTAAAACCGAACCGACGGAAGAAGCCGCGGCACCAGCTCTGCCCTCTCTGGACAATCTAATGTGAAATCACTGAAATGAAATTTTGAAAAATGAAGTTTATTGTGAATTTGTGATCTGTATTGTGCAAATGTTGTGCAGTCACTACAGTGTGAATAAAATTGAATTCAATTTAAATGCTATCCGGATATTTATGTTCGTGTATTTTATTCTGTCTTATATTTATACTCCGGAACGTCCGGTGACAATCTCTGCATCGTCCATAGAACGATGAAAACTGAAACACAAACATAATTGTCATTAATGGGTCTTAAAATTCTGTGCGTATTTTATTTTATTAAATTATACAACACTTCGTTTAAACGGTAACGTTTCGTTTACAATGCTTCGTTTAAACGTTTACAAAATTTTGTAAACGTGACAGCCTTACGTGCCACACCTGCTGTGACACGGTACCTCGGTTTTTGCGGTCTCACCCGAAGGACCGCCCCATTTAGTCGCCTCTTACGACAAGCAAGGGGTGCTGAGGATCTATTCTTACAATCCGGACCCCCACGCGGCGGTATTTAAATAAATGTCAAGACCTGTTCTATATATATCCCAGAATACGCCACTATGGCACCCAAACATACGCGTGTGCTACCGCCCGAGGTGGCAAACATTGACCTTTCCAATGTTCGTGTTACCTTCAACGCACATTTATTAAAAAAAACACGAAGAAAAATCGTTCATCCAGTTGTCAAACAAGTCACTGGGTGTTGAAAAAATAAACTTAGTATTCAAACCTCAAGATGTTTGAACAATCAATTTATTATTTCATTCGAAACTGTCAGGAAAAAAAATATTTATGGAAAGATGCTTAAAAAGACATAGTTGTTCGAGATTATAAATACAAAAATCATGGGATTCATGAAATAAACAAGAATGACGTGCACTCACTTACCTGCGAAGATTCAAAAGGTAATCCTGTGGTTTTTTTGTGTTTTTTTTCTTAGTTTGAACAATATTCTATTCATGTATATATAATAAATAGATAAAATAGGATTGGGCAGCAGGCACACTGTCTATGTAAGCCCTCTCCATTGATCATAGGTCAGATTATCACAATATTAATATAATACATGAAAACACAGGATATTAGGTAGGTAATATGGAATTTCACAGTATTTATTGCTACCAGATTGACACTGAATTTGGAAAAATATTCTTAGTATTCAAAATTATAACCGTATTTCTTTATTATCTTTCCCTCTCTCTAAAACTAACAAATAAATCCGATACATTTCCAGCATTACCTGACTTGTTTTTATAATGCATATACTTACTATGCACAGACTTGTTATTGAAAAAAGCTAAGTTGTACATGTACGAAAACTGTCCAGTGTAAATTTACATTCATACCAGATCAAATATAAAACTTGTCTAAACTAAATATGCTTTGACAATAGCTTTAATGTGTGACCTACAGACTGGACACTGCTTCATGGCAGGAAAGCACTGTGAACATGTCACCATATGAGTGCATGGCAGAAAAATGACGCCGACCGTGTCATCCATACACACTTTACATATCAGTGTGTCTCGTAGTTGTTTGTTCTCAGCTCGCAGTTTCTCAGTTTCTCCATTCGAAGTACAAGTGTCATACACAGTACTATCCGTCCTTTCATTTTCATCTTCGGAATTATAACCAGAATCACAGTTTTCAAGGTCTGGTGATTTGAATTTGTTATTTTCCACAGATTTTTTGTCAATGATTTCTGATAAATAACTTGCATTTGACTCAGTAGTTTTCGCTACATTCTCACCTGCAGACAGATTTCCTTCTTGTTGCAAATCTTCTAAAGAGCCATATCCAGAGTCACTCTTTTGTAAATCTAAAATTATATTTACAATTTCTGTCACAGTGAAACTCTCTGAACTATGTCGAGAGTTCCATACGCTAATAGCTTTCCTGACTATCACTTCCGAATATCCCATTTGTAGGGCTGTGATTGCTGCCACATTTTGTAGGGAACACTCTGGAGAGCTAGGAGAACTAACCACGCCCCTCTCTTCGTAATACTGTTGGTAATTCCCCGTTTCGTTGCTCTTTTTCTGACCCTGAATATTATAATATTGATATAACAGTTTAATATATTTGCATTTACCATTCTTTTGTCAGTATGCAGTTTTAATATTAATGTACATGCATTTTATTTCTCAGTAAAAAAAAAATTGGCTCTTCAACTTCACGTGAAAACTTTATATATATGTTATAAAATATGTACAAATATTAGATAAATGAAGTAAAGACAGTGCAGGTTGTTAACAATTGCTTTTGGTCCCTTCAGCTGACCATGGGAAAAAATAGTTCAGGCATTAAAAGATCATGAATTACGCTAAGAATGAACTAAGATGGAATAAAGCAGCCTCCATCTTTTGTAGAGTGTACAAGTTTGCATACATCTACATTAAATCATGAATGAATATTAGTTTAATTAAATGACTTATGTCATAATGAATTACTTTACAAACCTGTAGAGACTGTCGTTGTGCCAGGATTTGTTGAACTTTTTGGACAAAACTGTTGCCTTTACATTGGAGGAGGAATATACATTCTGGGAACCAGTGCGCATGCTCTACCCATGGATCATCTTCCTTTTCCCAATTCCCTAAACCATTTCCACAGAAAAAGCACCGGACATTATCTCCATTGCCTGTATAATTGGAACACCACATTCATTTAAAATAATCGAGTTGTCACAATGTTTATACAGTTCAATATTTATGATACATGTTACAATATTAAAAGAAATACGACTAACTTGGCACAAATTAATAATCAAAGATAATTTTCTGGTTTTCATGAATTGGATTGTTGAAATTTATAGAATTTATAACGTTCAGGAATTTAAAAATAGAAAATCCATTGAAATATCTGTATATAACCATACAAATTGAAAATCACCAGAAACTGCATTTGCAATATTCCGGCATCAAGCTACATGTAGTTGAGAATAAAAATAATTATAGTATTAATTTTTTTGAAACAATGATCGAGGACTTAGCCTCTCTCTCTCTCTCTTCTCTCTCTCATTTTAGGTTGTTCAGGTTATTAATGTATCAAAATATTCACCTGTGTAGTAGAATCCGGCCTTCGCCATTTTGTCAGTGGGTTGGTGATGAGTCCAGTTCGAAAATGAAGAGATCCGTCTTGCTAAGACTGAGTAGGAGGGGTATTTTGGTTTGGCGAAGGAGACTCCCAGCTGCTCTTGTGCTTGTTTTTTACTGTTTCCCAGCATTTTTTGAGTAAAGTATACAAAACCTGACACAACAAAAGTTAAGGTCAGACTGACGACAGACGCATTTATATATCTTCCAGATAATGAGCTAAAAATAAAAGTTGGAAAATTTGGTTTGCTAAATCGGTTTCGGAATTTATAAATAGATTGAATGTAACAGGAAAAAAATTACAAGACAGTAACCAAAACTTACAATTTTGCTTTGGATAATATTAAGAAAATTTCTTTATATATTGTACATTATGTATATGTAATATTATAGGCCTATACAACTTACCGTGTCTTGTCCTTCAATCGGATCATTTCGCCCATTTCCGTCGTGAGCTATTTTAAGACTAGATTTTGTTTTCTATAAATAGTTCGATGTATCGGGGAAAAGATGGCTCTAAAAATACTCAGTAATGCTGGTCGGCACCATTGCAATCAGACTCAAGGGAAGTGATTACTAATTGTTGTGTTTGATTATTAAAATAAAGAATTATGATTCCTTTAATTAATATATCAGACAATCGAACAATGTTGTATTGTTGAATAAATTACTGCAATGTCCTGAAAATACTGTGTTCGGTTTTTGTTCAAAATCGAGATCGGCATGAAAGTATCAGATATCGTATCATTCATGTATATGACAAAGAGAGCATCACATATTGAATAAGAAATGTAAATGATTGTAAATGTCTCTGCAAAAATAAATAGCAGCTATAAACGGAACTATGTAAACAGCAATACCTGTATGTATGTTCAGTCTCTCACACACACACACATCCGAGCGAACTGGAACTTTTTCTATATCACTGCTATATACTCTAGAACGAAAATACAGCTCTGTACAAACGAGCTACTTCATTATACAGGTGGATGATCAATGCAGAATTTTCTATATTAGTTACTATTTCGAATAACAATAATTTATGAAGTAGTCAGGTTTTGATTGATTATATACTGTTTAACGTCCCGCTAGAGAATTTTTCACTCATATGGAGACATCACCATTGCCGTTGAAGGGCTGCAAAATATAGGCCTATGCTCGGCGCTCGGGGCCTTTGAACAGGGCGGGGTTTTTATCGTGCCACATCTGCTGTGACACGGGACCTTGGTTTTTACGGTCTCATCCGAAGGACCGCCCCATTTAGTCGCCTCTTACGACAAACAAGCAGAATTGTACAGCAATAGAATTCGCATGAAATTAGGTATTAGAAATTTCAAATCAAAAGTTCTGGAAAGCCTGATGTTTTGTATTTTACTAGTGAACTGACAAATGGAAAAAAAAAATGTTTAAGATCTGTGAATGCAGAACATCCGTTTGTATTGAAAACTGAAGGAAGCCTGTAATGACAAATTTCTAAATCATTAGAAATCACACATTGAATTTCCCATTCACCCAAACGAAGTTCGTTCTCTTTTTTATTGAACTTTACAAGAATACATTTGAGGACTCAGACAGAAAAAGTAAAATAATTAACTACGCTAAGGGAAATAAATGGCAATTTGAAAATTCTTAATTCAGAGTAAAACTCATTTTGTATCATTACTTTCTTGTTTCAATAAAATATAGATACGTACAAACATGCATAAAGTGTTCTCACTGAATTTCAAAGATGGTTTCATTTTTCTCATTAGCTACTATCGAAGTATTGATATATAGGCCTACATTTATATTCTGCTAACATAATTTTTGCGGATATTTCTTATCCCCCAAAAATAGACAGCTGCAAAAAATATCCGATCGAAATAGGGGATTCAATATTGGACAGTATTACACTATATTGCAATAAAATTCTTTTGTTTTCTCGATAGTTAAAAAAACCGAGAGAATGAAATGATTGAAAATTGATACTAACAATTGCTTTGATACCATGGTAATACTAGTATGCTGTTATTACATTTTTACTGTTTTGCCTTTGATATTTTTTCAAATCATAATGATAGCTATTTCCTCATGAATTGCGCTGGAGTTGAAACAATGCGCTAAATGGGAATTCCGACAGAATAGAAAGTAGAATGCGAATTTGATTTTTTGAAATTAGATAAGAGCATGAACTGCAAAGCTTCACACATGCAAATTTTTCATGAATCTCATACCAGCAGTTCATAGCCTCCTGTATTTTCAAACATTATATTTTCTCCTTTATTATCTGAGCTGCTTATATATTTTTACGAAGTAAAATTTATTTAAACTTTGTTTATATTAGAAGGAAAACCTCTTGCTGTGGCTTAATGCACGCGACATTTAGATATACATGTATCGACGAAGTTTTATCTATTAACAATGATCATTTTCATTCAAATGTCGATTCGATATAGTCCAGTGAGCTCGAAATAAAAGACACCTCAGAGTCTTCCACATAGATATTCTACTGAACATAGAGGTTCGCGGCAAACTAACAACTTAACTTTATGACTTTAGCTTATTATTATTATTATCATTATTATTATTATGTACCAAATTTCTTGAGCACTTTTTTCATGTATAAAACACGTTCACATCATAACAAAATGCCATAGCATACAAAAAATACCAAACATATAAAACAGATTTTTTTTAGATAAGTCAGATTAAATGAGCCCATAAATACACTATAATCTAAAAGAGTTTAAAATTGTTAGACACAGTGCTAGATATTACATGTAGTAAAATCAGTCTGAATAAAATGCTAGGAACAAGTGAGTTTTTAGGGCTCTCTTAAAAACGATCAGGGATGCGGAGTTTCTTAGTGTGTTTGGTAGGGCATTCCAGAGTTTTGATGCAGTGGTCATGAATGCACGATCACCATACGTCACTGTTCTAGTCCTCTATACAACCAGTGTTGAATCATTCTGGGATCTAAGTTGTCTGCCTGGGTTGTAAACGCTCAGCAGGTTTTGTATGTACATAGGTGCCTGTCCGTGAAGCGCCTTAAACACGTATATGAGGATTTTGTACTCCACTCTGCTATGTGTGGGGAACCAATGAAGCTCCTTGAGTACCGGGGTTATGTGGCTGTAACGCGATGTCCTGGTTATGACACGAGCAGTCGTATTTTGGACGTCTTGGAGTTTGTTCAGGATGTATTTAGGGGAACCGCTTAGCAATGCGTTACAGTAATCAAGTCTTGATGTGACCAAAGAGTTTATCAGAGTAACATCCATGGTGAGATATTTTCGGATTTTACTTATTTTCCGAATGTGCATGTAACATGCTCATGAAACAGAGTTAACATGTTGTTCCATGTCCAAATGAGAGTCCAGCATAGCTCCAAGATTTCAAACTGTTGTTGATGGTTTGATGAATGTGTCCCCAACTCTCACGGTTAAATCTTCAACTGCACTCCGTTTTGGCACAAAGACAATCACTTCAGCTTCTCCACCGTCAACTTCCCTTTTCTATGTAGCAATATTCCATCATCACCTGTATATTGTGTTTATATCGTTCAACTAATTAGAGCGTGTTCTGGGTATAAGTTTTTAAATCGAGGCAGGCTACTGACAAATAAGTTGATATAAGAGTGGTTTCAACAGTCTAATTCAAAGTCAGCATTTCGCAAATTTTATGAGACATTATAGCGATTTAATTTATCAATACAACTTGTCATTGTGTCAAATGTTGTTTCACGTGTTTCATACCAACTGTTACACTGTTCTTTACACACTGATTTTGACTACGGGTTACTCCCTTTTCCTGATCAAGATATAGGGCTCACAGCGTTTGTGACTGAATGTTTACTTATCCTAGACACCTGATCCCACACTTGGTTTGTCCAGGGTTTCGTGTTTGCTGTACTCTTAATTTTGTATTCTTTATAGGAGTTACGAGATTGATCACTGTTCGTTATCTTCAACTTTTCATTTATTTCTAATTCAAACTCGGCAAATACAAGAGGAC
Source organism: Ostrea denselamellosa (assembly GCA_024699665.1). NCBI lineage: Eukaryota > Metazoa > Mollusca > Bivalvia > Ostreida > Ostreidae > Ostrea > Ostrea denselamellosa. The sequence continues at coordinate 5,274,551 of JAMZEH010000054.1, read as the reverse complement.
CATGAGTCTCGTCATCAACTTGAGTATGTTTGCCCTGCTGTTGTAATTTTTAAAAGACTTTTTAGACCTATATTTCTTTGAAAATTGTGACCCCATACTGTAATCCACGCCTAGCTCCGAAGAATCACAATATAAGCGACCTTGAATTCACTTTCATGATGGATGCATTTATTCCTTTAAACACAGCATTTCTATCTTAGAACCACTGATACGGTTTTTACAATGCACATGTGTAACTAACTCTATCATTAGAACACTGTTATTTGTTTCACTTGAACATATATGATGATATTATATACATGTTTGTCTCAATGTTCTATCATCTACCTCTCGCACTTAAAGATTCTCGTGGGGATCCGGGTTAGACTAGGTCCTCAGTACCCATTGATTTTTGTAAGAGGCGACTAAATGGGGTGGTTCTTCGGATAATACCGGGAAAAGTAAACAAAGAAACAAAACAAACAAACCCCGAGGCCTCGTGTCACACCTGCTGTGTGTGACACGGGGCCTTGGGGTTTGTCTTTATCCTCAAAGGCTGTAAGCACCGAGCATAGGATTAAATTGTGCAGCCCTTCACCGGCAATGGTGACGTCTCCATGCGAGTGAAATATTCTCGAGCAGGACATTAAACAATATACAACCATCCGTCCTTAAAAATGTTTGTTAGTAAAAAAGAAAAATCATCTGGTATGCAGTTGTATTATTCATCAGACGTTATGGTTTCCTGGCAAACGGATAACAGTTGAGGAAAACACTTTTGTTATTTGAGTTTCGTCATGAAGGTCTAGTGATGGTGCTGGGTAACTTATTATTTACCAGATGAACTCTAATAAGACTTTTCTGTTCACTCTTTCCAGTGTGCTTTACTGCTTTGTCTTCCTGTTGAGAAGTACTTTCTGCTTTCTTTGTAATTGTTGTGTATTTCTTAAATTTTGTCCTAATATGACAAAAAAGGTCCATGGGCTAAAATGAACACTATTTGTTTTGCAAATAGTGGAAGATTATATCGTTCAGTAGAAAAACTAGCAAGTGAAAAATCTCTGACTTGTAGTAAACCTACAGGGCTTTTCCCATCAGGTAAAAACACTGCATCCCGTTCTCTATGATGGTTATGACATTGATTTGTTCTTTTATTACATCATACTCGATCATTCTTATCCCTCCAACTTTTTAAACAGTTACTTCTCGATGCTCCTGAAAAATGTTGCCACTCCAAGTACAGCTTGTACACATGGTGTTTTCTCTACCAGTATTTGTACTTTATTTCATTTGAAAAGTTGTATATGATTGCATAACAAGCTTATGAAAATTAGTTTAGAAAATGGCAAAACGGTATAAAATTTGAAATGTTTATAAAATGTACAATACAGGAAGTTCTTGCAATCTACCACAATGTGACTTTCTTATAAATTTAATATGTCTTATACTTTTGTGAACTTCGTTTTTTATTTGTTATTCTATATATGTTACTTTTTAATTTTTATTCATTACTTGTTACTAATTAATACTATTAGTAGACTATTATTTCTTAAATGTTAATTCCTAATTGTTATTTATTTTTTGTTATTTCTCAATTCTTATTACTGACTGCTATTTCTTAAAAGTTACTTGTTATTTCTTGTATTATTTTTTAAATTCTTTTTCATTATTTTTTTATTTTTATATTCTTAATTTTAAATCTTTATATTTGTATTTTTTTTAAATTCTAAATATTTGCGTAATTTTTATTTATCATAATTTACCAAATGATAATGAGAGTAATAGAGAAATTCACTTCAGTCTAGAGCATGTGAATATTTGATATATTCACATGCATGTGATAATTTATAACTATATTTAACGACAACTTTTGTTATTTACAAGTGAGACAAGTTCCCTTGAGCAAGTGATTTAAAATCAATGTTAGTCTCTGACCTTTTGCTGAAATAAACTAATGCAAGGGGTCCACCTGAGTATTAGTTAAAAGTATCACTTGTCCCAAGGGTTACACAATCTATAATGATTTTCCTGTTCTGCATATTGAAGCTAAATTCTATCATTTAGTAACATTATAAATGATGATGTGTTCTTAAATCACAGATACCTCAGACAGTGTCCATACTGATGAAAGCCTTTACACAATATGATAGATGTTATATTAACACTATATGATTATTTTGAAATTACATGTATCCTCAAGTCAGAATCCCGAGGTTGCGAAATTTACAACTTTAGTATATCCCTTTCTGCTTTTCTTTAATATGCATTTAGTGTTTATATAATATCCGCAGAATTAAAGAAGTATTTCAATGAATAAAGACATTTAATCACTTTGACCTTTTCGGCCCCACCCTAGTAACAAATTTCACACTCCTAACATCATGAAATTTAAATTTTGTTTAAGGACTACCTGCTCCTTCTAAACTTAATTTCAGTTAGTATCAATAGGAGTAAAGAAAATGACTCCACAACGTGTGGATACAATGTAAAATCTGAGAACCCCGTGGGGATCCGGGTTGTTAGAATAGGTCCTCAGTACGTACCCTTGCTTGTCGTAAAAGGCGACTAAGTGGGGCGGTCCTTCGGACGAGACTGCAAAAACCGAGGCCCCGTATCACCGCAGGTGTGGCACGTTAAAGATCCCCCCCCCCCCCTGCTCAAAGGCTGTAAATGTTGAGCATAGGCCAAAATTTTGCAGCCCTTCACCGGCAATGGTTACGTCTCCATATGAGTGAGGGATTCTCGAGCGGGACGTTAAACAACATATAATCAATCAATCAAATCCAAAAATTACACAAAGCACTAAAATGATCAACGACTCGAATAACCAGATTGTCAAATTTTAAGGACGACCTCTCCCTTCTTCAGGACAAACAAAAAAGTTTACATAAAATGGCTAAAGATATACGAAAAAGAAAAAGAAAAGAAAGATAGAAAAACTAGAAATATACAAACTTATTTACAACGCAAATTACACATTGCTTTTGGCTTGTATGAAAATCAATGTTTATTATGTAGCAAATTAAGACATGTCCCACTTTTCCAAAATGGGCAGATCCACATTTACAATCTATCTATCTATCACCCAGAAATAAGTCTAGAAAAATCGACACAAGTAGTAGTTTAATAAAGGTCTCACAAACAAAAGCCGATTAAGTATATACTCGACTCGATTCTTCAGAAGTACATGTGATGGAAGGGGCCCCCTCTTACCACTGGAGTGTGGTCGCGAAAAATTTAATTTTAAAAATAAGGACCGGTTTACTCTAATTTGTGCATCAAATCAGGCATAAACTATCATGTATTTTCATAGTTTTCAAGGTGCAGAAGACGTGAATATAACTTCTTATATGTCACATACAGGGATATGAGCATGATGCAAAGCGGTATTTGATTTGGTAACTTGTGCGGGAAATCCAGCAACTTAATAATAATAATAATTTGGCTACGAGTAATATAGGTCTGAATTATCCAACATCCAACGCGACGCGGTCTGGCGAGGTTATTTAATTTTCAACCCATCACTTGCGAGGCTGGGATTACTAGCGGTAAAATAATATTCACCTTCGGAGTAGCCGGATAAACTGTAAAGGGTATGTATATGGATAGTCATATTTCATATATATATATATATATATATATATATATATATATATATATATATAAAAGCCTTGAGGACTGGCATTGCCGCATGTGAGAGTTAATGCGAATTTTCTCAGCATATGCATAGTGCAATACTTCATGTTAGCACAATGCAGATGCTGTACATGAATTTCAAACGCCTGACATTCAGCGTGTCGTATTATGATATGAGCTTTCCTGTCCGTCCGGCTCTGTTACTTTTTTTGTGTACGGGTAATATTTCGCACTGAGGCATTGGGCAGGTCCAGGACAATCTCTATTTTTAGCTATGGGTAGAGGGAATAACCGAAAACCAGAGAAAATAACGAAAACAACCATAAACACACAAGAATAGGGGTCAAATGCAGTTGTCTAGTGTATATATTGTGAATGTAGGTACAGGGAATTTAACATTTACAGATTTTAAGAATTTTTAGTATGTACAAGTCAAATGGACAAAGAACGACATCTGCTGTGAAAGGCGAGTTACAGAAAACAACTTTAAAATCACAGAAAACTACGAAAAACACATAAGAATAGGGATCAAATGCAGATGTTTGGTGTATATACTGTTAACGTAGGTATAGGGGAGTTTAACATTTGCAGGTTTTAAGAATTTTTAATAGGTACAAGTCAAATGGACGAAGAAGCGGCATCCGCTGTAAAAGGCGAGTTACCGAAAACAACTCTAAAATCAGAGATTTTGAGATAAAAATGACAATATTTTTATTGATTTTCTTCAATTTCATACACTACCTGACTCATCAGAGGAAAAATTCGTTTAAAATATTTGCGAGTATGATATAAATAGGTCATTTAAATGAATGCGAAATGATGTCAGAGGAAACAAGGTCAAGGGCGGATCCTTTTTTGAATACACACATACACGTATATATATATATATTAATATACTTTACTTATCTTTTACTGTTTCACACTGTATAGATAATATCTTACGTTATATATAACATAAAAGATGTCAAATTGATAAGTATTTTGTAGAATAATGACACTTTTAAACATTTAGTTAATTGAAAGGCGAATTACCGAAAACAAATCTACACCGCTTTCATTACACTTGTGAGTGTCACAAATGTATAGAATGTAAACATGTAAATAAGTTGAGGATTGAAAAACAGGAAGGTATCTTATTAAAACAACTCTCTCCTCTAATATCACATCATATATAATTTGAAGTGGACAATTTACAATTAATACTTTATAAACCTGATATATGAATTGTGATGAAACATAGAGGGAAAAAAATAGGAAATAAATGTATTAGATATTTATGGTGAGACACATACATATATCAAATAGAAAATTAATAGACCTACTGTGCATGTCTCACTCCATATACATGTGCCTGTGTGGTATCTTTGTATGAATGTAGTGTTTGTTGAACAAAAAAAAAAACCAAAGAAAAAAAGAAAAAAAATACACGCACACTTTACGGTGTCATATGGTAAAATGTTTGCGAAACTTAAGTATAATAATATCACACAAAACAAATCAACACGTACGTTATTTGCACACACTTTCACAACATGTATCTTGCATCAATAACACATTTTTCCAACATGCATTCCACATAAATAACACATTTATCTAACGTGCATTCAAGATAAATAACACATTTATGCTGCATGAATTCCACATAAATAATACATTTATGCAGAATGAATTCAACATAAATAATACAAAAACAAAATAAACAATACCATCTTAAAAGTTCTTATTTATTTGGTATTCTGGGTTGGCTTCTCTGTTTACTGTAATTTGTTGAATATAATACACAGTTGTGTTTAATAACATCCTCCTCCCCCACCCTTTGGGATCTGAAAATTGGGGGGGGGGGGGCGCACTAAGTATGTACAACACGCAGTTAAATTTTTGACCATGCGATACTCTTGTCTTTATACCTGGGTAATCATGCTAATTTTAAAAAAAGTACGAAATTTGTATTAAAGTTATAACTGACTCAGGATTTGCTCTGTTTAAAAAAAATTGGCTGATTTCCTTGACTGGAATTTTGCACACAGAACTTGAATGGTGAAGTGAAAAATATAATAACATTTAAAAATTTTTTTTTTTATTTTTTACAAAATAGTAGGTTAGCACCAATAACTATTAATTTTCACTCACTGTATTTGTTTAATAATGATAAAATGTATATTTTGGAAAATACTCAAAAATTCATATCTAGTCAAAAAAAAAAAGAATTGTTTGGAGTAAATACCCTTTCACCACGTTTCCTCTGATGCCGTATGTGCATTCATTTAAATGACCTATTTATATCATACTTGCAAATATTTTAAACGACTTTTTCCCTTGAAGAGTCAGGTAGTGTATGAAATTGAAGAAAATCAATAAAAATTGTTGTTTTATCTCAAAATTTGTGATTTTAGAGTTGTTTTTGGTAACTCGCCTTTTACAGTGGATTCTGTTTCTTCGTCCATTTGACTTATACATGTTAAAAATTCTTAAAACCTGCAAATATTAAACTCCCCTGTACCAACGTTAACAATATATACACCAGACATCTGCATTTGACCCCTAATCTTGTGTTTTTCGTAGTTTTCTGTGATTTTAGAGTTGTTTTCGTTAATTCGTCTCTCATAGTGGATGCCGTTCTTCGTCCATTTGACTTATACATACTAAAAATTCTTAAAATCTGCAAATGTTAAACTCCCCTGTACCTACATTCACAATATATACACTAGACAACTGCATTTGACCCCTATTCTTGTGTGTTTATGGTTGTTTTCGATAGTTTCTTTTTAGTTTTCAGTAATTCGCACTACCGGTTTAGCTATTGTCGTAATTAAGTGATATAGCTTTATCAAGCTATTTGAAATAGCTTGATTAAGCTAGTTTAGATTTAACTGAATTTCTAAATTACAATAGGCAAAAGTTGCATAATAAGTTTTTAATATGTTTATACTTTGAACTATTAACCACAACACTGTTCTAATTAGAGTTCATAACAATGCTACAATCATGGAAAATAATTATTTGCCACTTTCTAAATGGGCATCACGATAGTAAGTGAAGTTTGAAAGCTGTTTGTTGTAGATAGGATAACATATCAATATTTGGTCAGAATTTCTTTTTCAAGTTTAATGGAATGTTTTCATACACCATCGGAATTTCCACCATAAGGTTTTGTTGGGAGTTTATGAAATTGACACAGGATTCTGGTGTTCTTTTCAAATGTAACCAGAGACTTGGTATTATGTTTAGAGCTGGCAATTATGTTGGGATTTTGTTGTATTAATATTGTTATCAGTGATGCAATCTTTAATAGTTTTTGCTTGAGGAACAGGGGCATTGTCAACTATAAAAGTACAGTTGTTCTCTTGGAAATTCCATGCAATTACTGGCCAGATATTATTATCAATTATTTGTAAATACTTTTGAACATTAATGCTACCTTGAATATCAGTCAATGTGCCCACATCTTGTAAACAAATGCATCCTGAGATCATAGCACTCGGCACTTGTTGCGGAGCTGGACACACGGGTTGGGAGTTGTATTTTTCATACAATTTTCTCCACACTTTCCATTCACTTTGTGTAAATTTCAGATGAGATTTCTTACTGCAATACTTGGCTCTTTCCCATTATGACCCATTTCAAAAACTGATGTTTTCCAATTTTATATTGATAGCAGATGGAAAAATATGGGTGTACACATCATCAATTTAGTAGCTTACTACTGCTGTAAAAATATAAAGGGGGACATTTTTTGTCTATTTATAGATGGGATCCTATTATCAGTTTTTAAGTGCAGATATTGCGCCATTTGCATATGGGGTGGCGAAAAATTATTTCCCATGAAAAAAGAATTTCTTTGTGTTGTTAATTGTCCACTACCCTGTAGCTTTTGAATAATAGACAAATATGATGACTTTACAATGTGGAATCTGATTGTCAGTCCATCATTCTGTTGATCCTCATTGACTTTTAATCTATGCTAAAGATTGGATAACTGTTGTTTATCAATCCTAAACATTTGACAATTTTGAATCACAATTCTTCTGTCAGGACATAGATTAAGAAGTATTTTTTGTTTATAGGGTGTTGTATGGAGTACATGGATGAAATATGTTCACTCATTGAAGTTTGATTTTTATGAATTTGATAGAAGATTTTAAATAGCTCAATCAAGCTATTTCAAATAGCATTATAAAGCTATATAGCAAGATATATAGCTAAACAGAGAGATTGTGCTGGATCTTTGGATATTTACAGTGAACCTGGGGTGGGTGATGAAGGAGGGGTCACTGGCCTCCTTCTGCAATTTTATGGTTATGCATACACATACTTAAATTGAGTCCATATATGTTGTACACTATAAAGCCTAGGATCATCTAAGTTGGTCTGTTGGTTCCTCTTTGCAGGGCAAGGGGTTGTGTTTAGGTTTGAATCAGTATATTGATATGTTCCAGTATTAAGCTACCTGGCAATATACGATACAGATATGAGCCGGTTTTCGATATAAAGTTGGGTTTGAAGTGCAGGTTTTTATGTTGGGATCAGTGTTTCGCAATTACATTAAAATGGCTACAAGGTCCTGTTTGGGTCCTTTACATATGAATGCATTAGTCTTTTTGAAGAAGGACATAAAATTTTGAAATGCTGATTGATTAGATATACATTATGAGACATTCTCAGATCTACTAGTCTGTGTTCAGTTTATTTTTCTCTGCAGTTATGAACTCAAACAGGTCCTTGTTGTTGTCTTTTGGAAATAAATTGTCAGAAAACATTTGTCTTCGTCTTTATTTGAGTATTTCCATAAAATAAGACTTAAGTATTGAATAGATCCAATATATTGGATAATGAAAATTTACATATTGTATCAAAATAATGCCAGCAATACACAGCGCAAGTTGTGATTCAAAAGTAGATCATCTTGGTCCACTCAGTGTCACAGCAGATATGCAGCAGTAGTTCCACATAGTTCCACATGGGCATATCATGTACACTAGAGGTGAACTTTATTTTTTATTTGCATTTTTTTTTTAGCTAACTTGCCCACACACTAATTACACCAAATATAAGAACTATAAGCTCAAAAAAGGTTCTTTATTGCATATTCTTCTCATGTGATAGTGTAGATGTACAAATTCTGGTGCCAAAGGGCAGAAGTGTTACTTGTCGGTATTACCAAGATGTTATAAGAAAAAAGCTCAAGAAATATTATCATAAACGACACCCTGTGCCAGGATTTAGGCATGTTCGTCTAATTCATGATAATGCTCCATCACACACATCTGAGCTTGTGAAATAATTTTCGAAGTCGAAAAAAGTTACCATCTTGCCACACCCACCATACTCTCCAGATCTAGCCCCATGCGATTTTTTCCTTTTTCCAAAACATAAAGTTTCTTATCTGGTTGTCATTACAAGTTCTGACAAGCCCTTGTCTCAGCCATCAGTCAGTGCCTCAGAGGTCTACCTAAATCAGCGTACTGTGACACATTTCAGAAATGGATTCAAAGATTGAAATTATGTATTTCAATCAGGCGGAAAATATTTGAAGGGATGTAATGTTCATTTCACTATTTGAGTTGAATGCTTTTGAGATATCATACAATACATATTACATAAAGAACAACCCTCGTATAATTTTGTATGAGTATGGAGGAGAAAGCAAGTTTGTCAGTATTGAAAAGGTTTAAATTTGATATCAAGTTAAAAAACGAACAGCAGAGTGTAATTTTGTCCTGCCACCTTCTTTGATAGAATGGCTCTAGTCCATGTTAATCAACTACATTTTTGCACTGATTGTCAATGTGTTGGTTTTTATATGCCCATCTAAGATGGGACATATTATGATATGGCGATCATTCTGTCTCACTTTGTGTCTGGCTAGTAACTTAAATACTATGAGACCTATAATAATCAAACTTTGTCAGATGATGCATCTTGGGCAGAGGGTGGGTCACACTTTAAAGTTCGGTCACTGTGACAAATGATTATTATGGCTGAATGTGTCAAAATCCTGTTCGACTCATAACTGGTCGAGAATCACCAAACTTGGTCAGTTAATGCATCTTTGGAAGAAGGTGGGTTGTACCCTAAATCAAGGTCACTGTGACAGATAATTAAGATGATATAGCCATATATGGCATAATTCCTTTTTGAGCTCATGTAGATAGTCATAGAATCAACAAACTATGTCAATTTGTGCATCTGTAGAAAAAGTGAATTGCAGCTTAAAATCAGGTTATTAAGACTTTTAAAATGGTAGGTATTAAAAAAACTGTTTTAAGGAAGGTAGTCCCTACATATATATTAATACACATTATATTAATGCACAATTTTTTTTTATAAAATGTAGCTACATAGCAATTAATATGAATACTTTGTTTTTAACATTAATGATATAAATATATGCAGTATTGTACTACAGGATATGCAAAGACTTAACAAGCACATCACAACAGAAGAATCTGTCTCATGGGAATGATAATGTTTCTAGTAGATTTCCTGTCTCTCCAATTAAGATTAAGATAGCCCCTTGGGAGTAAGCCACAGTGTTTCAAAGTTCAGCTGGAGATTCAAACATCATTCTGATAAGAGCTAAATTACATTTGTCCATTTAAAGATTAATTAAAGAGTATAATGTAAGAGGGTTGTGGAATACTCACTCCTTTTCTTTGTACAACCCAAAATAAGTAATTCATACTGTGTGAAAGAAATTATCTAACTATATGTAATAAAATAAAAATATGTTTTAAAATATTTCCTTAGTTTTTTGAACAAATCAAGAGATAATTGACAATTGCAATGTGCAAAAGATATATTATAAGGGATAATCTTGGATTTACATCAGACCTCAAATCAAAGATATTGGTGCAGTCTTTGCACTAATTAAGATTGAGATGATTTTGTGCCATGCACTGTTGTCTGTTTATAATGAATAAATGTCTGACAAGCGTATCATGTGCTGTAAGGGTGTACTTTATTCAGTAGAATTGCAAGATCTTGTGATAACAAGCATGGCAGAGCAGACAAAGAATTTTGCATGTTGTACATGATATTTATTGAAAAAAAACACCTTTATTAAACAACGTTGGTAGTCTTTTTATTGTAAACAACATTACAGACAAATACACAGAGCTTATTATAGGTTCTTAATAAAAATATTTTGCACCATTATGAAGATCCCATGGAATTGTAATCTTCTCCCAAAAACTTCAACAACAACAACAAAAATTACCAAATTTGAGAGGGTTCTATTATTGCAGCTAGGTCAACAGATGCAAACATGATTGCATATAATAATTTGCTTTAGGGAATAATAATAATGATTGATTTTTATATATCACTTTTTCCAGCATATGCTACTCAAAGTGCTTCACAATACATTATTATCTCAGCAGACCTTATAACATTCCAGACCTTTCTCAGTGCAGGCTGCCATTAAGGTGCTAGAGCACTAAGTTTCTAACAATATCTTTCACTGTCCATAGCCAGGTACCCCTTTTACACTTGGGTGGAGAGAGGAAATTTGTGTAAAGTGCTTTCTCAAGAACACAACGTCAGCCCTGCCACGGCCAGGACTCGAACCCACAACCTTTCGATCGAGAGTCTAACAGCCTAACCACTAGGCCACCAATGCCACATAACCAAAGAACAGTTGAAAAAGTAGAGAGACCTACTAGAAAAGCACTTGACCTTCATTTACTAACAGTAATCAAACCTTTTCTAAGGGTAGCTGCAGAACTGTAACTCTGGGAAAATGTGAATAGATGAGAGAGTTTAAAAACCTTTGATTCACAGTACAACTTTTTCTTTTATTTCTTTCTAAATAGCAGCCTCAAAAAATTTGCATAAAACAAAATTCTAACATATTTCCCTCTACACTGTCGTCAGTGCATAGCTCAAACATACATTGATTCATTTGTACATATATGATAGTGAAATAAAATTATCAGTTATAGATTACATTGTTGTATTAACAAAACACGGAAGTGTAAAAACAGTAGGTATGATTGTGGAGAAGCTGTAAAATAGATCTGCATTTAACAGATGTTTAAGGCAATACACAATGTCTAAGCAGGTCAAAGACATGAAACCTATATGGTCTCAACAAGTAATACAATTTAAACCCTGGCATTTTTCTTGTGGAAGTTAATATATATCACTGTTCTGATAATCTATTGATTAATCGGTGTATAGTGGAGAAAGTGGACATGACATTTCTATGATCTTTAAAATAACAGTAGTAGAATTGTTGAGTCAGTTGACTTACTTTATTCAGAATCATAAACATAGAAATATGTCTGTTATCTTACAGATTTTGTTTTAGACATTCTTTCATCAGTACTTACAATTATGAGAATATTGGACTAATAATTGGTGCTAATATTTTGTTCCTATTGTCCTTAAATATTATTATTTCAACTGTGTTGCAAATGTGCAACATTTTATTTCATTAAGGGCTGATAACTTTGTATTTTCTGATAAAATAGAAAGTCATAGTTCTATAAAGAATTGAAATAATTATTTGTAGGTTATTTTAGAATGAGTCACTTATGTCCAGTATTGCATGATTTATAAGTGGACTGCTAACTAAAACAAAATAAGGTAAAATTTCCATTGAAAGTCCCTGCTGCTGTTATCAAAAATACAACACACTCTTACATAAGTAGTGTAGAAATCTAAGGAACAGTTTACACATGTTGAAAAGTGTTACCAAAGGGTAATTTTATTGTGTGTTAGGTTAGTCCTTTGTCAGATAGTATGGCCTAAGGTGAGGATATGTACATAAAGTATTGTGATTGACTTAGGACTAAGAAATAATCTGTGTTAACACTTTGAATTGACGTCAACATTGTCTTAGGCAGTGTATATAGGTTTAATTGGCCTTTGAAAAATAATTTCAGGCAAATTCAGTCACAAAAGTATGGCTGTGTTGGGAGCCCAACTTGTCTTTAGCCTGATAATCTTCAGTTTCCTACAGAAGTTATCACCATACTTATCATTTGGTCGCTGGTTACTGGTGGGGAGATTAGTCCGATACCTCCATCCTAGTGAGGAGGATCTGAGGAGGGCAGCAGGTACCCCCAGCAACTACCAGGGGAGAGGCAAAGGTAAGGTATCTGTCTTGATGTTAAGGTCATAGTTTTGTTTTCTCATGCATTCCTTGAAATGTTTTTAGTTCACCTGAGCAGAAGGCTCAAGTAAGCTTTTCTTATCAAAACTTTTTGTTATCTGTCGTTGGTGTTGTTGACAGCAGCATCATTGTAAACTTTTCACCTTTTCATTTTCTTCTCCAGAACCACAGGGCCAATTTTAATTAAACTTGGCATCCTTGGGTGAAGGGATTTCAAGTTTGTTCAAATGAAGGGTAACACCCTTCTCCAAGGTGAGATAATAGCAAAATAGTGAAAAAGACTGACAAATTTTGAAAATCTTCTCCAGAACCAGCAGGCCAATGTCATCCAAACTTGGTATAATTCATCCTTGAGTGCAGCATATTTCTAATGAAAGCCCATGCCCCCTTCAAAGGAGACAAAGATTTTATTTGGACAAGTGATAGTCTAAGTTTATTTGCTTGAAAGGCAAAGTGAGATATAAAGTTGATATCTATTCCTGGATTCAAAACTGTGCAAGTGAAGGGTCACATGCCTTTCAAAGGGGGAAGTAGTTAAAAAAAATGGTGAAAATATGGTTGCATCCTTGTAATTCTTCTCAAGAACCACTGTTGTTATGTTTGCCTGCAAGTAACCACATAAGTTGGTTATTTTTTTTTTCTTTTATGCCCCACTGAGAATTTTCCACTCATATTGAGATGTCACCAGCTGTAGGTGACATACCACAGATTTTAGACCTATGCTTAGAGCTTAGGGCTGTAGCAGTAAGGGTTCATTAATGTGCCAATACCTGCTGCGATGGGAACTCCATTTTAAAGTTTATATCCAAAAGACACTTTATTCTCACTTCTCAATGTCGAATGTTTGGCGAAGGAGCAATCACTACTTATGTTTTCATCTTAGTTTTGATGTGGTCATGGCATGAGCAGGAGTTGAACTAATGATCTCCAGGTTACGAAGTGAAAGCTTTAACCACTGAGCTACAGCAACCATTCGTAATAATTTAAAGAAATTTCTTTCCTATTATGTGATCCTTATTGAATTATAGTTTTTTTTCCAATTAAATATCTAAATTCAATATCTTAATTCAATTTCAGTACGGTATAGTCCTAACATTGGATTTATAAGGAAAAAACAAGAAGAAAAATTAGTCTTCATTTAGCTCTTGCTATGTTTGTGGGATGCACTATATCAAGATTTGTATAATGATTGTACATATTGAGTATATATTATACTAAAGTAGTTGTCAGGGTTTTGACAATTAAATATTAAGTGCACAATCTGGAGGGTCAAAACCCTGACTACTATTTTGGCTTGATATATGAAAAATGTGACATTATTATAATTTGTAGCATTATGATTATATAAAAATATTATACTGACTGCCAATATTTTATTCAAAATGTTAGGGTTTGATCTTTACGTTTCAATGGAGCAGAGGGAAGTCGCTCTCAATGCACTTCCAATGTTCATCGATGCAGTTGTTTTATTTGTATTATTTGTTTATTTTATTTGTACATGACTATCAAAAATGGATTATAAATTTCTGGTTTAATCAAATATTTGGACAAATTTTCTTTATAATGATTATATTAGATAGTGGTAAACATTAGTAAATCTACATAATTACTCCATAATCAATTTATCTGTCCCATGGTGTAGTGAATAGCATGATCACCTGGCAAGCACATAGTCACAGGTTGAACCCATATTTCAGGAAATATTTTTTAAATTAATGGAGTTGTTTCAGTTACTGATAATGTACTGGTATGTTTAAGATAACTGTGCACTAAGCAAAAATAGAAGGGTATCCAATACATATAAACATAAACTAATAGGAAGCATAATAATTGTTGAAATGACCCAAACTGACAAAGTCTTCAATATAAACTGTAAAATATTGTGTGGTTAGTCTGGTTCTTTGACCACGTAGGAGTGATTCCTGATTGGAGAGTCATAGTTCAAGTGTTCAATCCCAGGCAGATCAATTGTATTTGTTGTATTGTTTAATGTCTTGCTCGGGAATTCACTCATATGGAGACGTAACCATTGTCGGTGAAGGGCTGCAAAATTTAGGCCTATGCTCAACATTTACACCCTTTGAGCAGGGAGGAATCTTTATCATGCCATACCTGCTATGACACGGGGCCTCGTTTTTGTGGTCTTATCCAAAGGACCACCCCATTTAGTTTCCTCTTTTGACAAGCAAGGAGTACTAAGAACCAATTCTAACTTGGATCCCTACGGGATATTGCATTTTGAAAGTCTCCTTCCCAGTGACAGGGATTTTTTATACGCTTGTCTAAGATGGGACATTTGTTATGGCAATCATGTCTGTCCAGCTTTGTGTCTGGCTAGTAACTTAAATACTATGAGACTAGAATAATCAAACTTTGTCAGATGATATATCTTGGGCAGAGGGTGGGTCACACTTTAAAGTTGGGTCACTCTGACCTTTGTTTAAGAGGATATGACAAAATCCTGCCCTACTTGTTACTGGGCAATTATTTGGCCTAGAATCATCAAACTTGGTCAGTTAATGCATCTTTGGAAGAAAGTGTGTTGTGCCATAAATCAAGGTCATTGTGACTAATAATTAAGTTGATATGGCATAGTCCTTTTGGGGGGCTCTTATAGATTTCAGTCTTCGAAATAACCTGGTAGTCTGATGTTTGGGGCCTGGTAAAATCGGGAGCAGGCATTTAGAAATTACATAAGCAGAAGCCAGTCGGGCATGTTTCATCCAATTGGACATCGGTCCACCTGGACTAAAATGTTAAATTACTTTCTTTGAAATACAAATAATATGGTCCTATTTTCCATATATCTACCCAGATATAAATCATTTAACAACACTACTAGCATAGTTCATTTTAAAAACACTCCGAAATATCACGAACTTTTTCAATAAATCCGAATTTCCTCCATTTTTCTTTTTGATTAATACATGTTATGATGTAGATTCATTTACTGTATCCACTTCCTAAATCAACATGAGAGTTATTAGATAAGGATAATGAATTATTTCATACAGACAAACTGTATCTTTAGTGCATTTTGTGTAGAAGTAATCTTTGAATTGTGCACTTTCTTTGGAGAATCTAATTACCAGAAATGGAAATATTGTATACTGCATTGTATAAGGAGACATTAAGATAGATTATTTCATTTATATCAAATGTAGTTTACTTTTATAATTATTAAAGATGGATTAATTTTTATTTACTTCACGATAGAATTTTAAAGGATAAAAATTTAATGTAATATTCATGTAAACATAACTCCCTTCTGGATTCAGACCCAGGATAAGTCTATTGACATTATAGATAGTATCACCGGGAGTTTAATCACAGTGTTGTGATGTACTGCTATAATTAAAGCTGTGTCATGGTACGTAGGCAAATTAATCTGAACCCTCATACAACTATTGAAACTCAAAAATTTTTTAACATACCATTGAATATTCCTACTTTAACATTTTCATTAAAAAAATAATATAAAAATATCCCCCCCCCCCAGTAGTTAGTGCATCATTACCCTATTTTTTTGTAGTTAGTTAGTACATAATCACCCTATATTTTTCTGACTGGGTACAGGAAACAGGAATATATTTTTGTTGGCCTGCAGCCTGCATTTTTTTCCTGGGCATCTTAATATTTGTTCGGGCAGGTGAAATTGATAGAAATAGATGCCCGATGGGCATGTTTTCAATAAAAGTTTTCGTGAAGACTGAGATTTTAGTCCTAGAATCAACAAACTATGTCAATTTGTGTATCTGTAGAGAAATGTAAATTGCAGGTTAAAGCAATATAAGCTGTCAAAATTGTTATTTTGGGGTCCTAAAATTTAATCGAAAATTTTGTAAACATCTACCTTCTAATACCTGATTTTATCGATTAAACTTTTGATATGTTGTATTTTTTGCATTAAATGCAAAAATGTTCGACAGTTGAAATTAAGTCTTCCCGTACCTTAATTTTCCCGACATTATTTCCGTATGCAATGACCTAAAGTTGAACTCATTCGGCAAAGTCAAATGCG
Source organism: Ostrea denselamellosa (assembly GCA_024699665.1). Taxonomy (NCBI): domain Eukaryota; kingdom Metazoa; phylum Mollusca; class Bivalvia; order Ostreida; family Ostreidae; genus Ostrea; species Ostrea denselamellosa. The sequence goes on along the minus strand of JAMZEH010000054.1, from coordinate 5,257,800 downwards.
CAAGCGCAATATTTCCGGTAAGCACGAAAGATGTCTGACACGAAAGGTTCGAAGCGAGGGAGAAAGCCGACTTTGGAATTTTGCGTAATGTTTCGAGCGATCCCTTAAAACTCTCATAACTAAAAAACATACTATCATAACTTAAAAACATATAACATCGTTAACAGTGCCAAAATAATGATGGTAACTAGAATTTTATCTCACCTCGCCGTCCATATTTTAATGACCCAGATACAACCCGATTCACCCCGATCAACATCAGAATCATTCGTGTCAACATCGGTTATCTTCGGGATTGTCGCCGACGATTAATCAGCTGCCATTGTTAGGGTCAAACGGAATGTCGAGGAATATATTTTTCATCACGTAAAGGTGTGTAAACGATGCATAAGAGAGGAAATTCGATGCAGTTCTTTTTTTCAATCATATCAACGTTCATTTAACCTCTTTTAATGCCACTATAAAAAATTGCAATTTTGGCAGCTTATATTGCTTTAAAATCAGGTCATTAAAATGGTAAATATTAAAAAAAAAAAAACTAGCTATTTATGGGCTATGATACTCGGGTGACTGTTAAGGTCTGTGAGCCTCTTGTTTACTAGTCTCAGACTTATTGACATAGGGGTAATTTCAAACCCTGATGTACATGTACCTGAATGGATAGAATTATAACACTTGATAGTATATTTACCATATAAATAGGTACAAATATCATTGTGGTCTCAAGGTATTGTGTATTTGAAATTTCAATTAACGGATTATTTATTGTAGGAAAAAGAGGAGACAATAAGAAGAATCACAAAGACTCTGCTGACAATAACTTTACAATTCCACGTCAAATTGATATTGCGTTGGACACTGCACGTGTCGAAGCTGTGGATTTGCTACAGTTGAGATTCTATCCAGACTACCAGTGGCTTGTGGATTTTTCTCTCTCCGCTGGAGTTGTGTACTTTCTCACAGAAATATATTACACCATAGGTCCTCGGTCTGAGTTCAATATCAGCATGCTATGGTGCATGTTGGCCATTGGGTTTTCACTGCGAATTCTATTTACCCAAACAGCAATGTACTTTAAGCTAGAGAATGGAGGGGAGAGGATTCTGTGTGTGACATTTGCTTTCTTCTTCCTTGTGGCAGCCATGGGTGTTCTTGTGGTTGATGAATCCATTCTTGAGTTTGGTTTAGTAGAAGGGTATGAGAACTTCTCCACTGGTGCTAAAAATTTTCTGAAACACCAGGATGTAGATTATGAAGGTCCTGTGAGCTTTCTGACCTTCAAGATAATTCTTGCATTCGTTTGTTCCATTGTAGGAGCTTTATTAACTTTTCCTGGACTTCGATATGGAAAACTTCACATTGATGCACTGAAATACTCAAAAGAAAATAGAATTAAACAGCTCTTTTTGCACCTTAATTTCATCTTGCCATTAGTGATTGTTGTAATGTGGATCAAACCACTAGGACGCACAATGTTATGTGGAAAGCACTGGCAAGCCACATATAAACATTTGCAAGAATCTCAGTTTGACATTCTCCGACTGTTGCTGATTGGAATCATGTTTTTGTTAAGACTGTGTTTGATGCCAACTCATCTTCAAGCTCATCTAAATACAGCTTATGCTAAAGTAGAAAACTTAAAGAAGGAGAGTGGTAGGATCAGTGGCATGGAATTTCAGAAACTCATTGCCAGGATTTTCTACTACCTGTGTGTTGTGACTCTGCAATATTTAACTCCTGTAATTCTGCTTTTGTTCCTGATGTTTCTCCAGAAAACACTCGGTGAATACTCTTGGTCATCCATTCTGGGGAAAGATTTGGAGGACTACTTCACCTCTCTCAGCAAAACCACAGATTCAGACTCGGTGATCACGGGGGGTCTGAACTCAACTACAATTGAGTCAATCAGTGAAACAGCTGCACAATTTTCTTTAACTTTGGTAAACTTGCGCCAGGTGTTCTCTGCTCAGTGGTATCGTGGACTAATGTCTTTTGTTACATGGTGGTTCTGCACCTCCTGGTTCACTACCTCAGCCTTTGGGATGTACTACCACTCCACTATGGGATCCAGTTGAATGGGAACAATGACAAGAATACTGAATTCATGTACAAACAAGTGTGTTGCCATAGCAATTTGAGTATTTGTAATACTAGTGCATACATGAAATTTGCATGTACTTGTAAAATTATATATGTAGGTAGTGGTGTACATTGTTATACCCCTTGCAATAAAATTGTGGGGTATACTGGAATAATCATTTGCCTGGTTGTCTCACCTTACCAGAAGTGGAATTCTAAGAGAATGCTGACATGACACATCCTGAGATGGTTTTTCTAACTTGTGATCCAGAAGCTGCATTTAGCATATGTTTGTTCTTCAGCAACTGTGATTAAGGATCATGTTTAGGAATACAAAGTTATCTTGCTCATATGACACATCTGAGGATGCTTCTTCCAATCCATGGTCTGCTTCTGACGTATATTTTGCACTTCACTTGACTATTAATGTATATAGGTCTGTTACCATCTTGTTGGAAGATGAACACAACACATCTTTTGATTTGCGGGTGTGTCATGATGCTCATTAAGAATAATTTGAAGTACTTCAAGGAGAGTAGGGATTTTATTACAAGATTGGGTATTTAGAAACAAGTAATGTTCAATTTCAGTTTGAATGTACTTTTTCAAACATACTGTGCTTTGTGTGCTCCTTGGGGTAGTAGTCTCTCAAGGATGCTTAGTTTTATTTCATATGCGGCAACATGCATATGAACTGTTTTTAAAATTCTATGAAACCTAGTCAAGCAATAGGCTTTTTAAAAATTACTAGAAACTTTATTATTGAGTAAATGAAGCATGGCAATGATGATTGTAATGTTGAAGAGTTAAATGAAAAACTTGTTCAGTATCATTTTATGTAACCATACATCAGTTGTATATATTCATGCATCTTTACAAAGATTTGCATTCATTACGTTTGTGACTGGGATGTTTTCAAATATGATAAATTATCACAGAACGTTCTTTTTAGTTATAGTGAATCAGATTAATTAAGGAGAAATGCTACACCAGAGCAATTAAATGGAGGATACGTACGATAATTTGAAATTGAAAACTCTAACCAATCAAAATTACTCTAACAGGATATAAAACAGCAAGGTAAACATGGAAAGTGACCTCTGATAAGTTTAGGGAACTAGCAATGAAGTCGGGGAAACAAATTAACGTCAGACTGACAAAATGGAGGTAAATTTAACATGGGGTATGGCACATGTGTGGAAATAATAGACAACTTACAACTAGATCGGTGTGTGTTGTGTTTCATACCAATTATTAGGATGAATTACTCTGTTTACCAGATCAATTAAAACTGGGCACACGGAAACACGCAAACTGGATGGTTGATGACAAATGGTTTGACATTGGCTATTTCTTTACTGCAAATGGTATAATCATGTTAGGATTGGTTTGCTGAAGAAAATTAATATAGAGAATAAATTTACAATTAAGCTTAAAATTGATCTACAGTATAATTAGTGGTAACCACTGAGTATTATCCTGAGTGGCCTAAGGTAAGACATATACTATATACAGTAAAACACAGTTACAGTGACTACGCGTATATTGATTTCATGCTTTTGGTAAAGTGATTTTCATTCTCTGCAGTTTTAAAATGTTATAGACTTAATTGGTATAATAAATTACATTTATTAATCGACCGTATACTCCAACTGCCCTTTCAAAAGGTGAAATTCTTCAAAATCACGCTTCAGTTTTAAATACATTTAATATCCTAGTCAATGAAGCGGATGACTATGAGTTACCGTACCTATACTGGATCCCCATACTCCACAAAAACCCTTGCAAACAGAGACACATTGCTGGATACAGTAAATGTTCTACCAAGTCCCTATCTTTGCACCTTACGAAATTATCAATTGCTGTGAAGGAGAAACCTCAAACGTACTGTGTCAATACATATTCCAGAAGTGGTGTAAATCATATGTGGATTCTTAAAAAATTCTAAAGAACTTTTAATGAATTTGAAATCTCAAAACGTTTCTCAAATTCACAACATTAAAACGTCTGATTTCACAATACTTTACACGACCATACCTCTCGACAAATTAAAGACTAAGACTTTTTGACATCATAGACAGTTGCTTCGTCAACAAAACTGGTAAAAGGAAATATTCATATTTAGTGATTGGTCACCCCAAAAATCATTTTGTTAAACACCACTCTGACTCCACGTACATATACTCTGAAGTTGACATTTAAAAGATTCCAGAGTTCCTCATTGACAATATTTTCGTAGTCTTTGATGATCAGGTCTTCCAACAGTCCAACAGTGTTAATGTTTCCCGAAAAAATTCCCTTAAAGTAAGCATCTTAATTGTGTAAACTAATATTTTAAAAATAGATATTGTCAAATGTAATTTTGCATCCTATAGAAAATTCTCGAGATGCCTCCCAGCTCCCTAGTAGGAAGGGTCACCCCCTCCAGATTCATTGAAAGGTTTAATTTTCAATTAGCATACATAGTAGTGAGGTAATAAATAAAATTGTGTTTCCGTACGTACAATGATACGATCAACACTGCTTCACTACAGCTCAGTCTCGATTCTAGTGAACAAAATCTCAGATTAGAAAACTGATTATCCATTATGATTCATAAACCGAGAAGGGGAGCAATTTCTGAAGTCTGTTTTGCAGATCTATGCTCTTTGAAAAATAGATAATTATTGCTTTTGAATCTTGATAAAAAGGAATTCGGCTGAATTTTCCACTCGTTTCTGCAAACCAGGTCAAAAAACCACGCGATACATGACTTGTCGCCCTGATGTCCGAAACAAATGCACCCTACGATACTTCCGAAGCAGACTGTACATGTTATCCCAATGGGAAAACTGTACCCATCATTCTCTACACAGAGGGCAATGCTCAACGAGCTTGTGTAACGCGCCTTTTGATGAGAGAATGGATCTCCATGAGCTTTCATCCGGTGTTTTATTCAAATTTCAGGTTGCTGAAGAATTTAAGGTGTGCGTGCGGATGCATGCCTTCCCCTAAAATGTTCAAACTTTTAAAGAATTGTATCCTTTATTAGAATACAATTTAGTTCACAAATTTTATGAAGAACAAACATATAAATAGCATAAATAAGTCGATCAATTATTCAAAATATATTGGTTTGTTTTAAGAAAATAAATTTCATTTTTGAAAAATAGAGATGAGGGTATGACTTGCAACGCTTCTAGTAAGAATTCTCGTACTTTTCACCAAGCACTAACGCGCTTCATGAAGTAAGCTGGCGTAAAAGCGTGGCAGTTCAAACATTGGTATATTTTTCAAAATATTTCTTAAATGTCTTTCCCGAGTCCAATAGATGTTTTACCTGTGTTGGATAAATTCGTGTGTCTTTTCCGTGTCAGATAGTATATTTCCTCTGTCAGATCTTTTCTATATAAGATATATGACTTTTCTGTGTCACATAAATAGTGTCCAGACACTAAATTTGAAAACGTAATATGTGTCTGTGAAATTGAAATAGAGACTTCGAAATTCAATGTAGGCCCCTAGTGGTTAGGGATATAATATACCCACAGAATAGATGGGCCCCATAGGGTTTTAGATCGAGTTGCTGTCCTTTTCTTACGTAAATCAGAAATGCATATATTTGTCATATTGCCTTTATTACATTCATTTTTCAAAGTAAGACAATATTCATTTCATAATTTCATACATGTAACTGAATATTAAGATGTCATTTTTCTGTACAAGTAGTTCAATCAATAATGTGTCTAAGTTCAGGGTGTGCGAGATGATAGATGCATTAGAACACGTGATTAGGCAAGGGTTATCACGTGCTTTAACGTACATATGCATATTCCATACCGGACAGTCATCACCTGAATTCATTCTCGCCTCATATACTTAAGCGCTACATCTACCGAGAGTGATACGCGTTACATTTTGTGTATAACGATGTTATGCACACATCGTAGGTTTTATGTGAATTTGTCATCAACAAATTAAACGTATATAAAAGCTGTAAAATACTGTATATATAAAAAATATTATATATCACAAAAACATCCACTGAATGCATTTTGGTACAATATCACAGAATGCCTTTACGTGATGAATTGCAATACATATAATTGTTTATTTCCTTGAAATCAGAAATGAAACAATGAAAACGAGTTCTACAGTTGATATTTGTTGCGTTATAGATGTGCTGTTGAGGCTGTAGAGATTATTGGAATCTCTCAGCATTAGGCACAGACCCCGGTCCGGGGTTTAGTTTTAAAGTCAGAAAGTAAGGTATATGTGCTAAATATTCAATCTTGGTAATTTTTCCGCCTTCATCCTGAAAGAAAAAAAAAAAATCATAGAGATCTATAAGGCATTATACTAATAAATAATCTAATATAAAAACATACCGGACCACATCGTTCCAAATTCCAGTTAGCCTCAGTGCATGTTGTGTTTAACAAGACAGCTATCAGTGTATCAGATACTGTGACTTACAGGGTCTACGATATCAAGGGTTTTCCTCCAGATTTTGTCGTCTCCCGACAGATCGGCCTCTAGTGCTGTTGACAGGACCTCTTGTAGCGAGTCCAGAGAAATTTTGCCTCGCTGATTCCGGTCCACAGACTGGAACAGATCCTGAAATTGTGGAAATTCGTTAATCGTGAAAGGATGTTGTTTAAAAGTTTACAGTGCTTGTCACGTGTGTAAATTTTAGTTTCACTGTACAATTTTTATTCTTTCTCTTTAACTCTGCAAGTAAAATTATTATTACATAATTCTGAAAAAAGATTTCTGAATTGCATCTTCGTCTATATTGTGGCTATATTTCCTCAATTTCTGGCAAATAATGTTTAGCAATTTACACCATGGCACAATACGACATTCTATAAATGTTGACTATATAACGAATTTGCTATGTTCTCACCACGTATTTGATTATGTTGTTATGCAACAAGGAGAAATCGAGGCTGTTGAAGCTATTTGCTGCTTCGTCTCTGAAATGAAGAAGATAAGACAATGAATATTTGTTGCCAATTTCTTAGGTCGAATTATGAATCTGAATCGTTGAAAGAGGATTATAAATGTCTATGTCTAGAGAATTGAGGGGGATGGGAGGGTCTGTCTAGTTGTCTGTCATTATGCCCGATTATAATCTGGTCATATCTTTTGAAATATACAAGACAGAGAACTCACAAATGTTGATCTGAGAAGTCAAAGGCTACGACGTGCATATCAGAGGTCAAGGTCAAAGATAATGCAAACTTTGTCTAGTAGGACTCGACCATTGTCGAAGGTATGCTTCACAATCACATCTTGGTGGATATGTTACAGTTTAATTACAGAACTGACGTTCTACTGATTGGATCTTAAATTGAGGACACCTTTCATACAAAACGTCCCGTATCGTAAAAGAAATTTCATATCTAACTATATAAGGATGAACATTTTCCATTATAAACTTTCAGAGTACAATGCGTTAATGAATTAAAGTAATCTCCATACATGTAGATATGTTGTAGAAATCCTCACCAAGATAATAGGAGTACAGAATTATCTATCGCTATGTAATCTCCAAGACAAAGATCTACTCCAAGCTTTTAACAAAAATGTTTACGGGTATCATAGACAGACGACTGACAGATACCTTGAAATAACTCTTCTAATCTTCAACCAGTGTAGCTAATAAACAGTTTCAGCCAACTCGACCTTAAGCTTACCTGAGGTTTTGTACTTTTTTGGTCAGTGTTGACATAGTCATGAATTCATCTACTCCAAAAAACGTGCTGGAACTCGTTATGTCATACACCTATGAACAGATGTTCACTTATGAACTAGTTTTTAAAATCTACATATTTCAAAGAAGGGACAAACCATGTAACTGCATATGCACCACATCCCGTCAAATGCTATAGGATCGTTCTTCATGTTACATACGTATAATATTGATTATCTTGGTTTTTTCATACGTAAATTTCTGTTTCAAAATATTCATATTAATTTTCAATATATGTCTCCAATGACATCAGAAACCGATTATGCTTATATGCTTACTTGTTTCAAGAATCGCTCTTGTTGTGACGTCATTTGTGGTGGAAGTTGGGATTTCAGTTGTTGGTACATCAAATGACTACAAACAAGTTAAATTGATCTACATGCTTGAATTATGCCGTTTGTAATAAATTATAAATGATGAAATACTTTCTTTGGTTTATTTACCGGGATATGACAGTCTGTTATATTTACAACATTAATTTGAATGGTAAAATGTTTTCTTTGGTTTGTTAAACGAGATATTGAGGTCTAAAATATTGCAGAAAAATTGATAAACAGCTACCTGTATCTTTAAGCAATGTTTACGACCTTCATCCCTCGTTTAACAAACCAAGGAAATTTCTGTATATTTATACTGTATGAATACTTTCAAGTAAAATAGATAATATTGACCTGCAAATTATTTAAAAATCAACAGACTTTGACTTGTCTTCATATTTGGTAATGATTTCCATATCTAGACGATGGTAAAGGGAAATAGTCCAAGAAGGAGAAACTCTAAACTCATAAAATAAACCATCGTATAATATAGGTATGTGTTATCTATTATTCTAAATTCTATGTATAACAAATATACCAGAAAACATGTTTTCCTTCAATTTCAACAATATCACGAAATTCGTGGAATATGCATATTCATACACGAACGGACGGGATTAAAAGCCGGATTGAAGTAACTAGCCTGAAACAGAATGTACCTTCATAGTAATGACTTTCAATAGAAATTAAGCAGAATCAACAGTGAATGTGAATGTAAAAATAAAGATAATGAACAGTGATCAATCTCATAATTCCTACAAAGAATGTAAATTAAGAGTAGGGTACGTACGGATCCCTGGACATACCAGAGGTGGGATCAGGTGCCTAGGAGGAGTAAGCATGTCCTATTCACCGATCTAAGCTCTCTATCTTGATCAGGTAAACAGAGTAATCCGTAGTGAAAATCGTTATGTAAGGACGGTCTTATAATTGTATTTGTAAAACAACATTCGCACCCGTTTAACAAACCAAAGAAAGACATTTTCAATTAATCACTTATTTTCTGGATTTTTAAATACTTTCAAATACGTGTGCCTAAATATAGATATTTTTTGTTATTTACGTAACAGCTGTAAATATCTGGCCTTGAATTGTCTCCATATTTGGTAATGGTTTATATATCTGAACGATGGTAAAGGGGAATAGTTCAAGAAGGACAATCTCAAAACATGATATAATATAGGTAAGCGTTATTTATTAGACTTACTCAAATAAAAATTAAAAAATAAACCAAAAATATGTTTTCCAACAATTTCAACAATGCCCCAAATAAGGTCGCGGAGTTTGTGAAAAGTATAATATTCACACGCGGAAAACGTCACTAAAACCTGATTAACTAGGCTGTGCCTTCATAGCTGAAAATGCTGAAAAATGGATTTCATTAGAAACAAGAAAGCAACTTGACGCAAGTGTCAAAGGTATCAGGCCGCAGAAGATACAACAAAATCATTCTATTATTATTATTATTACAGACCTTGAAGCGTGATACTACACCTTCAAAGCGTTTCGTTTCGTTTCGTCCCGTGCAAATCGTTCAGCGTTCCGTTCAAACCATTCAGCGTTTCGTGCAGATCGTTCACTGTTCCGTGCAAGAATCGTTTCATTCCGTGCAAACTGTTTTGTGCAAAAATCTTTCTGTGAAAGAAACGTTTCGTGCGGGAGAACCGTTCAAGCTACGCCCCTACAAACCTACAGAGCGTGCAAGTCCGATAACTGCTAACATACTTTAGTTTTCTTTATCACGTATTCTTCTTCAATTATTTTATAAGAATTATTATTATATCTAAATTTACTTCATTTAAGAAATGACCTAAAATCTAATATGATACTTTGTCGCATATAATACACACTAATTAATACAACCCCTTCCCCCTATATTTGGCCTGGAAATTGTGTGCAGTAAACATTTTGAGCAAGTGATAATCTGCGGTAATTTTCACTGAATACTTTTGTGGGAATAATTAATTATAAACAAAGAATAAGAATTTGCAATCTCTGCAACTATAGTTTTGAGGTAACAGTCATTTGCGGTAATCTTCACTGCATGCTTTCGGGGGAAATATCGTGTAAATTTCAGCACAGAACCATACTTTGTAGCGTTAAAGGTTTAACAGATTCAATATTTCCTCCGTTGAAACTTAATTAAAATCAATTAGATAGTTGACATTATAAAAATAAAACCAAAATATTAAACTGGTGGTTGATTTACTGTAATCAACACAAGTACCACATGTGATGTACAAAGGTGGGATTTCTCTACCCCCTCGTTAATTATCACAAGAAGAAATGAGAGTGTTCAATTAAAACTGAAAGCTATCATGCAGTGACATTTCAGGGATATGTCAGTCGACTGAATGTCAGGCACATTTCAGGGACCATTCAGTCAGTATGCGCGGGAGCATCAAAGCCTTTGATTGGGCGCCCAGATCAAATGAACAAACGGTCATTTGTCGAAAGAAGACCGAAGGACTATGTCGCGTAAGTACTACTTATTGCTATATAAAATAATTTCACATCTTATAGAAGTTTTCATATCAAAATAAAGGAGGTGTTCATAAAAGGATATATTTATTCCAAGTATAACTGTATAATAATAAGTAGGTAAAATATTTTCTTTCACTTAATGTTGATTTCCTTTATATCACAAAATCAGGACATGACATTGTAATTTTCAATATAGCCGGTAATAGATAACGGTGAATATAGATGACCCCCCCCCCCCCCCCCCCCCCCTCATTTCCTTTCGTTTTACGACCACCAGAAGTCACTAATGCCGATATCATGTTAATAACATTTAGATCCCCTGTATTGATCTATTGCAAACACTACCAATATTTAGAGTATCATTTAAATAGATTGCACTTTTTATACGAAACAAAATAAAATACATTATACGCAAGTAAATAAATGCGTTCAAGGAATTTCATCACTATGCGTGATAAATGCGTGAATCAATATTAATATAATGAAACAATTATGAATTGGGTTTTTTCTTTTTGGTTTATTTTTTTTCTATTTTTGTTTTGTTTTGTGTTTGTTTGTTTTTTGTTTGTTTTTTTTGGGGGGGGGGGGGGGGGGTTTACATAAATAGTAACGATTTCAGTCGGTTTTTGCTAATGCTTGGGTAGTTGCCTATGAAGTGGCGAAATAAATTTAAATACAGCAAAAATTTTATTTTGATTGCCTTATATTGAACCTTTTCTATATTTTCTATATTTATTTGTTTATTCCGTCAGACTCGGTTTTCGTTTGATGTTTATTTGTTTAAGTTAGACTAGGTTTTCTTTTCAAATTTATTCCGTCAGGCTTTGATTTTCCTTTCATGTTGACGGAATCAGACTTTGTTTAGTAAGTCAGCAAGTGCGACCGGACATCTCACATCGGTCGGTCGCTATTGATCTTCTAGAACAAGCAGAAACAAAAACAAATCAAAAAATTACTATACCTGAGAGATTATAGTTCTGAACTTTGGTTGGATTTCAATCTATTTTCACCCATTCAGATACAGATTGAATGGGGAGGGGGTCTAAACATGTCGCAAACTTTTGGCTATATGTGAGTGTTGAAATACTAATCTTTAAATTTGTCGAAGATTAGAATTCTCTACAATAATGGTATTGAATGGAATATAAGCAATGCTGCTTAGAGATTATTTATTTACAATTTAAGGAAATCACCTTGCTATCAAATGTTGTACGATACGATCCTCATTATTACACTACAGGTTTTTTTTAAAGTATACATTGTAAATAGAGGCTATATATACAAGGCGTGCATAGGAGGGGGTGGGGGCATCCCTCACTTCCCTCTGAATTTGATAGAAATAAATTTGTAAAATTATATGTACCTGTATGCATTTCCAGTTGTAAAATGCTATGTTTTAGGCCTTAGTATAAGTATATAAAACATGTCATTGTCTTCAAAAATAGTGAATTCTACAGGATCAGACTTTAGGGTGGTGCTCTGGTAGATATAACGTGAAACTGCATTAAAAGTAAATGATCTTTTAAAATCGTTTACATTGTATGCACCATCCTTAGGAGGTCATCCCCCCCCCCCAATTTTATCATTATTATGTGTGTGTGTGTGTGAATCATCTGTGTGGTGGTGTTATATAGCTACACAGATATTCATTTAATATTCTCTTTTTAATAGAAAACATCAAGATTTACTGAAGATGAATCTGCAAACATTGGATGATGGCTGATTACTGTTCATGTCCAAAAAGAAATCGAATGAGGAAGCGATACCTACCTACGTTTCGTCAGAAGACGATGAAAATGAACTCACAATAATATAACTTACTACAAAACTGTTTTCGCTATGTTTAATAAAAGTGAAAAATGCTTTGCTGCAATAAAAATGGAATGAAAAAATATTGCTTGAAATTTTACTCTGTGTGTTGGTTTTGATTTGTCATGCAAAAGAGTTAGATAATCTATAAAAGTTATTGGTATGAGCAGTGATAGCAAGAAATGATTTACTTGGAGTTTATTGAATATTCACGAAATTAATGCAGACGTAGTGTGCATGACTGAAAAATTGAAAGTTACATGAATGTAAATAAACTAGTATAGAAAAATGTCTGAATGGTAATTAGAGAAGAATGATGCTTAATGAGCTTAATGAATAAACCATATATCATTGAAACAACAAAAAAGTAGTGAAAGAGACAAGAATAGACTCGGAAATGTCAATATAATGTAGGTAAAAAACAACAGAAAGCTTAATATATGGCTTAATAGTAATGGGAATGTAAAATACTAGTTATTAAAATTTCACCAAAACCTAGCTGAATGATAACTGAAAGGTGACTGAAAAGTACTTTATCAGTGAAGATTCAGTTCATTGAAAGGGACGATTGCACCCTGTGTATAAAAATGATTGTGATGTGATCAAAGACATTAATAGGCGTTAAAAATATTGAGTGCCCTGCCTATAAAAACAATGCTTAGAGAAATAAAAAGTTGCATGGGGATGGGTAACGTATTTATGTTTAACAATATTTTATTCATGTAGATAGATACGGGCATATACATATAACAACAACGTCCAGCAGGTATAATATTAATTTAAAAAAAAAGACATTTTTTTTAATCTTTGCCATTCAGTCACCTTTGAGTTTATTATTATTATATTTCTTTATTTATTTTACGAATTAATGGCACCGTAAACCCGAACATCGAAGCGTGCAGGCCACACCTAACATTTCATCTCAACTATTCAAAACCATTCACAAAGCGTGCAAACCCCGCGTACCGTTTCGTGCAAACCGTGCAGACCATCGAAGAAATGGGAAACGTTTCAAGCACAGCGTTTCGTGCAAAGCGTTCAGCTTTCCGTGCAAGAATGGTTTCGTTCCGTGCAGACCGTTCAGCGTTCCGTGCAAACCGTTCAGCGTTCAGTGCAAGAATCCTTTCGTTTCATTCCGTGCAAGTGGTGTAGTAGTACGCGTCAGGGTCTATATTATTACTACAAAAAATAGTCTTGAATCCACAAAACACTGAACATTTTTTTGTATTTCATGAACGAATAGTGATAGAAATGAAATGAATTAAACCCGAAACGAACGCAGTACAAATGGACAACTATAATGCTTATTAAATTTTATATACTCTTAATTTATCTATCTACAAATTACACAAACCAAACGCTAAAATTAACAATAACTTCTATCTCCAATTAAATATTTACATTCAAGTAATTTTTGGAAGAAATCATTTAAAAATATATATTTACTTTAATACCGCAGAAACGCATGTAGATTTTAAAAATCCATATCAGGATAGACCGTGCTCTTGTGCGGCCTATCTATAATTAAGCGGAAAACGCACAACACACAACGAATACATTACAAGAAAGTATATATATATATCAGTAAATATCCACACAAGTAGTGCCAATATTGCAATATTGTCATAACTCATGAAGATTGAAAATGTAACTGGTTAAGTTATTTTCGGGCGTTATGATATATGTGTGTGTGTGTGTGTGTGTGTGTGTGCATTGAAATACACACCCGTCTGCATCAGTGTCCAATTTGTGAAATGCTTTCTTGAGCTCATCTTTCTGTTCTTCTGGCAGTAAACGAGAGAGTTCACTTCCCTATTGTAAACAATTCAAGTTTTGTTTGAATTGATGCTTCGTAAAATTAGATAATAAATCCTTTTGTAATTATTTACTTATTGAACAAAACAAGACCACTGACGATTTTCCGTGAGATTACATGATTTAACACACGTCCTTGACTTTAATATATAAGGTACATGAATAAGATTACCGTACTTTAAGAGGGTTTGGTGTGGCTGCCTTATTTGGACTGTCGACAAGTTTAGACCTTCCTGAGAGTCGGGATTCTATTCTCTCCAGATCAGCCAAGTCCTGCTCCGGTCTGGTAGGAAAGGAATTACAATTAGTCGTTACAAATTAAATTGAATGTAGTCACTGGACATACATATCGCATTGGATTGCTGTGTAAAATAAAGACTTACATGTTTTCTTTCATGTGGTCAATTTCAAGTGCATTTTTCTCATAATCTAACATCGGTTCCACTTTCTCCGTACCACGTGATTTTGGATGAGCAGCAGAAGGAATCTCCACTCTTTTCACGGCCTCGTTTTTCGTGGTAAGGCTGCAAATTCATGATATAGAATGTTTCCTGGGATATTTACTTTAATTTCTTCTACTGTTTCATTTCTTTAATTTTTAAATTAAACATATATATGTTCAACTGATCCCATGTATTAAATATCGCACTATATATATATAATTTCTCGGATTGAGGTAAATGATTACTTACTTGAGCTGACTATTTGTGGCTTCAGGTAAGGTGGCACTTCTGTTCACCACGGAGTCTATCTTTGATTGGATGTTAGTTCTTGACCGCTTCAAATGTGCAGGACTCATACCTAACAACAATCAGAGTACATGCATACATAATCGTTGTTCCATAAAAAGCTACAGAAATGTTAGAGATCTCTATCTCTGATGGTCAACCCAGCAGCAGTGTCACGATAAACGATTCAACTTGATACATGTTAATTAAGTAGTTAGTATTCAAGAATTAAATGGAGTGTAAATATGGGATATTGTTAAAGATATACATGTATATATTATATCAATTACTACTTTGGTTAAATGCAACATGGAAAGCATGCAAGCTAACTGGTAATGGTGGAACTAACACAATGAAGACATAGTTAACTCAAAGTGGATGTATTCAGCCAAGCAATCTTTCGCAGTAGCAGACTTACGCGTGGAATGATTGAATGCTTCTGAACAGTCAAAAACAAAGGCCAGTACTTACATCTGGACAACTGAAGAATTACGTGTTTACTTATTGCGGCGGTCTCTCGCTTCTCATTTTCAGAGTTGGACATCTTGTTCATGCTGTCCAGAAAATGCTTGCGAACGTCTTCCGCATTTCATGACATCTGGTAGCCTTCCAATACATCGCTGTGTGCATTCATTTCACGTGAATTTGGTCTAGCAGAATTTATTGGATTTAACACGGGTTAAAAGTGTTATGAGGTGACTATAATCCGTTAAGCGTATATATCGAAGGGTTAATTAGATACTTTTCTAAGTACAAGTAATTAAAGGGATTGATTTCTTAAATCACGTATAAGGTTTTCTAGAGGTTAGACTACAAGATAATGACAAAATAAATTCTGCCGACAAACGTTGCATGCACTGGTAACGAAATATTTTTCATTATCACCAGATTCCATATGGTATAATGTTAATAAATCAAGTTATATGTACATGTATTGATAATTTGTACAATACTTTATAAATAATTATGAAATACCATCAGGCAATACATATTTAAAAGCTTACATGCATACTGTAACAACATCGGCAACTTAAAATTCTGGAGCACCACCAAATCGGATTAACAAATCAAGAATACAAACCAATGAAAATCAGAATAATATTTTTACTTCGTTTTACTTAAAAAGTGATTGAAAATACTCTATAAGATTAATTGTAAGATTATTAGATATTTTCCTTGGTTTGCTTTAAAGTTATTGCAACAACTTTACTAACTTGCAATATTAAAAATTTACGTTTAAAGCTTCTTTGTTTTATACATCTGAATTTAAAACATTATAAATACCTCAAATCTAAAAGAATTTGAGGATTACTAAGATTGTAAAGGATTTAGGTCCTGTATATAAAAGTACTATGACCTACATATATTATTTTTTCTTCGAAATTTTCATTTGTAATATATTGAACAAAAGCTTTACATAGATACCTCTAAAAAATCCAAATTGGTTTATGGCTACAGTGAAGCGTAAGTGTTAGTACTGCAGAGTTATTTGGAATCCATGGATGTCATGCTGCTTTGTATTGAAGCCAAGTCCTACACAGTAGTGGATGTTAAAGTGTTACCTGGACATGCAACGAACACTTTCAATGAACACTTTCAAACATTTACTTTTTAATCCAATTAAAATGGCGTCTAATTGAAAGACGATTGAACAATTCGAAAGGATGAATTCAAAGTGCATGCAGTGTTAATGATTCTCTCCGTTTCAGTATGATTTATATGAAAAGAAATTCAGATTAGTGAGGCTTGGTCATTCAGCATGCAGATACAGAATTCATGGATGATACATGTATCCAAATAACTTGCATTAAAAACACTTGTACACAACGAACACAAGTTCGGCCTTACCATATTTTCGACCTATTTAAAAAATACTACATGAAATGGTCTTTGGAAGCATGAAACACTTCACTGGTATGAACTTGTATTTAATTTTGATGCTACATATAACATATTTTCTATCTAAATAAAGACAGTTACATGTATACAGTCATAACATAATATAAATATATAAAAGAAATGCAACTATCATCATTGTCTTTCAAATGATTTTATATTACTCACATATATCTCTACATACATAAAAGTATCTAAAACCACCATACAGCTATGTTCCAATATACGTATACAGATACAAAAATCACTTGAAAAAAACCCCAACATTCTTTTCATGGAGAATTACATTTCTTTTACATGTCACATATTTCAAAGTCTCGGAAAATATGAAATGAGTGTACCTTGGCGAGCAAAGAGTTCATGGGTGCCCCACGGGCCGTCCTCCGAAAACCGAGGTGCCTCCTGTGCCATATCGTGTGTTTTTATAGATATCGGTCTCCGGCCTCTCTGTAGCTCTGTAGTCAAACCACATACTATGCAAAATACGTTGCTTCAATCTTTGCAGAGTTATGCGCAATTTTCTAATAGAAATCGAAATGGAATTTGATTTTCTAGTCGTCCAATCAATTTATATCGATAGAATCGTTATACTTTTCCCGTGATTACGTGAAGAGTTACCAGAATGATGTGTATGCTATACTTGTTCAAAGAGGATCCAACAGTAAGCGAGTGTATCATACAATACACTTTTAACCCTCAAACAGCACACAGCACACGATGTTATGTGTATCTTCTATCGACACGTACTGTACAAATCTCGAATTCAAAAAGAAACATAGCTGCATATAAATAAAGCAGAAGCAAGCTTCACAAAGGAGACACACAGGAAATGACGTCACAAAATAAAGGAATTGGTCAGTTTCAGGTTCCAATACAATCAAATCGTAAGTATATCACACAGTAATGAAGTCAGCTTGGTCACTCTCCGTCTTTTTGGCGTGTGATTAAGTCATCTGAGTGGATGATATTAGATGATCAATGTCCGTGTTATTGTCACATCAATCATATACTATCGCAACATAAGAAAAAAGAAATTCTATTGCTATAATAAGAATGCTATATTTTAAATTACATTACATTTTAAGAGTAATTAAGCATTTAGATATTTATCAGTAATATGTATACATGATTTACATAATTCATCAACAGTGAAAATAAGGCAAATGTGCTTCGGAAGCAGAAAATGTCAAAAAAGTGTGTTCATGTGATCAAACCTGCGGGAATGCTAATTCTAGCCTTAATTTGATCTACAGTGCGCTTTTCTCTGGCTAGAAGAAGAGGTGATTCAGTAGAACCTGAAGGAGGAGAACAGTCACGTGTCAGTCACGTGCTACTCAAAACATGTAACAGTGCTACTACAACACAATAATTTTAATTGAAATGTGGATTTAAATAAAATCATTGAAATTCTATTTATTGCTATTAATATGAAATTATAAGAATTAAATGTCATTACTTTTTTGAAGCATCATGGTTAATGCTAATTTATTGGTATTATTTGTCGTTCAAACACACAGCATTTTGTTTGACAACGACATATTAACATGCAGTTTTAAATTGTTTATCTACATAAATATCGATTTTTTTTCATTTTCGTTTGGTTAAGTCGTCTATGATCGATGGAATATTATTTCATACTACCTTCAAAAGCTGTGACAATATCTATCGTCCACATTGATCTCAAACAGTCATAACTTACTGAATATACATATATTTTTAAAAAATCTTGATTTTTCTACATGTATGCTAAAAGAAAACAAGACTTAACTAAAGCAATACGTAACGACACATAAGAAGTATGAGCTGCAGTCTGAATGGACTAGATGCTATGTAAAGCACAATCAAAGCGTATGATCTGCATTAAAACTGAAATTGAAATGGGACAGTAGTTACCGTTTGTGTGGTTAAAGAGGAAAAACATCAAACATTATTGTATCAACACTTCAAGAAACATGGCAGTCACAAACTGATATAGTACCTATAACATTCCTGTTGACTATTCTGGGAAGTTGACCAGCGTTTGGCTTCAGTCTCGGTTTCGGTAACCCAGTATCTGGGTCAACGGCCTGCTTGCCAAGACGGTGACTAGATGGTACCGAGGCTGAAAGAGCATCAATTGAAATTTATATACATGATTTTAGCAATTCTATATCCAATTAAAAGTAAAGTAGATGTCCTCTGAAGTCATTTAGGGGCATTCATTTGTACTTAATTAACTTACATTATATTAATGATATAAGATCAAGTTGAAGTGCCCTACACTCGAACTTGTATATGTCTTTGGGATTTATGATTACGATTTACACATTGTTTACTTTTCCATTCGATATATACATAATACATGTACAAGACATAGGATTTGGTGGGGTGGGTAATCAAAAATTATACAAATAACATAAAATCGCATATTTACTTATAAAAAGCTAGCTATTGAAAATAAGAGTAAGTATTAATGAGGAAAAAATTATCATGCACTACCAATTTAATTTTTTTTTTTTTTTTTTTTACATCATCAAAGTTTTAGATAAGAAACGTCACAGATGCAATTAAAATATAGATGACGTTTAGAATAATAGATACAGTATACTCTATATTATCATAGTGATTGTTTTATGACCTTAATATATATAAGGATATATACTTACTATCTTCGTCGCTGTCGTAGTCTAGAATCGGA
This sequence comes from Ostrea denselamellosa, assembly GCA_024699665.1. Classification (NCBI taxonomy): domain Eukaryota; kingdom Metazoa; phylum Mollusca; class Bivalvia; order Ostreida; family Ostreidae; genus Ostrea; species Ostrea denselamellosa. The sequence goes on along the minus strand of JAMZEH010000054.1, from coordinate 5,238,261 downwards.
GGTTGACGCGGCCTAAGTGAAGAATGCTGTCTGCGTATACAGAAGGTGTCCATAGTAAGTAGTTCACATTACTGGGATATACAATACATTATCTTATAATTTTCAAAAACAAACTATTGAAACAAAACTTACTCTGGCAACTGAAAACCTCTTCCATGAAATAAATCTCTCGCATTTTTGGGCATAATTAGGGACTTCAATTTCTGAATTTCCCTCTGTATGTCAAATCTGCAAGTTAATCATTGCAGAAAATACACAAACCAACCACGTGTTGATAACATTGTACTTGCTGAATTGTCATTTATTTATCAAAATGTATCCGATTGTAAATGTTTAACTGTCATCCTGTACTGATTAAGTTGCAGTCTTTCTAAGAAACTTGAGCATTGCACTGACCTCTCTGAAAATTCTACTTTCTTTCCTCCCATTAGCAGGTCGAGTTGTGCTCGGTGCGGTAACATTTCTCGTCGTCTTTTGATTCCTCGTAATCTTTCCATGTACTCTAACTCTGCCTTCAGTCTGTCCCTCTGACTCATGCTGAAGAAACGAAAATTTAACGTTTTACTGAGATACGCAGAAAAAGACACCCCACCCCAACAATACAGTTGTTTTGATATTTGTTACCATTAAGTGATATCACAAATTTGAATAAGTAATATCACCCATTCAATAGATGGTATAACCTGTTCGAATGAGTGATATCACCAAATAAATGAATTTCATGTAGGTGTTATCATTTATTCGAATGAGCAGATAATATTACCACCTATTAGAATGTGTGATATCATTTTTTGCGTGTGGGAACGGAAATATGTAATAATCCTCTATTCGAATGGCCTAAATTTTTGCAGTTACTCCCCTTAGACCGGAAGTTGGGGGCGCGCTTACCACTGCGGTCCTAAGCTTCACATAAATAGTATTAACAAACAGTGTATAGTAAAGTTTACGTAACTAACTCTTTATAGGCTGAATTTTAATAGGCTGCATTACATCTATGGCAAAAACAAGGCTTGGTTTCTTCGATTACATGGAGAAAACTTTTGAAAATGTGTATTTTGTAGGGTTGGAGAAAGGGGGGGGGGGATATGTTATAGTCGTATTTGTCGTTTATTTCTGTCCAAGTCATAATGCAATTAATACCAAGAATTTCAGAAGTAATCTGTTTTAAAAAAAAAGACACATGGAATTAAAAGCACAATGAAAGCCTGTGATATAATCAGGTACGTAACATCGTTAAGGGGGGGGGGGGGGGGGGAGAAGAATTGATTTCACAGTATTGCTTAAAATCGTTGACAAGCGAAATAATAATTGTGTATAAAATTCCAAAGTTCTGAATCCTAAATTGTAGGTAATGAGGGCAAGGGTTGATTTTTCAGTTCAGTTCATCGGTTAAAATTTACATTTCTACTACAATTATTCACGACAATGTTACTTTAAAAAGTGGGGGAGGGGGGCGCCACCCTATCTTCTGTATGTAAATATAACCAACTTTGCATGTTATGATAAAAGGGGGTAGACTCATTGTTGCTACGTGCCTGATAATTAATTTTGTGCATAATTCGGTAATTTCAGTGCAAGAGGAGCGTACAATTTTAATTTTCAAAGAAGATTGAATCATACGCGAAAAAACATATTTCAACAGAAAACTTTCACTAGAAATATCAATGTTTGAGATGATTAACATGTTCTGTTTCTCGGCATCCGATGTGCATTTAGCAACAAGTAGTTTGTCCAGTGTGAAATGATGTTTTAAAATAATGTACATGCGTTGGTTTGCTCTTGTAATCTCGGGCATAACGAATTGTGTTTTGGTTGTCAAAAATATTGATAAAAATCAATGATGACGAATTGTTGATATACTAAAACCATCCTGATCTGAAGATGTCGAGGACGAATTAATATTAATACTTTGTTCAGTATATCGTGACCCTACATTGCATGCGAAAAAATCGCACAAGGGACACATTGAATGTAATCATTGACTAAGTTATTATTATTCAGTCATGCTATGTTTTAGTCTTTACTCTTAATTCTTAGAAAGATTCATTAACTGGCAAATAATTACAATCAGAAATTGTAAATTTTCTATATATTCCTTACATGACGCCATCAGTTTAGGACCGCAATGAGCTGCGCGCCCTCTGTATTCAGGGGGAAATAACTCGCGCAGCATTGTGAACAATGTATCCCATTGATGGGACAGTATCGCCTTTTGAATATGTGATATTTGAGTAGGTAACATCAATCAATGACAATAAATACCCCAAAACGGCACTTTAAAATCAATTAAAGCACAGATAAGTACCTACCCCTCGAAGGACTTTGGAGCATCCCACTACAATGAAATAAAGAGGATGATGTTCCATGTATTGCATAATATATTATAAAAGAAATTGCCAATATACAAGTCATGAAGAAATTATAAATTGGAGATAATTTAGTCATTTAAAGGGAGACGTTTAGACCCATTCTGACAATAATTTTCAGAGAAGTAGACTAGATCAAAGATAGTACTGAATTAAAATACAGAGGTCAAATGATAATTACAGATTTGCATATGCTGGGTGGAGGAAAGATGTTTAATTTCTCTCGTGGATGTAAAGAAAATGGAGTTCTGCCTGTCTTTAATTAATAAAAATTTATTTAATGACATAGATTTTGATAAAATTTTGCATGAGGCAAAACGAAAATTATAAATAGAAAATTACAAAAAGTTCTTCAGAATGTTTACAAACACAATGGATACGAAAATAATTGCAAATTAATTTCCTGTTGTGTGTCTGGCTATCTCATTAATTATGCATCATGTTTATTGCCGAAGATTGCCGACACTGCGCGTGCGATGACTTAACGAGACATTGGCGGTAATTTATATCACTCTGCAATCACTGTGTACGTGTGTAACTAAGTTGCCAAATGAAGTTCAACCAAGGTCATATGAATATGGGCGGGGAAATCTCTTTTATATATTGTCCTCCAAACAATAATTTTATCGAGAGATAAAACGTCAAAATGATTTCGATTTCAAAGCATTTCAGTTCAGATAACTCATAATTGATACTACAGATTCATTTTGTGGAGTTCTTCTTGCAAAATATTGTGAAGTCATTTTCGAAATAAAACAATAGATACTATCCGTTTAACAAAAAGGTGGCATCAGTAGGCGTATTACATTACATTCACTAATCTATCAATCCTCTTAATTATGAGATACAGCATCGATCGCACCATATAGATGTAATATTTAACAACAAAATAATCCACTAAAGCATTGGGTACTATACGCACTTCAACACCGTCACGATCTAAGATATACAGAGGGATTAGTGTGGAATGCGTATCCGCTGATGATGAAAATTGTTTAATAATATACTTTGTCTATCTGTTTTTAGACTTGCTATTTTATTGCATTGGATGGAGTAGTTCCGTCATCCGTCTCCAGTAATATTTCAACGTTTTTTCTCAGATCGCCAAATTTAAAATATAGCACTGATGATGTAGAAGCAACACAAATTGTAAATTTTGTGGTTTCTGAATGACTTTTAGGTAGGAACTGACGCTCGGAAGCCAAACCTCAAAAAATGTCGCAATCTTTACTATCCTTGAATATTAAACAAATGAACTTGTCATGGTCCCTAGGTCAAAGACACTTCAGCTACAGTGGGGTTTATGTACATGTAGTAAATCCATAAAAGTCTTCTCCACCAATATACCGAATGCATACAATTATCAGGGGAGTTGCTATTGACAATGTTTAAATGATACATATTTTAAGGAAAATCTTGGCTACCTGTACAGTAAATGAGCGTGCGCTTTGTGCTTTACGACGCAAAAAGTGTCTAAACTTTATAACGAATGCTATTCAAATTCATAATAATATGTTATTAGTATACATGAAAGTATTTTGATACTACATATGTAGTTTAGAAACATACATTATTCTGAATTGAAGTTTAATCACAAACAACACATTTTCGGAGGGGGGGGGGGGGGGGGGAGAGAGAGAGATTGAGTCCTATTCATACATTATCTGAAAGCTGTCAGAGTCACAACATGCATGTCTAGGAGCTAGCTCTATAACACAACAACGCACGAAATAAGTGTAAACGTTTCTGAAGATGATACTGGAAACAACTGACACGTAATATTCTAGCATATTGATATAGTTACCACAAGAGCACCGTCTCTCTATGGAACACAATAATTAAAAATACAATCGTGATCAATCAATATCATAATGTTTTTGTTCTTTAATTGTACATGAGCAACGCAAAGAGAAGTATCCGAATCCTCTGGCAATTGGATACATTCAAAACAAAACGTGGGATCGAACCCGATGCATTTTAAACATTTCGTCGTTATGAACGCACATCATTCACTCATAAACACACGCGTGGCGCGTTTACTATATCATTTCCCACTCCGTTGCAAGGGGATAATAAAACAAACTACATCACTCACCTGATACCGGTCTGTGTGTAAGATCACCCCGCGTTTAGAACCTAATGAATATTCATAACCTCCAAAGGAATCTAAATGACGTTTTGGTATAGGAACCTTCTTAAGCAATGTGGAAGACCTGTCAGAAACGCAAAATTTCTCTGAAAAGCATCATTCTACATATAATACGGAATGAAAAGCATGAATATCAGTCCACTTCTTTTCAACAATAACAACAAAAATATGCTAAGGTTTGTGGTGGCCATAAAGAAGAATAACAATTAAAGTTTACGAAAAACACGTTGAAAGAAAATCGAATGATTATTTCACGACAAACAACTACAGTTTATCAGTACATATACGGTGAACATCAAACCATGCATTTTAGTTTAAAATCTCATACCTAATGCTTACATAAATTTCATTGTGGATGCAATTAATGTTTTTGGTTAATAAAACTAGATATATATCTTTTCTTTTAAATTATTGTATATTAGTACAGAAAATAAAATCAATTTCTGACCCCCAAAACATCCTCCCCTTACAGACGTTTACAAATGCAGGCATGAACAACATTCGATTATTAAAACCTTAAATACCAAACTACCCAACATGTAACCATGTCAGGCGCCATACTCACCCCGTCCCTATGCGGGGCAGTTGGGGCTGTCTGATAGAGATCGAAAGGCTTAGTGCATACAGAGTGTTTACTAATCCCGTCAACGAATGCAATTCTCGCATTAGTTAATATAAAAGAAAATCATATTCAAAAGATAGTGTAGAGAACATACTTTTTATAAAAACTTAAAAGTCCCAATCTTAACAGTTTTTCATCCTTGCTTTCCTCCCCCTTTTCCTGAACTTTATTTTTGGACCAAAACAAAACCGCCAAAGGTTTGGTCTTTTAAGAAAATATACATATTTTCATCATGTACAGTGTGACTGAAAAGTTTTTAAAATGCAGACATACATGTCTACTCACAACAAACTGCATGTCTAGTTTAAAATTATTATAAAATGTGGAAAGACTTTAATGTCTTATAATGTTTCACGACATAGGACGTGCGTTCCTCTTCAACAAAGGATCTAGGTTGATACAAACTAACGACTTTAATTAAGACACGCATGTTACATTGTAAATGTATAGAATGCTCGAAATTTGAATGTTTCATGCTATAAATAATATCACTCCGTGGTAATTTAAACGCTCTCTTAGGAATTCTTTCATTGCAGAGTTAGTTATTATTCAAAGATGACCCGAGTATGTTCTCAATTCATTGGATACATTTTGTAAAACAAAATCTTCAGTATAATTGTATTAATCACGAGACTTGCACAGCAATAATAGACTCTAAAGATTATCATAACGAGATCATGATTGCCTACTCATTTCTTATTTTTACCTAACGAGTCTGCACCATTGACCGTTTCTTCATCAGACAAATGTATACATACATAAAATTCTGAGGTTGGTAGGGCACCGGCTCTGGGTTAATATTAAATTCTCCATCTTCCACAGACGTTCGTGTCCTATTGGTGTAGGACATATGACGAAACTGTAAAGGAAATGATACTATCATGGTACATCTATATGAAATGTGTTTGTGTCATTTTTCATCTTTAATCAGAATGGACAGAAAATATATTACTTATAACTTGAATTAACATTATTGGTTGATAAGGTAGCTTTGAGTTGTCGCTATGGTTACCTCACAGTGTCAAAGTTTTTACTATACCTAAAATCATGGTATTAAAGTTTGCCTGTAGTTAATTATAGTATCACAGTTGCACTATAGTTATAAAAAAAACAACTTTATAACTGTATCTTGGCAACACCTACCATGACGTGTTACCTAAACGTTTAACGTGGGATTTCAGTTTTTAAGTTGTCATCCAAAATATTTTGATACTTTCACTTCGTCATTGCTTGGCGGAATACCTTTTGGGGCTTGAGTCTAATTATAAAGCGAGCTTTCTACTATAACGCAGGTCTAGAGAGTTTATGCGGCTGCCACACGACGATGTCTTCCATTAACGTATGCCGACGTACGAAAAAAGAGCACATACACTGTTTCACGTTAGGAATATAAGGTTTTAACAAGTTACAAGCACGTTGAAATGAAGTGGTGTATGTTTTCGAACGCAGAATGGGAACCAAAATCGTTTCAACGTTCTGCCTATAATGCATAAGTTGAATGTACGAATCTGGTAAGCAATGCACAAATTCACGCCTAACGTAACGTAGCATAAACATTTATCATAATTGTGTTGAAATACGTCAACAACCCGCTGGGAACTTGAGTAGCGTAGGAATATATATTATGTCTAATCTAATGGCAATATAGTTCCAACATATTTGTAACTTAAATTAAACGTTTGTGTAAAATGTGTAGATGTCTTAGAACTTATACTCTATATAAAATGTGTTAAAAACACACCAAAGTAAAACCTCGTAAGTGAACCACGCTAGAGATATGACGAGTACACACTGTCATAGTAAGTCAACCACGCTAGAGATATGACGAGTACAAACTGTCATAGTAAGTCAACCACGCTAGAGATATGACGAGTACAAACTGTCATAGTAAGTGAACCACGCTAGAGATATGACGAGTACACACTGTCATAGTAAGTCAACCACGCTAGAGATATGACGTGTACAAACTGTTAAGCTTATAGAAGTTATATACTGTATATTATACGCTGTAGAAAAGTTAAGTTACTCATGCGTTAACAACGGGTTAAATACATTAGTATAACTCTATTTATACGCCCTAAATGCGGCTTCCTTTTCATTTTTAAATTAACTTCAGCGTATGCCAGAGTATTTCATAAATCTTGATATGTCTAATACATTGTATACACTCAAGGTAACTCATATTTGAATATTCAATCATTTCTAGTATGGACATACATACACTCTCACCACGCGCATATCAATGTAGTTACCGAATGTTATGAATTTCAATAAACAGTGTCATAATAAGTTAACTTGTACATGTCTGAAGCACGCAGACTTCAAGGATTTAAACAATTCAGATTTAGTTCTATGGGACGACCAATGATCCTAAGAAATTTTAAGTGGAGAGATTTAATGTACTTTCTAACTTCACGAGTTCAGCGGACTTACGTTGAATAATTTAGAACTGCAATCTTCACATTTTTGTAATTCACTCTAATAATCGATTTGTACAAGATATACCTCCGGTACTTTTAGTTTAGTTCCCTCTAGAACAAAGGTAGTGATGGGTCCGGTGGAATTCACGTTGGTGGGATACAAGTCGTAAACACTCAGCGCCAGCTCGCCGCCTTCCATTTTGATTAAATTTTCCCTGAATCAGTTCAGTATTTAGTTTAGTAGTTTAAATCCGAAAATCTCATTGAATTACGATTCATTCTGGATGCAAGTTTTCTTCGTAAAATCACATCTTCATCCATTCTTCAGAATATTTTTACGTGGAATACCAGTCCATACTTCCAAATAAAAGTCTTCTAACAAACCATTCCTTTGCAAAAGTAGTTGTGGACTCCACGAAAACTTTGAACACAATCGGTGCATAAATAAAACGATTAGATTATCAACCGTATCGTGATGAAGTTCTTTGTTAAAGGAAGATAGGAGATGAAACAAGATCGGAGTTGCATTGTTTGTGCTAAATCACCATTGTTCCGAGCGGCAACCCTTAACAACGCAGACCCTACTGAACGCAGCAATCCTCCCAGCTCATTCAGCATACATCTTAAGTTTTTAAAACCGATGGATTGTGACGAATGTTAAATATCCGTTATCGAATGGCGGCTTACAATAATGTACTGTTTTATAAATTGATGTATGGTTCAAATTTTATCTACTAAAACATTTATTTCGTTGAGTGCAGGTCTCTTTTCAGTTTGCCGTCTTTTCAACACGTGGGGAATTTTGCCAACTGAATTTATTTAAAAATCATTGAATGCAAATATTTTGAATAACTTTTTTCAATATATATGCATATAGTCCTGAATAAGGCCCGGGGTCTTTAATTTAAATGTAAATATTTCAGAACTTTAACGCTTGATACAACTTTAACCATGGATCCATCGATTTTTTTTTCCCGCAGGTAAACAGTAGAGAAACTTAGATCAGTCTTAAACAGAGGACCTCAAAAATTTATAATCCTTCACGGTGATATCAGAGAGATATTTTGGGACCTGTTCAGTTCGGTAATCCTAAAACAGTAGAGTATAGTGTGGTTTCGTTACACCAGGCACGTTAAAATGGAAGTTACTTCAAACAATTTCAGAAATTATTACTGGATAAAGATAATTCAAAAAGTGCGCCTTTTCTTATACAGTAAATTTTCACATGCAAAGAAAATGAAACAAATTATTATTCTTTACATTCTATTTGACCAATGAAATTGTTTCGTTTAGAAATTTTCAACATATATAAAGCAATCATTTCTAACACAGAGATTATTATATTCTTAGTGACCTTCAAGTTTCTTTTCACCTTGAAGCTTCCAGTGACGTTTGTCTATATCCAAATGTTACTGCCAGGAATGTAAACATCACGGCTTAACTTCAAAGGAAATATCGATTGAAATGCACAACTTTATTTCTAGCTTGCTTGTAACTGAAGTTTCCATATAGATTTATTCGATATTTTCATGGAATATTTCCTCGACAGCCATGTACTTCACCCTTTCCAAATTGTTTAATTTTTGCAATTATGCTAAAATAGTACTAGAGTATAACACATTTTCGGTGTCGTTCAATATTTTCATGTAATAACCTTACGATGCAGTTGGTCTAAATAGATCTAACTTATCTAATAATGAATTGCATGTTACGCAACCCATTCGATAATACGTCTCGTATTATGGAATTAATATTTGTGGTTTAACAGAGGCCATGTCGTTCTGTGGTACTTCGTATTAAGTCAGTAGTTCAAAAGCCACAGTAGAACATGAGTTTATGTCATTAACCCAGATTGGGCTTTGCGAGACTTGTTTGTGCGCGACATACCATCACTACCAGAGAGATAACGGTACAATAAAACAGGCATTTTATATATGTACAAAGTAACGATAGTTTTTATTGGGTAGATTTCAATCCAGTCGACTGGTGATTAACGAGTCTGTCATAACATGTGAAAAATTTTCTAATGCACATGTCTTGCATACAGTTCTTAGAGAGACAGAAAAAGATGATTTCAAAAAGAAATGAATTTAAAGAAGCATCCAGTACATTAATTTTCTTTGTAGAAACAAATATATTATTTAGTTGAACTAACACATTTGATACTAATAGTCTCGTCAAGAATCATTAATTCAAAGCTATCATTCGATTCATATTATCAAAACAACATAAAACTATAAGACAAAAAAAGAAGAATCAAATAAATTATCCAAAATAATCAATTACATTGAGAAATTATTCACCGACAATGAAAATAAATTTTATGTCTGATACAGTACATTATCATTGAATTGATGAAACACTGTACAGACTTGACAGAGATGTGTTACCTGTTGAACATAATGAAACCTAATGACGGGTAATAGGACTCGTAGAATAAATAATGGAATATAAGACTCGGAATATAAATAAATGACAGATTATCAAAAGCTCGGGAGATAAAAGGTAGGTTATAAATGACGGGTTATAAGACTCGGAATAAAAATGACGAGTTATAAGACTCGGGATATAATGACGGATTACGTGTAAGACTCGGGATATAATGACGGATTATAAGACTGGGAATGTAAATGACGGGTTGTAAGATTTCGGAATATAAATGACGGGTTATAAGACTCGGAATATAAATGATGGGTTAAAAGCCTCGGGATATACAAGTAAATGACGGGTTATACATTATGTAAGACTTGGAATATAAATGACCCGGACGGGTTATAAGACTCCGGATATCAATGGCAGTTTATAGGACTCGGATTATAAATGATGGGTTATAAGACTCGGAATGACGGGTTACAAGACTCGGAATATAAATGATGGTTATAAGATCGGGATGTAATTGGACGGTTTATACATGTAAGACTCGAAATGACGAGTTATACATGTAATACTGGGAATATAAATGACGGGTTATAAGACTAGGTATATAAATGGCAGGTTATAAGACTCGGAATATTAATGACGGGTTGCAAGTCTAGAAATATCAATGACACTTTATAAGACTAGGAATAATTTTTCTTTGTCAGGTGTGTGTGTGTGTTAAGGATACATACATGTAAACGCATATTTCATGATAGGAACAGAAACAGATTCTAACAGCATATAGAACGTGTATACATTTAGGAACCGAACAAGTACAAAACATGTACCTGTTTTAGAATCACTTCATTTACAATTGAATATTTAGTATAAATCTGACTGTCATAGAGTTAAAATGGATACCTTGCATCCAGGCGTTGTCAATGATGTGCTATATCGTGAAGGTAGGTCCGGGAACATAGTCCGTGATTTACGTAGAACGCACTCAGGGCAGCGATTGTTGTTATCATATAATACAGCTCTAGAGCTCTCCACAACCAAAAAAGCTTCCTTAGTATCCATTTTGATTTATTACGAGATGGATTGTCACATAACTCCGTGTAGCGACTCGGCAGTGTTTACGACGAATAAGTAAATTGACTCTATTCAAACTTCATTTAAAGTTTTATGAGACACCGATTTTAATTTCTAAACGAATTTGGACCCGTTTTTATACAAAAGCAATCTCAATATGCGACAAGGTTACGCGTGCCGTGCTGTGCTTCTTATGAAAATCGAGAGATAAATGCACAAACTAAAGAGAAAAAAACCCGTTCCTAACTCCATGCGGGATTAATGATCGAAAACCGATTTTATTTTTCAACCACCGACATCTGACGACTTGTGTTTTGACTCTGCTATCTAATAATGGCATTTTAATCCTTAGGATAGGTAAATCGATGTTTGCTAATCGAATGAAAAACACGAAAAAACCCACAACACAAGCATTTTAAAGAACTCAACACCCAGCAGACATACAACGTGGTTTCAAAGTTGAAATATATATATTGGATTGTGGTTGAAATGAATGTTCAATACCAACAATACAATATTGATCAACATTGAAATATATGTATCAACGTTGATACATCAACAGGTTTTCATCGTTTAAAAAAAAATATTGATTCAACATCTTTTTAACCTTGAAGGTACAAACAGCCTTAAAATCAAGAACTTTTTTAAACGCTGGATGCAATATTTGCTCAACGTTAAACTTTAAAATGACGAAAGGAAATGCAGTTACATAAGATTAAGTAGCCGAATTATTTCAAAATAAAAGCAACACTGAAGTTTACACAATTTGGAGGTTAACATTGAATCATAACCAATATTTGCTAAGAAAGTTTTTGAATTTGATAAATATTTTAATTTCGTTTATGAACTATTATTGTTTAATTTATGTTTATTTGAATGAATTCTTTAACACATTTTACATTATACTGTAAACTTGTAATACTTCTATGCATAGAGTACACGCATGCAGTGTTTGGTCGTGTCTGTCTGCTGTCTGTCAGTCACATGTTTATGCCTAATTCATATCTGAATACACTGTAAAATCTGCATAAAATTAAATAAAATTGTTTCTGACCAACATATTAAATGAGGATGCCTCTATTGAACATCATACGTATAGTTAGGTATCGTTATGACCTTGATCTTTCATGGCATTTAACTTCACGCTTCTGCTTTGTATTTAACTAAGCTATTATGGGTGACTGCATCAAATTTTATACCAAGATACATGATAACAATGTCCTTTTCTTACCTACACCAACATTTCAATCAAGCGTGGTCTCACATTTCTGAGTTTTACATTAACTTGTTTCCGACTGTCATTAATAGCATCACACACAAATGCATAGATGTATCTTGATAACAAATTGTCAAGTACGACATCACCTAAATTGATTTACCTACATTTTTTTTTTTATATGACTTTGTCTTACATTTTTGGATTTTGCGTTCAGCTCGTTTCACTCACGTCTATGGACACATTAATAAAAATTGGAACAGAATAAACTGCAGGAATTCCATTCACCATCACTGTGTGGGAACAGTCCAAATCCTTTGTATATTACATGTATGTCACCCGCACACTTTTCCATGAAATAATCACGAAGATTGCTGGCAAGGTTGACATTGGTGATATCAACGATATAGAGTTGATTAGCTTGGTGTTGCCGTGTAATGGTTATGTCATCTTATAGTGAAGATTTTTATACAATGTAAACAATCTTTAGTAATATTCGTTTTTGGTAATAATCGACAAGCATAACTTTGGTCACTGATACCTTTTAAGATAAACTCAACAAAGCCAATATTTATACGGATACACTCTGAATAGCTTTATCAACGATTCTCCTTCATTTCACAGGAAATATTCTGATATATGACTGGTACAATTATGATACAAAATGATTAATTAAGAATGTTTTGAAATTTATGTACATGTACTTTGAAAATATTGCCGACATGTAATTAATTTAACATTCAACCGTATGGTAAAAGCATGTTGTCGTATACAATATCACACAAATGACAGTGTCACTAGACATACAGCGCTTGGTGAATTGATGCACAACACAATTGTTTGTCATAATCTATAAAGGGGTCACATGGCAAATGTGGTGATTTTTTTTTCAGCAAAGGGAGATAACCCCCATAAAAATCATACTATCTCACTTCACATTGTAGTAAGCCCTCTCTGGCATTTTGGATCAAGGTGAATGATATTAACTACCAGTGCCCTGATTTATAATTAATTCATCAATATCTTATTTATTTAAAATGTGAAAAGCATTATGCATCGGATATTTTACGTGTGTTCAATTTCAACCCAAAGGATAATTGTCACTTATCTTCACGTACACAGTTCAATGAAATCACAAACTTTAAAGAAACGTTCAAACGATTAGAAATAAATTAATTCAAAGTCGTAATTTTGTACCACACCTTCAACAATAAAAGGATTTCAACATTTGAAAAAAACAAACACACACATCAAAGCTAAACTGAACTGTCTGAAACTTTTGATTTGCAGATTAAATTGTTAAAACTCGCCCTGCTTTCCTTACCTGAGATAGGGGCCTTGAAGTGCGCCATCTGAGATTCTGTATCTGACAATCTTGAATATTATCCCGAAGATAGCCAAAAGTTTTAAGTAACATAAAATATAATATATATTTCCATACAAATTCACGAGCTATGTGCAACCTGATACATGCTAATCAAATTAGAATTAATTAAATACCTGCAACCTTGTTATATAGACCGAAGATTGGACAATAATGGAAAATGTCATACTATTGGCAGCTGACAATCAAAACAGATTAATTCATTTGTTGTGTTATTACATTGTAATTGTGAATACACTATGTCCGGATCATGTACTGTAATTGTACCACAAAGTGATCAAATTTCTAATTCAACTAATTACTGTTTCAGTATATTACTTGCAATTAGCTATTGCGAAATTGTTATTAATGTAGGATATTATTGGTACAGTTTAATTCACATACTATCAGTTATTAGATTACTGTAAGACACATTTTTTATAGATTTATGAAATTATGAAAATTGTTGCTGCATGTGATTATCATGTGACATCTTTATTAACAACTGAATTGCATTGAATCAAATGGTTGGGAGCCTACTCAAACCTTTGGTAGTAATTGGATAATCACGTATTAGCAAGCATTCAAAAACGTAATCGTCACAAACACATGGTAAATATGAACTCCGTTTGTCAACATTGAAACGTCCTGAAGCAAGACTTAATTGGATAAATCTGTCCCCTTTGTTGACAATAGTGTAATTCTTTGGCCACCTATGCAACACACTTGGATTAGACTGTGTCCCTGCGGGAGGCCACGAGGCTTTACTTATCGAAAACCTCAGATTTAAAATGTCTATTTCATTTTATCAATGCAGACGAGATATATTACCTGTGTTTCCATCAATAGCAATTGATTTGGATTGTGGAATACTTGGCGATATTCACTGTTTCCATTAAGTCACTGTGATACACTATTTGACCTTCTAGAATTATTTACTCAGCGACCTGACAGCTATCTTTCTCATTCTTATAGCTTACTTATCTATGTAAGACCATGTGTGTACTTGCGATGAAGCACGACTGTTGGAAAATTATAATATTCACGATTAGAATTGCGGTATATCCACTATTTGATTTGCCTGTATATCCACTATTTGATTTGCAGGTATATCCAGCATTTAATTTACCTGTATATCCACTATTTGATTTGCTGGTATATCCAGCATTTAATTTACCTGTATATCCACTATTTGATTTGCAGGTATATCCAGCATTTAATTTACCTGCATATCCACTATTTGATTTGCTGGTGTATCCACGATATTTGATTTACTTGTATATTCTACAAAACTTGGATTCTTACCGTGGGGTGGACCAGGCTTCGTTTGGACTCCAATCGTTGTAACGGTGCAGATTCACTTATTTTGGCGATTTCCAAAGAACCATTGGAATGTTTGTCCATAGATGTGTGTGATTTGAGAGATATACGGTTTCCATCAGGTTTTATTGGTCCCAGAACTTCCTTCTGACTCAAATTGGTTTTCGTTGATCTGTCTGTGTTTGTTGCATCTTTTTTCGACAAAATCTCGTTGTCTGTTACGTTAGTTGATTTTGTTCGCGATGACTCTGAATTCAGATATGCATAAGGGGTTATGCTTGACCCGCGGAGAGTTACGTACGTAGAACGTGATGCGGAGTCTGTAGTCATCGTTGTTGGAGTATCACTGATGCTACTGGGTGGCAGTCGAACCAGCGGCGATGGAAGTTTAGGAGGGCGTCTGCGCAGTCCATACTTTGGCGTCTTGATGCTGGCGGTAGCTCTGTTCCCAGCGTTCATCCAGTCCGTGACGTCATCTCCAGTTTTAAAAGCAATCGACGCTATTCGCCTCTGAAATGGCGTGCTTTTAGTTTTGTTCAATATATTAATTCCAACATTAGACTCCATTAGTTTATTTGTTTCTACCTCCATGGCTTAAGCAAAGAATTTTGATTGATTTTTATGTACCAGAATGCTCCTGAACCTGACACACCACTTGTTTAACACGTGCTTCATTTTAAATCCTTTTGGTATACATCAATGGGGACTTTTAAAATCTCACTGAAATTTCCAACTCAAAGATGTATTATTTTTCACAGAACCATTTCGACAGGGCAAACACACCATATGCATGATTTGAGGCACAGCAATGACCATGCATTGCTAAGGATTCAAACAATCGTAAATGCCAAATACTGCAAAGATACAAATATTAGGGGATATTTTACAACTGGATTAAAATTGTTAATCGGCTTTTTCGTTGGCAAGCACCTTTTTAGAGTACGCATGCGTGATGGAGGTTACAGCTTCGATCTAGAAGACATTTGCCTGTAGCACGAGCTCTATGTATATGTATCATTGTTGACCCTTAAATTAAAGGTAAATTTACTTTCAGCTATCAGGGACAAAAGATTAAAAGTGACGTTTTCAAGCAGATTCGTGAGAAGTCTGCCAGGTATTTACTGCAGGTTTCACTTTTTAAATCACTGTTTGACGTTTTATTGTGCTTGCCGGATTATTAGACATTGTATAACTGTGTTGATGATTTCTTTAGACTATGGAGGTTTCATTTTTACGACCTCGAATTTATGATTCACGCAAGAAGTGAATTGCAATCGATAACAACAAAAGCTGATTCAGATTTATAGAATATCTTTCAGAATATAAGCTGAATGGATTGCTCATCCTGCAAAGAGTATCCGACATTGGCATCGACTTGCATTTGGGTAAAACTCTTATACATGTAATACACGTGTTCACATTTTAATTTGATATATGTATTTCAGTTTCTCAAAATGGAATGATTTAGGTAGCATAAATATGATCAATTTTGCGTATGTTTTTGATTTTGCGAATATCTCAAACGACAATGTTTGATGTAATTTTCCCGCTGATTGGCTATCCTTCTCCATCTCTGTCCTTTTGGTCCTCTAGTCCCTTTGATCTACAGCTTCAACACAGTGGTCAGAAATGAAGAGTGTGAACTTCGTAGCTTGTCACTACGCTACATGTATCGACAACAGATGTTGTCAAATATATACTGGTAAAGATTAAAGCTGGTGATTTTATAGCATGTCATTGTACTATAAAGGTACAAAACGTGCTGTTAAAACTTAATGCGATGTGGAACTTATTAATACCACACTATGACATCACCGGTCGAGGTACATGTAGCCTAGTGGTTGGGCGCTCATTTCGATCGATTGTCGATCCTGGCGCAATATGAAATCTAAGACAGATAGTCACTGTTCCTTCGTCAAGCTCCCGGCATTTAAAGGGAAAGCCATGAATCTTCAAATGCGACCGTAAATATGAAAGTCCTTTGCCACGGTTCCCGTAGGGATTCGGGTTAGAATAGGTCCTCGGTATCCCTTGCTTGTCGTAATAGGCTACGGAATGGAGTGGTCCTTCGGAAGATATCGGAAAACCCGAGACCCCGCGTCACAGCAGATTTGGTATGATTTAGATCCTTCCCATCTCAAGGGCCTTATGCGCCGAGTATAGGTCTAAATGCAGCAGCCCTTCATTGGTAATGGTAAACGTCTCCATATGAGTGAAAAATTCTTGAGCGGGACGTGAAACAGTATACAACCAACCAGCCTTTGTCACGGTAGGCGTTTGCATGATACAGAACCCTCACTGCTTCCACAGTAAACGCCATGCTTAGTTCAAAATTTGTGACACTTCACCTAAAGTCTGTCACGTCTCTACATCAGTGATAAATTCTCGAATGGGACACAAAGCAACATACAAACAATCAAACAAAACATAGATTGAACATATTATTAAATAAGTAAGTGTAATACATTAATTTAAAGGTGTTATATACACGTAGCTTTGACAGATACACAATAAAATATTAAGTCTGGAAACTGGCAACTTTGTAAACATTACACTACAGAGGTTTAACAGATCAAAACTTGGAATTGTGCAGTATGTCAAAGAATAAGTCTTCACACTTGGTAGAATTTCTCTGTATTGTCCTGTACAGTACTGTACTATACTCTACAATACTATACAATACTATACTGTACTCTACGACTGAACATGAATTTGAACAGAGGGCAGTCTGTTGTATCCTTCACTATAAAATGAAGGCATTTTTGGGAGTGATAAGACACAAAAGTTAGGATTTTAAAAGTCGAAGCTTAAATGAATTTTCATTTGTCTGTATTATTCCAGGTTTCATGAGCAGTTCACTTATCAAATAATGAATACTCTTTATGGAAAGTACACCAGCGTGACGCGTTGCAGTAGTTCGTACTCTCATTTATTTTCAAAAATGAAAACTTATTTTTGATATTTACGTTTTACTCTCATTTCTGTCAAGAATTACTACATTTATCAAGTAACTCTGCATTCATATGCGCATTGTTTACAACTTGCAGCGTTGTCATGAGAAAATACTATCATTACAATTTGTAAAGGTATCAAATGCAAACACAGCGGAAATATATGCGTAAATAATAGCTGTGGAATGTAAATGTAATTTAGCGCGTGTTTTTTTTTCTGACAAGATCTCTCCGCACTCCATCCTATAACAAAACACCGCTGCAGGACGCTTTATACCAGATATTCACGAGTATAAGAGGGATAACCCGGTATACAAATTTTCTGGCATCAGTTATCTTCCATGGCAGTTTTAAACTTTATTTTACGACGAATAACAAACAAGTTCTACAACTTATATTAATGCTTCTCGTCGGCAGTATAAATACAAAATACACTGTCCTCCAAGACTTCTGCTTTTAAATATTATAATGTTTGCATAGATTTGTAATTAATGCCATTTAGTCGGATGGTTGAATATCTTAAACACCTCGAGAATTTTTCACTCATATGGAAAAAATACCATTGCCAGTGAAGGGTTTTAATAATGGCCCTAACGTCTAAATGGTAAATATTTGGGATTTCATATAAGTGTTTATTGAGAAAAGACCTTAGTATTGATACCAAAATATTTGACAATGTGACCTTAGTATCTACTTTTAAATATTTTGACATTGGCCATAACTTCTAAATGGTAAATACTAGGGCTTTTATATTTCATATGTGAAATTATTTTGACAAGACCTTTCTATTGGATCCCGTAAAAAATTCGGGCTAGAATAGGTCCTGAGTAGACCTTGCTTGTCGTAAGAGGCGACTAAATGGGGCGGTCCTTCAGATGAGACCGCAGAAACGAAAGCCCTGTGTCACAGCATAGGTCTAAATTCTGCACCGGCAATGGTGACATATCCATATGAGTGAGACATTCACGAGAAGGACGTTACCAACAAACTAAATGGCATGTCATATAATCTTTAATTACAAATCGTGTTATTAGTTTTAGAAAATATCTCGTACTTTCGAGAAATTTATCTCGTAATTACGAAAAATTATCTCGTAATTACAAGAAAAAATATGAATATTGCTCACGTGACACCTCTCTCCCTCTATATATAAAAGTTCTTCTTTTTTCATCTTTCTTTTAATTAAAGATAGGTCAAGGAATTCAACACCTATTGGAGTGTGTAAAGCAAATATTTGAAGAGTCATTCTTAAAAAATGAAGAAGGAAGGAAAGATATGAGTATTTCTTTACAATGATGTGCGATATATATATATATATATATATATATATATATATATATATATATGCAAGTACATTAATTTGAAGCTTTGATCAGTCTTAGTCCTGTTTTCTTCTGTGTGTCTACTACGATCTCAAAAGAAATCACTTTACCCCGTGGGGATCCGGGTTGTTAGAATAGATCCCCCAGTACCCCTTGCTTATCGTAAGAGGCGACTAAATGGGGGTGGTCCTTCGGATAAGACCGTAAAATTCGAGGCCCCATGTCACAGTAGGTGCGGCACGCTGAAGATCCCTGCCTTCTCAAAGGCCATAAGCGCCAAACATAGGTCTATATTTTGCAGCCCTTCACCGGCAATGTTGACGTCTCCATGTGAGTGAAAGATTCTCGAGCGGAACGTTAAACTATATATAATCAATCAATCAAGCCATCGAAGCATACCAAGTAAATCATTTGAATCTTACTGAGTGAACGTTTATTCATGCATTTAAAGTGCAAAGACAAGAAAACGATAATAAATTAGTGTAAGACGTGTTTTACAATTCTGCACCATAAATTAACGTTTACAAGTTTCTCGTTAAACTATCATAATGCTTAATGTGACTATGTATGAAAGTTGAAGATTCTTGTAATTGCGGAGTTGATCATGAATTCACACAAATAAGATGATTTCAATCTGTCGACCAAGCAATATCGAAGGAAATAAAAACTTATTGATTATTTCCTTTTCTTAAACAATTGAGTATTAAAACAATATCATATCAAGAGACTTGGTATATATATGGCCGCTAAACAAGAACTTAATCATTTGCGCCTGAACAAAGACTACTTTTTAGAACAGTTAATCGTTCACAGGGTGGACTAATACTCCGTGAACTAGCCAATTCCAGGAAGCTGCTAGATTTCCAGGACGTGGGTACTATGGGCGGAATTTGCTTCCTCCAGATAGGGGGCAGTGACCTGACAAGTTCGCGGATCCCCCCGCATGATGTTGTCCGCCAAATCATGAGTCTGGCAAATGTTTTATTAGTTTCTAAAAACCTTCGTTATATCATTATTGGACAATCGTTTCGTAGACAAAGTGGGCGCCTCTTATAACAGCAAAGTTATAGACACCAATGAAATGCTTCATGATCACTGCAGCAATACCAACAATATCATCTTCTGGCATCATCGTGGTTACTGGGATGAAGAGATGAAATACCTGGCTCATGATGGGGTTCTAAGAGTGCAGCCCTCCATGCCTCCCATTTATAAATATTGACACTAAAGCAGGACCAGATAAGTATCAGTATCACTTATATACTATCATTGTGACTCTGGGCTCTGTGATTATTTAACAGGACCAGTTGCCGCCAGGTTCATATTTGATTAATATGGTTCAAACTATACTAAAATACTGAATACTCACAACATTAATTATTGAGTTAATCTGGTGTAATTTAAATCACATAAGACATATACAGCTACTTTATATAACAAGTTCAGAAGCGAGCAGCCTGGATTCGCTTTGTGAAGCTAACAAGGGCACACTGGACTGGACCATCGCAGTACACAGTGATTTGCAGAGACCATTTTAATGAGGATTGCTACGAGGCCCGATTGTCGTTGATGAAAGACTTCGGCATTCCAGTAAACAACTGTCTGAGAAAAGGATCTGTGCCATCAATTTATCCTAAGCGGAAAAGTGATGACCTTAACGACGCCTTTCTTCAGTCACCGCAAGCACAAGCGCCAGAACGAAGAGTACATGCAAAGCGAGCAAAGAGCATGGTAATGTGTCTTTCTTTTTCTTTTCAAACTTCAAACACACATTTTTAAGTATTATTCTGCTTTGAACAACTCTATAAACAATGTACACCTGTTTTAAAAACTTAAGTGTGTCTGGTAGATTTTCATATATCAATGTAATTTGTAACAACCAACATAAGACCGGCGAATTTGATGCCGCAACGCACAAGAAAAGATATTGCCAACGTTCGTAAAGTTCATCTCTTGCAGTCAACATATTTGACGTCACAATGCAGCTGTAGTGTTAACTCGGTGCAGAATGAAAAGACCGTTTCTGCACTGAGTTAACAGCTACCTTGCATTGTGACGTCAAATATTTTAACTGCGAAAAATGAACTTCAAAACACTGTCAATTTCCTTCCTTGCGGCATCAAATTTGCCAGTCTTAACCCAAAATAATTTCATGCATGATTGATACAAGACAGTGACATAGAAATGGGTACACACTGTCTCATAATCAAATCCTTATTTGTTGTAAAACATCGTAGTAATCAGCTATTTAGTTGCAATAACTTGATTTAGCTAAGGATATGCAAGACTATTGTGTACATAAAGTTTTACTCAACAGCTATTTGCACGGCTTTTGTGTGTATGTAATTTTAAACAGACTATTCGCATGAACATCTTGTATGCACCAGCATGTATAATTACATCATATTCTAAGTCGTCATTGACGGTTCATATATTGTTATATTTACATTTGCAAAGTTCTGTATTCTCTTAGATAAAACTATCACGAGCAACATGTTATCCCTGTAAACATGTACATGTTCTGGGTCACCAGAGGTCCTGGACTACGTCACAGTGTCGTTTTTTACATGATTTTTAATCAGCAATGACTATCGATCAAAAATGTAAAAATAAAATTAAGTGATGAAGGTATCATTTTAAAATATTTAAAATCAGCGATTACAGTGATTATCATACATCATTGCACCGAATTTGGTTGCACTGGTAACAATTATTTTCATTGCTTTTTTATAGATGCTGACAGAGCTGCTGTGTGACAACAATACAGAAATACATGTACCAGTAGAAGACGTACATGAGTGTATTGAGAGTCAGCAAGAACCCATTCAGGTATGTTTACATGCATGGATACATTTCTTACTCTGTCAGCAGGGTGTACTTGCCCATCTATCAAATGCAACTTGTATATGAGTTGATGAGTTGAGTAAAATTGAATCTATGAAACCCATATGGGCCAAGTAAATCAGCGACGGATCAGATTTAAGGGGGGGGGGGTCTGCCCTTGCAAATATAATCGTAAAATTTTTGTCAAAGTGATCAAGGTGCCTGTTTTGAAATTGGTCACTATAGAAGTATTTCACATCGGGTTCGGTATTGTGATAATCCATGATGAATTATTGTCAAAACAGAAATTAATAAATGGTTAATAAATCAAACATATCGGAAACAGTTAACATGGTAATACTATTTAGAATTGTTTAAATATTTTGTTGGAACTTGCACATTCAACAGATTACTCAATATTTATATCTGTATTTCAGGAAGCTGAAGGGGGTGGCATATCTATGGCCTCATTGGCCTGTCAGACAGAGGCACCAAAAAAAACGTAGTGTGAGAATCCAAGTGGCAGCAAAGTATAAAGAGAAGGGTAAATGCTTACAGACAATACGTTACATTTGTCTGTGAATTGATTCGATGAATAAATTTATTGGTTTATTCATGATTTTATTAAAATTGAGAAAAGAAAAAAAAATTGAAAGATATGAAATTTTAAAACATTTTGGTTCTCCTGTTGGCATTTTATTAAATCAAAAGTGTGAATTTTTAGAAGCGGACAATTGTTAAGGGACATTTTACTCTTCAGGACTGCAAATTAATCTCCAACCACGGGTTCGCAGCATTAGTATACAATTCAATGGCAGAGATGACTTGTCCACCCCACAAGTACCACAAGTTTCAGTTCCTGTCCCGGATTCATCCAGTGGAGGAGAGTCAACAGATGATCATGAATCAGGGACTGGGAGTGAGGTGGCCTCATTATATGAACCGTCCAGTGGCAGTTCAGATGATTCTCACTTCAATGACATAAAGTAAGTTAGGATGTTTTTTTTTTTGTTTTTTACTTTTTTTTATTTCTAGGTTTTTTTAAGGATTTCTTTTTTTCATAAAACATGCTTGTGAAATTCAGAATGAAGTTACAGGAATTGCTATTAAAAAAAACCCAAAAAACAAACTCCCATTGAACTAATTTCTTTTTTCTTTCTTTTTTTTTTTTTATCCATCATATCAGTTGTTTAATGAGTGTCTGAAAATCGTATCAGTTGTAGACAACTACTAAGGAAAACTTTTGTATAAGGCAAAAAAAAAAAGGGGGGGGGGAGTGTGTTTACTGAAATCTGGTAATGATTGAAAATAGCGGATGTAAGGTCAGACCTACTAGTATTAATATACATATGAAGTACCCTGACTGGTCTAATGCTAAGAAAGTAAATGTAAAACTTTGCAGGCTAATCACTTTGATTTGAAATGTTTTAGCAATGAGAAACCCTGCAACCCACTGGAAGAAAGGAAGTACATTGTATCAAAATCAAAGCTGTTGGAGCTGTTCAGTAGTTGCAAGAGGTGCCAAAGACACGTCACAGCCAGTATTCACCAAGTGGTGGGGACGATGGCCAGGATCAATGCAGAGTGTGAATTCTGTGGGTTTACATGGCAGTGGAGTAGCCAGCCATCCATTGGAAACATTCCAGCAGGAAACCTGGGATTGTCTGCCAGCATTCTATTCTCTGGAGCCCTTCCTGCGAAAGTTCTCCGGGTTTTGCAGTGCATGGGGGTTGCAGCAATAACAAGGAGAACATTTTATTCTCACCAGGCATCTTTGTTGTTCCCCGCTATTGATCGTGTGTGGAGCAGACACCAGGAGGTGTATGTCAGGCAAGCAGTAAAGCGAGGGAAGCCGCTGGTTGTTGGTGGAGATGGGCGAGCTGACTCCCCTGGTCACTGTGCCAAGTTTGGTTCCTACAGCACTATAGACCTTGAAGAAGGAATTGTGATCGACATTCAGTTAGTTCAGGTACATGTATTTGCAAAAATGAATGAAAGGAAAGATTGGACATCAACTTGTCTACATGTGTGCTATTTGAACATCGGTCTTAAAAAGTGGTGAGAGAGCTCTGTTGTGATATCAGTTTTCTTAGACATGGTTTACATTTTCTCCGTACATGTGTACTTATATTGTTATACAATTTTGTAGAGTAATGAAGTAAAGAACTGCATGGGCATGGAAAAAAGAGGTCTCGAGCGAGCTGTTGACTGGGTCAAGAACAACAATCTAAAGATAGGGACGATGGTGACTGACCGCCACATACAAATCCAAAAGTGGATCAGGGAAAGTTTACCAGAGACAACTCATTATTATGATGTGTGGCATGTTGCTAAAGGTATTTTTCAAAATGTTCACTAATTTGCTCTTGCGACATTTCCAGTCAAAAGCAACCTATCAGTGAAAATATATATCAATTGTGATAGTCGTACATGTATTTTTCTGTTGTCAGCGAAAAAATTCTGACCCATTGACATATCTCAATTTACCGACTAATTTCAATCATTGTTAGATATACAAATTGTAATACAATATCAATAGGTGAAGTTAACAATGTATTAACTGTAATTAGTGAATGAGAATTGCAACTCACAGTGACATTCACAGTCTTCACGAAAACTTATACAGAGCACATACCCGAATTCCACATGCCCAAACAAAAACATTTCCCTGCAAATAATTAAACATGCCCAGAGGGCTTCTGCCTGCAACTTTTACATGCCTGTTCTCAAATTTACCAAGCCCCGGGCATCGGGCTAGTGGGTTTTTGTGAAGACTGATTCATTATATAAGGTCAGCATTTTCTGAAATTTCAGTTTACAAACCCAAAAGCAAAATGAATGATTTTGAATTTTTTTTGCTCGCCTTCTACCCAAACGTTTCGCAAACCTGAACACTAAAAAATGCTGGCCTAAATTCTACAAGCATGTTCATTAGATAATTTTTTTTTTTAAAATACAGTTCTGTAGAAAAATGTCCTGTTTATTTAATGTAGGTCTAAAGAAGAAAGTCCTAGCTGCCTCCAAACTGAGTGAATGTGGACAACTAT
The DNA here is from genome assembly GCA_024699665.1 of Ostrea denselamellosa. Classification (NCBI taxonomy): domain Eukaryota; kingdom Metazoa; phylum Mollusca; class Bivalvia; order Ostreida; family Ostreidae; genus Ostrea; species Ostrea denselamellosa. The sequence goes on along the minus strand of JAMZEH010000054.1, from coordinate 5,213,212 downwards.
CCAAGTGGAGCAGGAGCTTAACTAATCATCTATACTCCTGATGGGGATGGAGACTTGATGTGGGCAAAGTGGGAATCTGTTGAGAACCACGTGCACAACAAACATGAGGGACACAATGACCTATTCCCATCTTGTGCCCATGACAGGCTTACTGGTGACGAAGGAAAGAAGAAGTGGATAAAACCAGGTACAACCATCTGTTAAATTATCAGGATCTTAATAACTTTTTTCAACATGGTATGAAGCATCTTTGTGAGAAGGGAACATAAGCTAAAATGTAGAGTACTTCACTTACAACTGGCGTCGATTAATCACTATACATGTACATGTATGTTAACATTTGGTTTTATGCAACCATGGCATAATCGGCAGGGCTCGAACTTCCGACCTTGGACTATATGCTACTGTTGCAGAAACCAGACAGCGAAGGTTTTGATCAAAGTCGGCAACATTAATTCAAATGAATAATGTATGCCCCTTCCTGAATTTTTAAACATTAATTTTATTTGCAGTACTGGTATTAATTCATACATATATGGCCTAAAGTTTTCACAGACTTAGGCCAATTTGGCCAATAATTTTATCAACATTTAGGCCCTCTGTCTTATAAACTTGCATTCCAATCTTAATCACTGGGGTCACTTAGAGTTGACAGGCGCATATCATCAGATCGCATGAGACACGAAGCTCTTCTGATCAAGTTACTGTAGTAATGATATATACCCCCTTGCATATTCTTCAATTTAAATTTGATAGGTAAATGAAGGTATTTCAAATGATCAAAAACACAAACATACAGTGAAATTTTTTTGTGTACACCATCACGTTTGTGACGCAGTCAATGTTATAAACTATGTTGCATTGTGACATCATCAGTTTCAGAGAGTAGTAACCAAAGTGGTGATCCAGAAAATCAGATTACTTTATGTGAATTCAACAGTATCAAAACACAGAACATTCATGGGTGTATGAAAAAAAATTGTTATCGGCCTCCATGCAGAATTATCGTTCCGTTTCTCTCATGCACCCCTGCAATGGGCTCATGTCAGAATTTTTGACAAAACTTCCAATGATTCATTTGATATAGGAGAACACCTACTTATGTTGTGTAAATATATACCTTTCAAAGGAAGCGTTACAACAGGTATTTCAATGCAATGATTTTAAACAAGCACGCTACGTTTTGCAAGAACATAATGACATCACTACAAATGTGAGTCAATTACAGAAGTGAATGCATGACCCCATAATAGAGAGTGGAATGGTATAAGGTCTGCTGGAGTATTATTGTACTGTGAAGTGCTTTGAGAAGCAAAGCGCTATTAAAAACAAAAATTATTAATCATTTTATTTTTACTAATATTGTTTTTTTTTTTTTTTATATCAAAAAGGATCAAAGGCAAGTGAGAAGATCAGCGATATCATCTTGTTCAACCAGATGAAAAAGAGACATTCCCAAGCTATCACCATTACACCAGACATCACAAATAGAGGCATTTCACAGTACCATCAACCACTTTGCCCCCAAAATGGTGTCTTTCTCTTACTATGGCATGTACTGCAGGTATGTTTATGCTTCAGAAATTTCATGACATGTACAATATTTATTTAATTTTTGACAATTTTTAAAATACATGTATATATATATATTTTTTAAAGTTATTGGTTGCTGCCCTCCATTATAATGAAAATGCTTCAAGGGTTCAGGCTACCACAAAGGAGGGGGACATGCAGTATAAAATAAGCTTTCCAAACTTTAAGCATGGAGAATACAGTGTGCGAAAGCAAACTGTAGATTCAACGTATGGTATGTACAATAATCCTTCTCTCAACTATTGTATATGCCTAAATCAAATTTATAGGGGAAATAATAAATAAAAACTAGTGTAACAAATTTTAAAATTTTATTGATATGGAAACCATAATACAATATTAAAGCATCCTAGATATAAAATATTTATTGTCAATTTTATTTCAGGGTATGTCACTTCTTTGATGACGGAGACCTTCACGTCGATGGAAGTTTTAGTGAAGACTACAGCACCCCGTAAACCACCTCCTGTCTCCTGCTTGCCAGAAAAAGAGCCATCACCACTTTGCAGTAATTTTGTCCATCCTGAAAAAAATGAGGCAGTGTTGCATTTCAGATCTCGTTTTAGGAAGAAAGAAACACCAGTATAGAGGAGATGTGTGATGAACAGAACTTTATAGGATCTCCATGTATTTAATTGTATATATATATCTTCATATTAGATTGCTTTCTTAGTGTCATACTATGTAGCTTTAGTATTTTTCTGTTTCACATTTTCAGCTGTATGTATATATATATATATTTAGCATGTTTACTGTAAAGAATTCCTTCTGTATAGCTTTTTGTGTAAATACTTGTTGCGATGTGTAGCCCTTACAACGTAGCTTTAGTGTAAATACCGACCATAGTATAGTCCTTAAATTATTGCTTTAGTGTAAATACCTTTCGTTATATAGTCCTTACAATGTAGCTTTAGTGTAAATACTGCCCGTAGTATAATCCTTAAATTATTGCTTTAGTGTAAATACTCCCCCTTGTATTAACTTCTATGCCCTTAAAATATGGGAACATGAAAGCAGGGTGCAAGATTTATTTTGTAGCTGATGCTTTCATTTATTAAAATTATTCTAATAATAGATGTCCAAGAAAATGTACTTTTATATAAACTTTTTTCATTCTGTCACAACTAGTATGCAATTCTTTAAAACTGGAACAAAATGTTCATAATGCAATTTACTTTTTAGTAAAACTCATTCTGGGTCTTTAAATCTCCGATACTCATCTGAGCTGAATGTCTCGCGGATCTTTGTTACTGCACAGGAGGGGAGGGGAACTCGAACAGTCTTTCCGAAGTAGCCCCAACACCAACGAGCAAGTTGACGATAGGCTGTATATCTGTTTCTCCTGTGATAAAATTAAAGAAATTGTTAGGCAACATGTACCACTTTTGTTGGATTCCTTGAAATTAAAGATAATGAAATTTCATTTCTTACTCATTAATGCTGTTCTGTATATCTCCATACTGTGACCGATACTGGTAGTATGCGGTCTCCAGGACAAAGACGTCTAGACAAACGGTCCGGAATCCAGGGTGACTTGTGATGCATGTTAAATCGTCACCGTACGACTCGATTTTCTCCATAATCCTTGGAATTTCTGAGCAGCATTTACTTTCTACGGCTGTGGGCATAGGGGTGCATGATCCACAATTGCACCTGAAATTGTGATTACAATATGCTACTACCATGTATTGCTACATCATTATTCATCTCTAATTTCTATAAGACAATTATCACTGCAGTTCAAATTTCACATGACTTGATTTACATTGTTATAACAAGATTAACAGGTCCAGAAGAATCTATTTTGCAATATATAGCTTTCTTAGCTATTTAAAATGGCTTGATTTAACTAATTCTAATGTATTGAATTCCTAAAGGCATAAAAATTGAATTTCATCTTGAGCAAGTTCAGTGAACATATTTCATCCTTGAGTCCAAGAACACATTGTATACATACAAGATGTATTTTGAACTGACTGAATAAAATTTTTTTCTATTGATGTGACATTACATTACGTACCTACTGTCAACAATCAGGCGACAGACTGACAATTCATGATAATTTATTTTTCTTATCACATTTGAAATTATGGTATGTCCATATTTTTGGAATGAAACATATTAATTTTTGAGATTTTCATATAAATACATGTAATTTTAACAAAAAAAACTCATTCAATCATCTCATCTTCTGACATATTTACTAACTTTCATGTACCCAATCTTCAGTCTGTTTACAGAAGGTGGCCTAAAAATCGTTGAATGACTAATTTTGGAATATACCGCGATACAATGGAACCCGCGATATAAGGAGAAAGGAGTATACTACAGTGTTTACGGTAGTTCCGGATCAGTTTTTATTCAACCTATGCACGTGAAGATAGTGACGAGATTTATTTGCATATCTACCTACCTATAAATTCGTCATTTCCATAGCTTCCATCTAAACAAAAAAAATTCCTTAACTCCACTGGTACCGACAGTAGCTGAGGCATTATCAATAACGACCATAGTGGTAGTTTCGGATCACTTACGACAGTTGCGGATCAGTCTAATTACCCGCATAAAGGCAACACGGTAACAGATATTTATTTACAAAACTTCAATCTTTTAATAAAATATGGCAAACAAAACCATATATTTAATGTTGATACTGACAAAACTGAAAAAAACCCAAACAAACAAAACCCCACCAAAACAAAAGGGGGGGGGGGTCTCAATAACCCCTACAACTTTACGGAGTGAAAGAACCTCATTGAGCCAAACATGATAAACATTAGTCAAATTCTTCTACATCAATTCTCATGAATTCACCTTCAGGCATCTCTCGTAGTGCCTGCACAATGCACTGCTTACAATTACTTATGTCAATATTTTCTCCGTCATATATTTTGTAATGACATGGAATAACTACCCCTCCCCCTTTCTCATGTTGTGCAGGCCAAGGCGGAAAACTGGGCACGGGGTCACCTGCTGGCTCACACAAAATATATCCTCCTTTATCCAATATTGTTCTAAAACACCCAGCTAATCCTCTCGGGACATGTCCAACTGGAAGGTCCGCAATATCTTTCAGAAAAAGGTGTCTTTTTTCGTCGGTTAACAAGCTATGGTCAGAATTTGGAAATGCAGACAATGGGGGCATCCATACCAAACAAGCACACCTATCATGAATATTTGTGTATTCCCTATCCACCAAGAGATGAGTGACAGGATCAGTATTTGGCGGTCGAATTTGATAATCATGAAAACCTTTGATCACTGAATTTTCTAATCTGATACAAGGCCGAACCAATTTGTTGACAGGTAATTCATGACTGTGGGTGGATGATGATTGTGCTGGTGTTAATGTAGTGGATGATGATGATGGAATCAGTGGTGCTACAGAAGTAGATGATGACTGTGCTTGTGAACGAATGCAGCTGGCACTGTCATCCTACAATTAACAAAATGCATCTTATTATTTAATACATTTGTTAAGCTTAATTGATAGTGTCTCTTTTTCTAATTAAAGCTTTAATTGTTACCTTCACCAATGATGTCTTCATTTAATTATTATTGGTTTTACAATGGTAATTTACTTTTCTTTCCAGAATAAAGTAAAGTGACATTTAGTACCAACTTTTATTTGAAAGTTCAAGAAATTAAAGACAGGGCAAATGAAAGTCCAGGTGCAAAAATGCTCAATCAAGGATTGTTTACAAATGTCATGTAAAATTACATGAATAGAAATTATCTAATCACAATCATATTTCTCAAATTTTCAAAACATCAGGTCAGAAAACATCTGTAATAACACAAAGCTTTGTGTATTTGATTATATACACTCTGGGCATTGGAATTCTTCACCATCAATTAGGTCAAACGGGCAACAGTCCTCATGGATCCAGTTTTTACAAATATCACACTGCACCCATACACTCCCAGTACCAAGAACTTGATCTTCATTCCAAGTCATATGGCAAGCAATACATTGTTCATCATTCTCCTTTAAATGACCCGATGTGATTTGTTCCTTTGTACTGTTTCTCACTGAATTCTTAGCTCTTTTACTTGCAATTTTCCCTTGCTTCTTTACATTCTTTCCTCCTTCACTTTCTGCCAGGAAGTTCTGCTTTGCTCTCTTTTCTTTTGCAGCAAACTTCTTCACTTTCTCAAGATGTTTTAAGGACAAGGCACGTAAGCATTCAGAAGAAGTCAAATTGTCTGGCAGAGAATCAAGCGCATTTATTCTTTTTCTGACAGATGGATCTACTTGTGGATAAACAAGGGAGCTTTCCAGAACTGGTGATATACATGAACTCTGATTAAATTCGTCCTCTTGTGACATGTCATTCATGGCTGCTGCTTCAGCCAGTAAATCAAGCCCTGCTGTGCATGCATCATCTTCACTAACTGTGTTTTTCTGTGTGTTTTTAATTATTAAAAATAAACAGGCTTCTTAAAATTAATGCGCTACATTTGAAGAGAAAGGAGTTATAATAAGTAAACATTTCATAGAGTTGTAACAATTACTTACATGTTTTGGTACAATACACAGAGGCTTTCTCGTTGAACACCACGCGGTAAAATGTCAAAAAACCGATCTGCATCATTGATGCGCTTTTTTGAAATCGCATTAAAGTGTCTAAACCGGACGAGGTAAAGTGTTATTTTTTCTCCAAAGAACCATTTTATTACATATTTCATGCTGGCTTTACCTATTAGTATTTTTTTAAAACGGTTATTAATTTATAGTGCATATTATACAATAAAGTGATCCGATGATCCGGAACTACCGTAAGCACTGTAATGATTACTTAGTATTACTTTTATCCCCTACACGTTTAAGCTGCAAGTTTCAATGTTTCGTTACACGTTATAATAAAGTTTTCGTATGTATTTCAACAATTAATTACAGTTTACACGTGTTACAAATAAAAGAAAGTGAAAGTCATACCAATCTGTATTTCCTAGACGGTGCTGATCGTCGGCCTCTTCCATAGATAGATCTGATTCGCTAGAATCAGTTGCTTCAGGTTCAAAGCGATATGGAATAATATTCCGCTGATGTTCCTCGTGTTCCTCTTCGAAGGATGACATCTCAAATGACATATTTAAGTCAATATCGGACGAAGAACTGTGATCATCATTCTTGCTTACGGTCGCCATTTCAAAACTGATGTTACGTGACGTCACGCAAGGATTTTGCTATAAATACTTCAAACTGGAAGTAGCCTTGATTGGTTTTAAGCAAGTGCAAAAATGGCCAACTTTGAAAGGGAATAACTTCCGTATCGCCGCTAATTTGAATGTAAAATTTTGGGATAATGACTTTCATGTTAATCCACACTAATTAAACCAAACTTTGAGCTTGACTTCACGGGCACTTTAAGTGGGAATCATGATGTGATTCCAGTATTATTATAATGATTGGCAACAAGTTTAGTTATTTATTTCCTTGCATTTCGCCAAGAATATATATAGATATAAATACTTAGTTCACTATGTTTAATATACGTCGATGTCAACCCATGAGGTCAGCATGTGGATGCTCATGTGTTGAACATTCTGGATTTGCTCACCATACTGCTTATAGATCGGGAATCAAGATACACGAGGTCAGCATGTGGCTGCTCGTGTGACCCGGACTCTGGCCGTAATCTCATCAGCAATGTGTGAATGAAATTCATGAGGTCAGCATTTGGCTGCTCATGGTGAACATATTCTCGTCATGACGATGATATTAACAAAACTTTGTGGTGAAATGTCTTTCATGGGACCAGTATTCAGTGTACATTGTATTGTATTTACTCACAATCTGGTAAAATGCATTAATGCCTAGGTCGAGTTATGGCTGCTCATATAATACATTTACTCATGATTTAAGGTCTATGAAATATCATAATTTTGTCTCCTTCAGACCGTAATCAGTTATTGAATCCACCTAGTATTTGCTGCCTTAGTACTGCTGCTGGATTCTAAATGTATAATGGCCAGCTTATGGCTGCTTGTACGTGCGTATAATTGCATTTTTCCATGGGAATCGGGTTATTGATACCCATTTCATACATTTAATTTAATTGCAACCACAGCCCTTTGGGTGGCGCTGCATGCGTCATGCAGGCATTTAGTATGTTTTTGGATATTTGTCTTACGCCACCTTCTTGTTGCACAAACTTTTAACCATTATATAACAATAGTTAAGATAAGCATTAATTGGCAACATAATGCTCTTAAATTTTAATTATTAATATGCCATTATCCCAACTATTAATTTTGATCAAAGTTGGTATATTTTAAATACTGTATGTGCTTCTGGTTTTTCTTCGTCATTTATTTGGTCAATAAATGACACAATATCACATCACTTGGTTTTAGGGTGTTTTTTAGTACATCTAGCAACAAGAGCAAGCTTCGGAAAAGCATGTAGCAAAGATTAAAATAATGGAAAATACTTTAATACTTTTTTATGTGCCAATCGATATTCCATTAGTTATCCTGGTTAATCAAGGCTACTTCATTGGTTGTCCGGGTTAATCAAGGCTACTTAATTAGTTATCCAGGTTCAATCAATAATGTTAAGGGACTGTATTTCATACCGGTTGAAAGAAATCCCTTACATATATCTTACCTCCTTAATTATGTCCCCGTGGTGATCCGGGTTGTTAAAATAGATCATCAGTACCCCTTGCTTGTCGTAAGAGGCGACTAAATGGGGCGGTCCTTTGCATGAGACCGCAAAAAGCGAGGTCCCGTGTCACAGCAGATGTGGCACGTAAAAGATCCCTCCCTGCTCAAAGGCCATAAGCGCCGAGCATAGGTCTAAATTTGCAGCCCTTCACCGGCAATGATGACGTCTCCATATGAGTGAAAGATTCTCGAACAATATTTAGTCAATCAATCCTTAGTTATGCCTGGTAAACCTTGACTTTACTCTCATGTAACTTATATGTAAATTATATCTTAAATTCATTTTAAAGTAGTTGTTTGCATTGTGACGTTATCTTTGTTCTTCGCGGATAGAAATCTCGCGCGGAAATGGACGAAATGAAAGAGACGTATTCTGTAAATAGAATTTTTCCGGAATGCTAGTGCGTAATGGCGGCAAAAACAAATGAAGCGGAGACGTTGAAGGAAAAACTCTTTTCCTTTCTTTCGTAATGCTATGGTGGATGAAAAAATGAAAATGACGAACAGTGATCAATCGCATAAATCCCATGAAGAATACAAAATTTTGAGTAGGGAAAGCATGGACCCCTAGACACACCAAAAGTGGGATCAGATATGTGACTGTTACCATATGCTTTTGAATGAAATATGCAAATCTGATGCTGTTAGGTGTATCACAACTCCATTACATTGAAATGGCCATTATAATTTTGTACATCCCAAACTTGATATTGTAAATTTGTTTTTATTAAATTGACATACATGAAAGGGGAGTGGGGTTAAGGCCGGAGTGGGTACTGGTAGTGTTATGATGAAAATAGGAGGAATGCACTGCTTGATTAGATTTGGTGAAAGGAAGTATAATGATATTGATAATTAAACAATTAGATTAAATCCAATTGATCAATAAGTGTTTATACCAGAACTAATTATGAAATGCATAGGTGCTGTATCTACTTGTGTGTGTTTGAGCAGTTTGAATTAACAAATTAAGGTACTAAATATAATTGTAAAGAATAAATGTGTAGTTTTTTTTTAAATAATGTTAAAGATTATATGAAGCTCTAAATTTAATAAGTAAATTTTGTGAAATTCCAGCATGATAAAGTTGTTTAGGTGGAAGTTTCCTTAAACATGAAGGAGTTAAATAAGCTATTTTGGACCCACTATCAAGGATCTACCATATAGCTTTTTTAACCATGGCTTTTTTCTTGAAGTTGTTTTTCAAAGGAGATCTAATTTTAAGTACATAATGTGCATCACATGCAATTTTAATGATTTGATCTTCCATGAAGGCTGATGATTTTTGAAAAACAACATGAAAGACAAACATTACTTCGACTTGGGAAAATGAACAATATGGGTAGTTTTACATAATTTGGTGTACAAAGAAATCTCATAGCAGGAGATTGTAACTGTCTTTCCCAGTGTATTTGTTTCTCTCTTCATTTTCATCAGAATAAATATCTTCTATAACTCTGAAATATGTCTGTGGAATGGAAATTTAAGTTTGTTTCAAAATTATTTCAACTTTAGATATTAATATCCTGGAAATTGTTGGTAATGATACATGTTACAATCCAATCACTACTTATGGAAATGTGGGCAACCTAAGCAAATCATCCATATTTTGTGGTAACAGAGAGGAATAGGTTATTATAAATCTGTGACAAAGAAAAGATCTTTAGATCTACCCAGATTAGATTCAATAAGAATTGAAGGTCAAGGTCATAATGAAATACAAAGTCACTGCATTTTCAAGGCATGTTGATATGAAAAAAAAATTATAAAAAAAATCCTCCAGTAATATCCACACTTTGCTTATATGTGAAATCAGAGGACAGCCTCAATATTCAGACAGGTGGAAACCAGTGTAATTCAAACTGCAACTCAAAATACCAAAGAAAATCAAGGAAGGGCATTGTCAAATCAGCAGCTTATGTCTTGTACAAATCATCCATGAAGCTTGCAATGGGAAGGTGACAGCCAAGCATATAAAAATTCCACACTCGCTCCATGTAATGTCACTTAAACAATATAAGTATTTATTCATTTCAAATATTTTAAAGTCAGAAATTCTGAACAGGTTTTAACTTTAAAGTTTAATTTCAGGAAACAAAGTGATTAAGCCTCTTGAACTTCCAAATAACCTTTCCAGAAAATTGATGATCAATGAAGAAATAGTTGGGAATGCAACCCAGATTTCCTTCCCCTGAAAAAAAGGAGGGGGGGGGGGGGCACACTTTAAAAAGCAAAAGAAGAGGACTTAAAGAACTTCTCAAGTCTTTTTTTTATTTAATTACAAAAAAATATATGCTGAAATATCTAGAAAGAAAAATTTACTGAATTATTTAGTGAATGCAATGTCATTAAACTTTGATTTTCTTTATCATTTTTTGTAAATTACAAAAATGGGAGACAAGCAAATCCAACATTTGGGAAAGTGGACACAGCAGGACCGTCTCATCACTCGATCAGTAGCATCATATCCGCCATTGCAGTTGGTTGCTCTCCAACAACCAAAAGATATGCGAACCAACAGAGAACAAATTGTGTACGCATTTTATAATTTTTGATATTTGCATTAATTAAACTGATAATCCATTGATAGTGCATTATTTACAACCACATCTGTGAGATAGCATTAGCGTGGACACCAGAAGGGAAATGGGCACAAAGAGACCAAAAACAGCCTGGAGAAGGAGAGTAGAAGCAGAAAGAAGTGTAGGATGGAGAAGATGGAATGAGGTCAAGATAGTAGCCTTATGTGCTTTTTGGTGTGCAGAAAACCAAGTGCTTAGTAATGTCTAGATTGTTGGAAATGGGATGACCAGTAATATGAATGGATGTGCTGGAACCTGCATGGAAAAACTATACTAAGACCATCATGTATTTGAATAGATTTATATTTTGCTATGAAAAACTTGTATTTATACTGTTGCTTATACTTATTAACATCTCAAATGAACCTAATGAGAAAATGTATGTACAATAGTGTGCATTAAATCTATACTTAACAAAGTATGTATCTCAATTTATTTCTATTTAAAAAATTCAATCCACTACTTTATTTCTCTAACCAGTACATATATATGAAAACATACATGTAAGTAACCACCTTAAGGATGGATTTTTCTCATATTCATTGAAAAGTTGGTGTCATTTTATGCTCACAGTTATTAGTATCCATTATTTGATTAATTTGTTCAGTGTTAATGAGTTTGATTTCATAGAATAGGTATTTTTAGACAAAATATATCTAAACTACAGAGTCCCCGTACATTTATTAGGTTGTGATATGTGTGTTGAAATCTTTTCCAAGATAAGCACATATTAGCACATTAGTTTTAATGATGTATATCTTGTGACTATGGAAGGAAATATGTTCAGAACAGAATGTGTATCTTGAAGAATTGTTGCCCTTGAATATCATTCATTGAACTGCATGAATTATATACAGAAAAATATCCCTTTTATTGTGTTGATGTTGTCAGTGGGTGAATTTAAGACTGGGCAAAACCACTCTTTTATCTTTCTTTTAATACTTCTGTGTCAGTGAGAATTTTAAACGGGGTGAAACCATTTGCAATATTATTACTGATCAATGTACTTAGTGATATCCTGTTATTGTTATATTAAATCTATTTCAGGACTTTACATTTGTACATTTTACAATACAATATTCTGCACTGTGGTATTAAATTCCCCAAACCTAATTCAGGAGTTATTGTCATTAGCAGCAAGTTTATTATGATATGTTATGGAGTTTGTTAATTTGTTAAGAAACTTCACTGTATGTTATAATGAACTTGTTCAACTTAAAAAAATCTTGCTATAAGGACTCTTGGTTTAAGATTAAAAGTATTTTTGAATTTGTGTCTCCCAAGGAATTCCTTATAAACAAGCTTTACTTCATCATGATTACAGTATATAGATTCGTGTGCATTTCATTATATTAGACTTTCTCATTTTATTACATTTCTTGCAAGTTGCTATGAAAAAATTGATGGTCTTTAAAAGCATTGATATAGTGAAAAGTAAAGATCCAACTGTCTTTCAGGAATCTGTGTACTAGGTTAACAAGGGCAGAGGTCATGTGGTACCGCATTCTGTTGCACAAATAGCATCAGGACATGTCCTCACAACCTCCATGCTATGTCCAGGTAGAACACCTGTAGCACAATCCTTTCTCCCATTCAATGCATGCAGATGGACATCATAATTCCTCAGTGATATCATTGCCAATATCTTCCATGAAGTTTTTCATGTTCTTGTAAAACTGTCACAGACACTAGTACTTGTGTGGTGTCAGGAGTAGTTTAGTGCACAGGCACCTGAACTGTGGATAGCATGTATGGATTTTACTTGCATACCCCTTTTCCCGTCTACCCAATGAAAAAAAATATATATTTTAGCACCAATTATAATTTCAAAATAGGTGATTTCCCCACTGATCACCTTCATAAATCATTCTGAATGGTCTGTTTCTAATTTCTGCAAGTTTTGAGATGACCACCGGTGAGATACTAATATTCATAACGGTGAGATACTAATATTCATAATGGTATGATCATACTGCATATAGCATGGACCTAAAAGTAAGCTGTTGTTAGTCTCCTAAAAATTTGTTTTACTAGGTAGTTACTGTCCAGTTGTATCCCGAAAAATTGGTATAATGTAATTAAATATATAAGGTATTTTATATTTAATATAAATAACTATTATGATTAATTTTTCGTAGTTTGATACGGTTTATTATTAAATATAATTATTCCGGAAATATATTGTTTATTGGTGATGTTTCACCCCAGTATGTATAATCTCGCGAGAATACCGCTTGTGTTCATCTGCCCGTGTAACACATTCATACAAATTGCATTTTGGCGTCACTTTTTCTAACCTCGGTGTCAACAGTTTGTACGACGTTAATTTACATTCGGAAATCGTCTTACATCTACATAGGGATCGTAAAATTATTAGTTAATATGTAGTAAACGTTGTCCATGCATGACTACAATGGCAAAGAAAAAAAATCTGTTATACCGAACAATAAAACTAACAAGTTTTCAATCCCAAAAGCAACCAGACAAATGTATTAACAGCGATCTTTATTTTAATTATACAGATAACACCATTTGATGACTGATGACGAACTAAGTAATTAATTGCCAGTACACGGGGATATATTTCGTTTGAGAAAAAATCTTAAACAGGAACCGGGTAAAAAAGAGACAACTTTTGCAGATTCTTCACGAAAAAATGATAACGCAAAAATGAAATCTATCGTTGTCCGAAGAAGAGGAAAACAGGCGACGCCAGTTAGGTAACAGGAATGTTGTTAAAGGCACTCGCTTTACAGAACTTAACTGGATTCATAAAGTCCGCTTAAGAACAAGGCAAGTACGATCCAGAACCGGCGGCGGAACAAGAGAAATCTGTATGAGGAAAGATTCAGCGAAAAAGGATATTTTACGAGAGGAATTACGACTTTTGTTCTTAAAGGTTGAGCCCCGTGGGGGCCCGGGTTAAAACAGGTCCTCCGTACCCCTTGCTTGTCGTATGAGGCGACTAAATGGGGCGGTCCTTCGGATGAGACCGTAAAAACCAAGGCCCCATGTCACAGTAGGTGTGGCACGATAAAGATACTTCCCTGCTCAAAGGCCCCAAGCGCCGAGCATAGGCCTAAATTTTGCAGCCTTTCACCGACAATAGTGACGTTTCCATATGACTGAAAAATTCTCACCCGGGACATAAAACAGTATACAATCAATCTTAAAGGTGAAAGCCAAAAACGGAACTTAAGAGATTTTTAAACGGATTTTTGGGACTTTTCTGAAAGAATACATGACAGGACAAGACATTTATGAGACAACAAATTTGACAATACTGAGATTTTACTTAGCAACGTCTCCGAATGTTCTCCCCAGATCAGTTACCCCCGAGAGACGATGTCCTTGCAATACCTAACGTTCCCTTCTATCCATTACCAATGGTTAGAGCGTTAGCTTCGTAAAAGGGGGGTCGTGAGTTCGAGCCCCGCTCGTGCCATGGCCGCGTCAAACCTAAGACGCAAAAATAGGTAGTGATTACTCCTTCGCCAAACGCTTGGCATTTAGAATATAAAACATATACGGTACAAATTTTGATGCACCAGAAGCGCATTTCAACAAATCATGTCTCTTCAGTGATGCTCAGGTCAAAAATGTTGGAAATCCGAAATAAGAACAAACTTGGAAGAGCTGAAAGAACCAAAATTACCAAACAGTGAGCCAAATCCGGCAAAGGATCAGAGCTATGCACGAGGGAGATAATCTTAATTTTGAAATGAATTTCTTAGTTTTGGCACAGCAATTTTTTATACATAATTCATTCTAGTACCGAAGTAATTAGCGACTGGGCTGGTGAATACCCTCGGGGACTAACAGTCCACCAGCAGAGGCATCGACCCAGTGGTTGTAATATAAAACATATACGGTACCAATTTTGATGCACCAGATGCGCATTTCGATGGGACGTAAAACAAACGAACAAACAAACAATCGATCCATTACCCCAGAAAGATGATGTCCTATGAAAAGCTATGAAATAAATGGTTTCGAAGATTTTCCGGACGATATTGAAATGGATTTTCTGAAGCTACTACCCTACCTGAAAACAAGATCGTAGTGGAAATGGGTGATCTTGATGGGGAAGATCTGCCTGAGCCTTTCTTTGATACAGAAATACCAAATGTACAAGCTGAATCTATAGAAAATGTAGTCGTGAAGGAAATCCAAATACGGGTACACAGAGGGCAAGCAATAAAGGATTTGATTCGAGACGTTTAAAACTATAGAGTTGAAAATAGTTCTATCAAATTTATCTCTTTCGAAATGATTATGCTAAATGGTAATGTGGAGGTAGCAGATGACGGGGGGGGGGGGGGGGGTGCGTTACTAAGGACGTTTTATCAGAATTTTAGAGCACTTTTTCCAGGGAAGGGATTAAAAGTAGCTTGCCTCCGGTATGACTGTAGGAAAAATTAATGGATAGTCATAGACAAATCATTGTTAATAGGATGACAAGCATAAAGATATTTTCCTGAGAATATAGCCCGGCCTTTTGTTGAGCAGTGTCTTCATCGTCGCTGTAGGATACTTTCCATCAGCCGAAGCTAGATTGCTGAAGTTTGCCATGATCAACTTTGAAGAGGTCAATTCTTACGAACTCCTAGATGACATGGTGTTTTTATGATTATCGGAAAATAAAGACAGAGCAAATCTCATCACTGGTAATACACGAAATGGCACGTAAAGAACTCATCCAAGCCCCAATGTTTGTTTACAATTGTTTCTACCCATTTGTGAGAAGTCTTACGAACGCAAATAAGCTTGAAAAAGCGTATAGAAAACTTATTTCGACAGGAAATGGCGCGATAAGTATCTTGTTCTCTCCTAAAAACATATCTGCGGATGAATTAAGCAAAACTAGTTGGTTACTTCATAAAAAAGACAAAATTACATATATTGACATTATCATCAAATCCTCGATCCAATAAAAACTTTTAAAATCTGAAAATCTGAAAAATTTTCTATATTTGTTTTCCATAATATGAAATATTTATAAATGAACCACATCATTTTAAATAATTGTCAGTACGATTGCATGCATAATGATTTGTGTGAACCATTAAGACACATCATTAAAGGGGTCTTGTCCTATACAATAGTTAAAAATAATTGCATTTCTGGTTTACGTATTTGCAAGTTTGCATGAATAGGCTTATATGCACATAGGGCCATTCTTTTCTATAATCATATACAAGGCTATATTACGACCATGTAACCGTGACCCTACTGAATTGTAATTCCATGTATTTTAACAAATTACGTATACAAAATCAATTTACCATAAAAACCGAATAGCAGGTTTGCCTTAAAAATCTTTAATAAATGAAAAGGCTAAGGTTACGAACAGTACTCAATCTTGCAATTCTTATAAATAGGAAAATACAAATCAGAGGGATGGGCAAACACGGACACCTGGACACACCAGAAATGGGATCAGGTGCCCAGGAGGAGCAAGCATCCCCTGTTGACCAGTCACACCCGCCGTGAGACCTTTATCTTGATCAGATGAATAGAGTAATCCGCAGTCAGAATCAGCGGCCTAACAATTGGTATGAAACACTTCAGGCAGCATTTGACCTAATAGAAGGTTGTACTGGCAAACTAGCTCGTTATGACGACCAAAATTTGCAAAATCTGACTTTAAATGAGACTACAAACCCCTGCAACATCACCTTCTTTGTCAGTAGCTTGCCTCGATTTAAAAACTTATCATATGCAGAACAAGCATCGAATCAGTTGAGAGATATAAACACCATATGCAAATGATCATGGAATATCGCTACATAGCTAAAGAAAGTTAACGAGGGAGAAATTGAAATCATCCCGTTTGTTACAAATTGGAGTTGTTAGTTTGCCGCCAGCATCTATTTTCAGTTAATTTGCTGTCAGTATCTATTTTCAATAAAATATCTAAGTACGGGTTTTTTTTTATTTTAAGTTCACTGGGATATATTGAATCGACATATGAATGAAATTGATCATTGTTAATAGATAAAACTTCGTAGATATACGAATTAAGCAAAATCATCTAGTTCAGATAATATCATTATGTACAGCTCCTTTGACTCAGATGTAGTGGTCGGATCATTCATTTGGCTTTCTTCTATTAAATCTTGCACAGTTCTGAAATATTTTTATTTTTGACGTCACAGATGTTGGTTTCGTATTCATCCACTGAACGTGGTCATTCGCATGATACAAGTGGGGGAGATTGTAGAGTAATAATGGATATTTGCCTCCACTGACGCCGTTGGACTGCAGTCTGTGCGTGTTCCATGTATCTCGTATCTCATTCAGATTTGTCTGTATAACCAGAAAAATTATTAAACCATTTGAAAGTGTAAGAAGCTGAATGATAGAATGTGTGAACTTTATCTTTGTTATATAAAGTGTAAAACATGAAATATACTTGAATATCCATGAGGCAGAACTGAATTATGGATTTATCTAGTATATTACTTTAAAAGTCATTGTCGTATTTTCCATGGTCTGCAAATATATTCATGTAGAATGACCCATTTCCTTTCGCAAGAGACCCCACAACCACTCTATCCTTTGGTCAAGAGAGGTTGTTCCTGATATAAATGTTCAATCACATGCCAGTGAATCTTCGGTGTCTCTGCGAAGAAACTGTTGCATGAATTTTCTGTCCTGGGGTCTGCTCTGACCCATTCTGGTTACTTGAATAGTCGTATAATGTTCGAGAATTTTTCAATCATATGTAAACGTCACCATTGCCTGTAAAATTTAAGACTATTTTTTTTTTTTTTTTTTACATGACATCGTTATTTCCATATCTAGGCAGACTAAACGTACTGCATTATGCCAAAAATAACAAAATAATACTTATTTTCGGCGTTCTGATTTTTCTTTATGATACAACTACTTGTTTGGATATTTACTTATATTTGGATCACACACACACACACACACACACACACACACACACACACACACATATATATATATAAAGCCGACTGAGTATACTCGACTATTTTCGTTATTACTACGGGCGAGGGTATAAGCAGCAGACTATACTCCTGTACCCTTGAAAAGAGACAAAGAGGCTTTGTGATATTTTTATTATACTACTATTTGTGTAGATTTTTCTACACTTATTTCTGGATTATATATATACAGTTTTCTTTAAATTTATTTTGATGTTGGGCATGGGAAAATAAATATAACTACGTTGTACAAATTGATATACTGATAATGAACATGTCTATTGTTTCGTCTGTTTGAAAGTTCCTTACAAGTTACAACAAGACGAAAACACAGCCATCGTCACGGAACAAGTGTCATTCTCCCTGGTTAATCTACAGGCAATAGTTTTGTCTTTAATGTCAAGGATTTTTTATTTTAAACATGCTATATCTGATGATTAAAGCATAAATTACAAGAGGACTCCGAAGTTGACAGACGATTTGTATAGTCGCTGTTTCATGTTACCGGCCCGTCCGCAGCTCGACAAACAACATATTACGCATCAGATGCTGCATACAGTTATTGATCAGCAGTACAATAGACGTGAAACGAGTGTGATGGCACTGAAGAGGATATGTGCATTGCGTTTGTGAAATGTACAGCGGCAATGAATCGAGCAGGAATTTTAAGTGTGTTTTACTTAATAGGTAATGTATGTTAATTGCATTTTATAATGCTACATAGGAAGAATATTTAGGTGCTATAAAATTTTATTCATGAATTTAAAGAAAAATGAAAAGAATTAGTCATTAGTGGTAATCAAATGGCTTTGTACATGTGTATCATATTTCGCTTCATTGTGGATCACTGACATTTCTTATTCTGTTTTGTCGCTTATTATTTTGTTCTATTTATTTTTGGGAAGGAGAGCATTGTAAGACATTATATATACGTGTATTTTCGAATCCCATGTGTTGCTGATATCCATGGCACGTTACTTTGACATCAAGCGCTGACCTAGATTCCTGTCTATTGTTTTGGTGATAAAGTTTGCTGGATCCGCGTTACATATGATACAACAGAAATATCACAGCCTATCGATTAACAGACCCAGATGGTATCACTGCACTATAATGCAGTCTTCCATTAACATAATTCCCAAACGCGGGTCTCTTGGCTGAATATTTCATGACATGAGAGTTATAATTTCTAAGATTAGATACAAATTAATGAATATGTGAAAAAAGCCATATCTAAAAGCAAAACAGTAATCAAATTGTAGATCGCGCCGCAAGTGAAAATATTGATCTTGATTGAATAAATTACTACATTTGTTTCAGCTGAGGTTGTGAAATATCGATTTTGGAAATATTACAGTATATCAGACCATTGAAAGGTCACCAGAAGACCAGACGAACCTGATAAAATTTGCTTTTTGTCTGATAAAATATTTGAACTTTTTCCTACATAGTCATATCAAACTTTCAGCAAAATTAAAAATGCCAGGTAAGTTTTTGACACTTTCGAGAAGTCTGGTAATTAATTATTTTACATAACACTACACTTATATATTTTGAAGGTATTTTGATAATAAAGGTCGTATCAGGAGGCAATGTTATATACAACACAGTGCTCGGATACCACGAATACAAAAGTCTGAATCCAAACACAGGTTGGTAAACACATACATATCATCACTGGAGAAGTGACAGCACTAGCTGATAATGATTCGATCTTACTAGATGGGGGAGATATTGGAGACTGTAACACCCACCTATCTCATCACCTAATTTTTGTCCCACTGATTATGACAGTATAATTTTGTTTTTCAAACGTAGGATCTTGATTGTTTAAATATTTATAAAACTCTCACAGTTAGAACATCTTTTTTAAAAAACATGTACATGCAAAAGTAATAATCATAATAATAAATAAAATAAAATTAAATTAAAATAATAATGATAAAATATAAATAAATAAAAAATAATTAAAAAAAGAAAGAAAATAAAAAATAAATATGCGCACTACATAGCGATGACAGCAGGAACTGTCGAGGTTTCACGTATTAATACTGTATTTAATAATGATTATATACAGTTATTGCCGAAAACTATTAGTATGGCGTGGGTATATTTGCTGATGAACGTTCATGAACCATACGTATGGGCATATATATTGAACTTAATAATGTGCGATGGTGATATATATGAGTACTGGATCCAGAAATGTATATGTTATTATATCAAGCAGAATATCTCCAAAGAAATCATCTCGGTAAATTGGCAAACCAGCGTTATCCTGAAACCCTGCAGCTGTAATGAATTGTGTAGTGGTTTCAAGTGCCCTGCACCATCATTTGAACAGAATACTACAGCTATCATGGAAACATAGCAATGTTAAGAGTAAACCCTATACACGTGTATTATGTAATTATATATTTAAAAACGTCTTGTGAATCCCAAGAACAGGTCTATCTAGTACAATTTACATACTGTCAATAAAGATATTTTAAGTGTCCTGCACAGTTCACTGGTAATTGAACATATGACCATAATAAAAGTATGTGTACTTCTTTGTAGAACCGACGTTCTGTTATGATGAGGTAGGCGTTGAAGTCAATGGAACAATGTATACGAATTTCACATGTCCCCTTCCTAACCTGGACACGAGGCTAACGCACTGCTGTAATACCACGTGCTGTATGCCAAACATAGTGAGAGGCGAAGGTGGGGGAGACAGTTCTGTGTACGTATAACAAGACAGATGCTCCAAATGTTTAGTTAATTAATTGTTGAATCATAAGTTAGCCTGTCAATAGTATTGCACGGCTCAGAATTATTTAGACCCGTGTAGCTACACAGAAGCACAGACTAGTCACAATGCATGCGGTTTGTATGATCACCCCATCCAAACGGTCTCCACGTATCACAGAGCAATTGAACTACATATCATATTTCCTGCGACACGAAAACAGTCTACAAGTACAAGAGAATCTGTCTGCCACCAAACTCTGAATTCTGTTTTAGAAAAAAATCTTTATTACGGGTGTTGACTACTTCATAACCTGATATGACCAGGTATGATGTTGTGACCCTAAACCAAGGTTATTTATCCAAGTTTAAGGTCATGGGTCAGCTAGAAATACCTCTTTTCTGTGATGTACATACATCAGAAGATCACTCTGTGCACTAAATCTGTTTATGAGCAGACACTGTATCATCACCCTCGACCAAGGTCATCTTTAAGGCGACAAGGTTGCTCGAAGGCCTTCTAGAGATCATGCAAAATTTTGCCACTACACCGCCTTTTCGATCTCAATGGGCGAAATCAAATAGTGCCTATTGGTATTGAACATTTCTTACGATTCAAGACTTTGAAACATTGAATTTAATTGATATTTCAAAGGCACAATACAATTTCCGTTGTTGATGTCATTGTTTATCATTGTATCTTTGTTCAATATTTAAATAACGATTGTTTGGTAAGAAAAGGTCATTATTCGCGGTTGGATTTACTACGAGACAGATTTTCCCGCGAAATTTGTGTCGCACAATATCATTAAGTACTTACAAAATAACCTGCTCAAATTTGGTTTTTCATTTATATCTATAGTCTCATAGTTACCAAAAATCCTTATTTCAGATGAGTAGAAACAGATAAATAATAAATTGGATTGCGCATTGTCACGGTTCGGTTCATATTCCAAAAACACAAAGACTATTTCCAGCTTTGTTTTCGGTAATCCCGATCCAGATTCTCAATTAAGCAAAACGAAAGTAGCATGTGCATCTCGACGAAATAACATGTTATTTTGCGAAGAAACCCAGGTTAGGTAGCATTCATTGGGAATTGAAACTTGCTCAGAATTCCAATAACCTTTCTACATATTACTCTGAACTTTTGAATTGTTACATGTAGACATTATTGAAAACAGGGAGTTAATACCGTATAATTGTTACATCATACATGAACAGAAGATACAACTTCTATAAACAAATAGTCTCACTCTGAAGCAGTTATATTCTTTTCAGCATTTTTCGTCTGCAATTTCAATGTATTTATAAAGTAACTACTCTTGAGGGATATTATCTAACAAGAGGAGGGTACATGAATGAACTTGTTAGGATAAGCAACTTCAGCCCAAACTCTCTTCTTTATTTCTTTTTATGCAAACAAACATAATTTGCTGACATTTTCCAAATGCTTGTAATGCTTTTTTATGAACTTTAACATGAGGAAATGTATCCTGTGGCACTCAAACATATCTTCTCTTACTTTCTCTAGTTAGTTTACCTGCCCTCTGACTTTTTTGAGAACCCTATAATGTATATGGTATATACATATATGGTACAAATTTTGATGCACCAGATGCGCATTTCGACAAATAATGTCTCTTCAGTGATGCAAAAGTCAAACATGTTGAAAATTCGCAAAAAGAACAAACTTGGAAGAGCTTAACGAACCAAAAATACCAAATAGTGGAGCCAATTCCGGCAAGGATCAGAACTATGCATGAGGGAGATAATCCTTAATTTTGAAATGAATTTCTTAATTTTATCAAAGCAAATTTTTATACATAATTTATGCAAGTACTGAAGTACTTAGCAACCGATATTGCACTCGACGCCTTTGTGGCCCTTCAGGCCTTTGATGTAAATATCGGAGTCATAGGTAAATAAATTAAATTCATTCATTAACTTCTCAACACCCAATTCTCGGAATTAGTGTGCATGACCATAGTTTAATATGTATTTTGTTATATTCATATGATGATTAAGGCCCATTGACATCTTCGTCGTCAATGAAATAGCATTTGGATTTAATATATGAATATAGGCGTCAGAGGAAACTTTAATGTGTGAATCTTTTGTTAGTACTGTGGCGGTGACGATTGTGGTGGTAGGAGGTGTGTCGATAACTCTGTGTATGGTCCTCTACTGCTGTTGTTGTCAGAAACGACCAGGAATTCACGAGGGAAAACTCATCTGGATCAAAAGGAAAAAAGACAAGATTGGTACGTTCACAGGATTAGTCTCCGGCATCAATATTTTATGTTTTCTTTCTTGTTAAACTTGTTGACGAGAAAGACTTCCAATTTGGTGTCTTTATATTTTGTCGAGGTGTCAAAACAAATGATTCACATTTGTGTGTTTGTTTTACGTTCGGTCGAGATTTTTTCACTGATATTGCGACGTTACAAGCGGTTGTTTAAGTATCAAAATCTAGATCTACAGTGTATGCTTAGCGCTCAGGGCCGTAGAAGTGAGCTGTCGCGACACGGGGCCTCCGTTTTCAAAGTCATATCAAAATCGTGATTCGCACTTCGAATTGCCAAGCAAAGGAGTAATAACTACCTATGCTTACGTTTTAGGTTTGACGCGGTCATGGCACGAGCGGGGCTCGAACTCACGACCTCCCGGTTACGAAGCTAACGCTCCACCTACTAAACAGCTCTCTCTCTCTCTCTCTCTCTCTCTCTCTCTCTCTCTCTCTCTCTCTCTCTGTGTTTTCAAGGGTGGGGCCAATGCAGGACTGTAAACTGCGATTTTCTTTGTGTGGACATAGGGATATATTTGGAATATTTCGTTTTGAATTTTTTTTTGAAAAATCAAGAATCACAAAGATAAAAGAATTGTCTGTTCAAATGGAAAGCATTTATATGCAACATGTTTTAACAACTCTCGTAATCGGAGTGTGGTGATAGTAGAGATTCTCAGCTTTATAAGTTAATGTAGGTATATGAAGGAATTTTCGCTAATGTTCAGGCTGTCAAAATCATAACTAGAATGACTAAAACAGCTCTATATAAAAACCACCCTTTACATCCTGCAGCTTTGTTTTATAAATTTAACATAAGGTTTCTTTTGTTTGCATAGAAACAACAGTGTGGAGAAATTTTAAATAATGTTCACATGTTTGGATCAGAGATCGCACTCATTTTTATACACTGTCCTTATTTTCCACTTTTCAGCATTTCAACAAATATCCCTACAAATGATTCTCTCGAGAATAACAATATAATTAGTCAGTTTAACGTGGAAACCAAATTTGTTCAAAGCATCACCACCTCCTCCCCCTTCCTCTACTCCACCCCGAGCCAGAAAGGGATCATGGTAGGGTTTATATTCTCCTGAATGGGGATTTGATTGGGTAATTTAGTTGTAGTTAGATGCGGGACGCTCGAGAAGTTTTCACTCAAATGGAGATGTCATCATTGCCAGTGAAAGGCTGCAAAATTTAGGCCTACGTCTTTTGAGCAAGGAGGGATCTTTATCGTGCCACATCTGCTGTGACACGGGGCATCGGTTTCTGCGTTCTCATCCAAAGGACCGCCTCATGTAGTCGCCTCTTACTACAAGCAAGGGGTAATGAAGACCTATTCTAACCCGGATCCCCACGGGACTAATTTTAGTATATTCTCAAAATCCCCATGAGTGCAATTTCTCATAATAATATTCAACTGTCCTCCATAACCCATGGGACCAGGGTGGTTCCAGATTATGGTTTTATATAAGAATATATATATAGGCATTTCTTACTGAAAATTGTTAAATGAATATTCGAATACTCTCATTTAGTGTGGATACAGTTTTTTATCCATTCCAATCCCTTGGATCATCTGAAAAGGGCAAGAATAAGATAAATGAGAGATAGTGAAAAAAAATCTGTTGAAGTTAAGGATGGATTCTTGTCATGGTTCAAACAAATTAGAAGATATGTGCATGTATTTGCATATATTGTCTTCAGTTTGAAAATGCGTGGGTTATGAAGTTAAAAAATGGAGTCTTATGAATTTGAATTATAGTGGATAATATCTTCGGTGACCAAACTTGTTTTGTCCGTCTGTCTGTCATCACATTCCTTGTGACATGATATCTTGAATAATTTTCAAATAAAACTTTCATAATTTATACAAAGGTAGTTGACCATTAAAGGAAAACTTCAGTCTATATATGTTAGTGTCACGAGGCCAAAGCTCAAGATCTTTAGTCCAAGTTTAATATATTTTCATTTTGATACAATTTTCACATTCTATAGAGAGGTAATTGTATATTTAAAGATGACGCCTATAGATTATAGGAATCTTCCTGTCTATTTGCCCATCATTTCTTTCGTTGACTCAATATCTTGCACATTTTTCAATAAAAAGTTTTTATTTTTAAGGCGCCGAACTTGCTTGAGAGCCTTCTTTGGTAAGAGAAATTCATTATTCGTGGGTGGATTTACTACAAACAGATTTTCCCGCGACTTTTGTGCCGCGTGATATCATTATATAGACCTATTTACAAAATAACCTGCTTATTATTGGTTTTCATTTTTATCTATAACCTCGTACTTTCATCAAGATTCCTTATTTCGGATCAGTAGAAACAGATAAATACTATTAAAAGTGGTGAAATTGCGATGGTAGATAAATTCTGCGCAATGTCACGATGTCACGATTCGGTTGCTGTTAAAATAAGACTTTTTCCGGTTTTGTTGTCAGTAATCCCAATCGCGATTTTGTATTAAGCAAAGCGAAAGTAGAGTGTGCATCGTGAGGAAAATAACAGGTTATTTTGCGGAGTAATCTTGTTCATATTTCCAATAACCTTTTTACGTATTACGTTGAACTTTTGAATTGTTGGACATTATTCAAAATAGAGAGTTAATACCGTACAATTGTTAAATCATACAGGAACAGAAGATATTACTTTAAACTAGCTAGTAGTCTCACTCTGAAACAGTGATATTGTTTTCAACATTTTGTCGTCTGCAATGTGAAGTTATTGATTATACCTTTTGTAAAGTAACTAGGCTTGATGGGATACTATCTAGCAAAGGGGGGGGGGGGGTATGAACTTGTTAGGGTAAGCAACTTGAGGCCAAGCTCTTCAGTATTTCTTTTCATGTAAATAAACACATTTGCTGACATTTTACAAATTATTTTAATACTTTATTTAAGTATCTAAATAAGGAAATTCCTCCAGCGGTATTCAAATATTTCTACTTTCTCTAATTTCACCTGCTACCCTCGAAATTTATTGCGAACCCTGATGTATATATTGCACTTGACGTCTCTGTGGCCCTTCAGGCCTTTGATTTTTACAAAGTTGATCATTGTAGAGACAAACCTATAGATTGTTTGGTCATGTGGTTAAATGTCAAGGTTACAGAATAACCTCTTTTTTTAAGATTACTAGAATTTGAGGTTTTATTATTTTTTTATACAAGTATAGTTGATCCTGCAATTTAACGTGGAAATGTGTAAATATAAGAATTTTTTTTAATTTTATTGATTTGACCAGTGCTTGGACAAAATATTTAATAAATCACTTATCAAATACAATGACTGACTGTTCAAACGAATTACAAGGTACTCTGACATGAAAAGAATGTTATTTTGAACTAGCTTTGACACAAAAACAAGCGCCCCGTGGGGATCCGGGTTCTTAGAATAGATCCTCAGTACCCCTTGCTTGTCGTAAGAGGCGACTAAATGGGGCGGTCCTTCTGATGAAACCGCAAAATCCGAGGCCCCGTGTCGCAGCAGGTGTGGCCCCTTAAAGATCCCTCCCTGCTCAGAGGCCATAAGCGCCGAGCATAGGCCTAAATTTTGCAGCCCTTCACCGGCAATGGTGACGTCTCCATATGAGTGAAAGATTCTCGAGCGGGACGGTAAACAATATACAATCAATCAGTCAAAACCAAGAACAGCGACATCCAATTTGTGGGATGTCAATCAAAGATTTATATGTTAAAGCTTGCAATGTATTTCATCTCATTATATCTCATCTCAACGCGCTAAGTTTATGTTTATGTACTTGTAGCATTTAATTCATAAAACTGAAAGACTTCTGCAATCACGAATGTACTGAATATATGAGCTTCTATTTCTTCAAACACGTATTTCTATAAATTTCAGTATACGAGGAAGGAGGCATGTCCCCGGTTGCAGGAAGTCCTGCAGACGATAATGGTGACGAACAGCTGCTGGGATTTGTGTATCCGCCAGACGAAACAGGTCACACAGATCACTCTCGTAAGTTTTCTCGAATGTTGTTTAAAGCAATATAAAAGAGCATGATGAAGTCAGCTCTCTGTTTCTGTTAGATGCAGCCCTGTAGTTTCTAGGGGAATAGTGGGACAGAACAGAAAACTATATATCCACCCATTATCAAAACCTTCAATTTACGGCGCAGGAAGATCTGCGCACGGTCGGGGCCTTATATATTGCTGCATTCTTGCATCGTCATTTAAAAAAAAATGATATATAAAATTCGTAATACATTTTCCCATTATACTTGTTCAAACACATACCTTCAAACATTCATTAAAGCCCCATTTATGTTGTTCTCATCTCTATTACTTTTTTTAAATACTACTCTTTTGAAAATGAAGTGGTGGGGGCAAGAACCAGACTAGACTTTCATACATGTAACATATCAGGATCACTTTTCAATCCTCAAGGGCTTAATTTACGTCTGGAGGAATTACTATCATTTGATATCAATTATTCGTGTTAATGATAAGTGATGCCAGAACACATACCTCGGATAGGATATTATGAATAGATTAACTACGTCAACAAATTACATCATTTGACGCAGTGAGTTTTCAATTCGCATGGGGCTTTAATGAATGTTTGGAGGTTTGTTTGGCAACACGTATAGAGGAAAAATATGATAGGATTTCTATATATTAAATGTTTAAGACGGTGATGCAAGAATACAGCGATATAAGACCTCAATCTTGCGCATTTTTTTTCCTGCGACGTAAAGATTTTTATAAGGGGTGGATCTGCAGCTCTCTGGTCTGTCCCAATTATTTCTTAGAGAGCTACGAATCTAATGCAGTATTTCTGTTGTCAATATAATGAGTAGATCACAATGCATGCGTTATCACCACAAGCTGCTCTAAATTTCTCTGAAATTTTAAATTTATATATCCCTACAAACAAAGTTTTAGTGGTGGGTATATCGGGATCACCCTGTGCGTCCCTCTTTTTTAAAGATTAATGTCCAGTGAATATCACAGTGATTTATTTTTCGAATATTTTATGAAGATGTTGGATAACATGCAAATCTGCATATTCAGTATTGCCAGAATGCCTCATTCAAATAAATTTGATGAAGTTAACTGCTAATGACTTTCTGACGTGTCTTGGCCCAAACTCCGGTCATTTGGATAATCGTAAAATTATATAATAAAGAAACATATTGGTTGAAATATTAATTTTATGAGACTACAAAGAAGTAGCAAAGAAGTTTGCGGTAAAAAGATACGCTAAAATTTTAAATATATGTTTTTTTGTTGGATTTTTTGTTGTTTTTGTTTGTTTGTTTGTTTTTGTTTTTTTTAATTTGTTTTGATGTGTTTTGTTTGTTGTTATTTGTTTTTTTCTGGGGTGGGGTGGGGGAGAGATAACAGGTGAATATAGTATTGAGACCCCATGTATCTATTATATCGTCTAGTTTGCAGTAGTTATGTCCTCGTAATTATATCATAGAGTTTCTTGTTCTAAAACGAATATGAAAATCTTGAGAGAATGACATTAAAATTTTAGATATATATTTTCTAGGCTGGCAAAAAAAGAGAAAATTTAAATGTCCCATGAATTTTTACAAAAGGTATAATCACATAAATGTATATAGAATCCATCACTGTGACTTTTTTTTAACAGTAGAAAAACGGATAGACGTGGATACCCCAACCCAGCAGAAAAGGGTACTTCCAGACGGAAAGGATGAAAAAGGCGGAGAGGAGAAACAAGACAGAGATCTAAACATTCCCCTCATTACAATACGCAAAGCAAGCACGCCAGGTGTGCCTGTCATTGCGTCGTTTATTTCTTTTCGAATTCTATTCTTCATCTATATCTCCTATTAGTTGTCATTCAATCCTTCACAAAATCTACTCATTAAAATATCACGCACGTCATCAGTTTTGTACTAGGATGAACATGTAATAGTGTCAATACGTGTGTTAATGTCATACATGGATGATACTTTTGATACATGCAGCATCAAGACAAGCATTAATCCCATACATGGACACAATCGGATTACTCGTCTTTTTCCGTAATCGAGGGAGAAAAAAAAAGACCCAGACGTTGATTAAGCGTAATGATTGCATAGAATCGATGTAATTATTCGCCGGATGCTCGGATGTGGACGAAGTTAAAAAGTTAGAACCGACAGATTAACTTTTGGTATCATTGAAGTCCTACTCAGTCTAACAGTATTATAAACATACAATTGGAAATCGGAAATAGTGGTAGGATCTTAGCTATTATGATAGTTTAGCTACGTGTGTTTTAGGCCCCGAAGCCCGAGCTACACATAACAGAAAAATAGTGCATTTTATCAAATGATCAGGAATGTTGATGTCATCTGGTTGGTTCGGACGATCTTTTCTGGTGTGTAACTCAGAGTGAGTTCACCTCAAAATTAATGTCGAGAGGTTTATTCGGAATTTTCTTGACGAACTATATAGCTTTGCTGACATTTTTATCGACCAATTAAATTGCGGGTTTTACAACACATGTCGGAAGTCAACTTCAGTTCTGTTAATGGCATTACCAAACATCACTAATTGTGGTCAAATCAATCACAATGCGAAAATTTGATAACAGGTTTTATTACAGTTAAGTACAGTTTCTAAATTGCATATATAATTATTGAAATATAATTATTATAATGTGTTACAATACACATGTTTTATTTGTTTAATTATTAGGAAAAATATTATGAAAACTGTTGTAAAATTCTTGATCATTTAATAAAGCAGTTTCGGACCTCTCATGGCCAGGCGTCGACCTCCATACAAGATTATTTGTCGTTATGGAAATTATGGAGTAGTTGCGATCGACGTGGATGATACATTTCATACATGGATGATACGTGTAATAGCGTCAACACACGCATTAATCTGACATGGATGATACGTATAATAGCTTTTCATGACATGCCACGCATTGGTTTCATAGCTTCATTTTTGTTGCAGCAGTTAGTTATAAACAAGTACAGATCCTGTAATTAACCGTATTGTATAATCTATACAGGTCAAGAAGAGGACACCTGATTCAGGGGCCACTAGCAGATCAAACAGGGGAGAATCACGCCACAGAAAACAGAAATATGCAACATACATATTATATTTTTTTGCAATTAATCTGTAGTATATAGACAGGCACAACGGTCATCATATTCAACATTTTCTTCTTTAAACAATAATTTACAAGTTGAACATTTTCCATTTGCAGCATTTAATGCCAAATATGTAATCATTTGGCTGGAGCTTATGAATTGTATCGTCGACAAATTTGAGATAGTAAATCAACATGAAAGCAATAGATTAAGTTAGACATTATTGTAATGATTTTGTCAACATGTGCAAATCCTTCATCGTGATTTATTTTGTTCAACATTATCATGTCAGTGAACTATTGTCTGCTAAATCGTAAGATGTTACATCTGTGTAGATCGTAATGTTATGAACTGGGATGTGAGAATCTTCAAATACATAAAATAAACGTTTACTTAGAGAGTGAATGGGGGAGTGTTCTTGAATGGTGTCGGTGATTGTGAGAGTGCATTGCAAGCTTGGTTTTGTTATTGCAACTTAAATGTCAGTCTTTTAGATACTTTTTTAAATATGAAATGATTCACTAATTTGTAATAAATACAAGAAATGCGAATCGTGTATTGTTGAGTTGACTGAATTTAAAGCGAGGATTATTCCCCTTTCACTATCACTGGCATTTAGAAGTGTAAAGCACTGTCAATATTCATCTGAACTGAACTCTGGCTTTGTTTGAAGGGGTGCCTGTATGTTTATGCCTAGTGATTTTGGTAATCTTAGTTACAAGGGGCATTTGAAAAGTTTCGAATATCGATGCTTTATCAAAATGTAACGTTTTTACATTTTAAGTTCGTAGAGTAAGCCAATAACGTTTTAACGCGATTATGAAGTTGCACGATTTTTTACACAGAACTTCCTCTCTCGAATGGTATCACAGAATGTGACGCACGAGGCCCACGTGCGCGCTGGGCTGGGTATTTTCAAGACGTGGTGTTATACACTATAGTAAAATATAGCGTTCAATATGGGTGGAAAAATCTCTGAACAGAGGGTATATTGTAAGATTCGAGCACACCTCGGGTTTCCGTCAACGAAAATTCATGTTGATTTGCGAAAGGTTTATGGGAATGGTGCTTAAAAATATGCTACAGTTTGCAAGTGGGTACGTGGTTTTAATGATGGTCGGGAGTCAATTGAAAATGACCCTCGAGTGGGTAAGCTGGTTTCCGTTTTGACGGAAAACAACGTTGCTACTGTGAAAATGTTAACGGAGGAAGACGCACGTTATACCGTGTAAGAGATAGAAGAATTAAGTGGCATTCATTCGTCAAGTGTTTTGAATATCTTACGTGAACGACTTGGGCTACGTAAGATCTGCGCGCGCTGGGTGCCCTATTTGCTCACTGACGAGCAGAAACAAAGTCGGGTTAGACTTGCATCGCCAGTTATAAAAAATATGATAAATGTGACCTACGTCATTTGGAAGAGATAGTTACAGGTGGTGAAACCTCGATCTATCATTTTCAACCCGATTCTAAGGCTAAAAATAAGGTTTGGGTTTCATATGAGGGCGACAGACCTGTCATTGCGCGTCGTTGCAAAACATCAAATCGCATGTTGTATGCGATATTCTTTGATTCGAAAGGTCCAGTCTTTCAAATTCCAGTCCCGAAAGGTAGTTCTGCCACTGGAAATTTTACAGAGAAAGTGTTCTTACTCGTTGATTTCTATCAGAAACGCAGACCGCGCACCGGTGTCCACAGCATCAAATTATTTCATGATGACGTATCGGCCCATAAATCCGCTACGGTAGAGGAATATCTGAAAGAATCTGGGCTCGATGTCTTAGATCATCCCCCATACAGCCCTGACCTGTCCCCCTGTGACTTTTGGTTGTTCCCAAGGCTAAAGGAAATGCTGGCAGGGCACCGTTTTGAATCCCGTTGTCGTATAGGCAGTGCGGTCTACCAGTGTCTGCAACATATACCTAAAGAGGAGTACCGGGCGGCGTTCCGGAAATGGGTAGATCGGTGTAAAATGTGTGTTGAGGCAGACGGGGCATATTTCGAAGGTCTTAGATAAATTAAATTTTGATATTTCAAGCGGTTTTAAAAAGATCGCCCTACTCTACGAACTTAAATGTTCCTCGTAAAACCGCTCTTTCACCACCAATCAAAATCTTTTAAGCCCCTCTGGAAAATTCTAGAATTCTGGCCGGAGTCTCAGTCAGGTTTCTGGGAATATGTTTAAAAAATTGGGCGACAGACATCAGATGTATATCGGAATCTTAGAATATTGATAAAAAAGTTAGGGTTAAAAAAAACCGCATAGTAGTACTTTTTCGCTGAATCGTTTTAAATAATTTTTTCATGCTTTTTTTTGGGGGGGGGAGGGGGTGTCTAGAATGATTTGCCTGTTAACTCCTTGTTACATGGACCCACCACACCCTTAAGCCCCTCCCGCTTTTTTCCCGAGGTTTCTATGCAGCACAAACAAAACAATATGGCGGCCGATGCTGCACTCGCTTATTCGTGTTCCCGACTCAATTTTCGTATCTTTTCTCCCCAAAGTCAAATTTTATTAGAGAGAGTAATCAATAAAGGTTTAATTTATTTCACTCAAAGCTACATACACGATATTCATGTTCTTAAGTTTGATAAATCAGTAGAGTCAATGCCAAGTGTTGGCGATCAGTGAGGAAATCTGAGCAACCATACGCACTTCATGTCAAGATCGACATTGTGAAGTCCTTCATCACAGAATCGTACTGCAAATGCAAAACTTGGTGTATACATGTATTTAAGACTGAAACAAATGCCCCAGAACAGCATAACTGTATCAGCATATTCAATGTTCCAAGAGGCAAAACAATAAAGCCTGTGGTATTAAATCGCGTTGGTGTGGTGGCCAGACCAATATTGAGAATAGGAAGAGAAAACCAGTGATATGCCACTAAAATTATCAGGGAGTCATATCAAATAGCTTGTGAATTTTACGGATATTTTGTCAGTTAATTTTGCCTACGTACATTCAGTAGCCAACAAATAATTGTAATTAAAAATTTTATTTGATTTGATACATAAGCATTGTTGGTGTGTTTTGATACAACTGCTGTTTAATCGCTGGGCGCATGCGCCAGCGATTAAGGGTTTAACAGTTTTTCAATAAATGACTCCTATCGATAAAAGAAGTAAAGTTTTACAATTTGAATATGTAAGAAGGTGCATTTGTGTACGTATGCCAATGCAGTACCGTATTTAAAGTACTTATTATTTTTAAAAATATTTTTGTGCTACTACTATGGCAAGCATGCGCCCAGCGTTTCCGCCCAAAATGTTGATTGATCAAAATCTACTGTCTAATATATTTAAGACGTTTCACAAAAATTAAGATTTTACAGTATGAAAGAAGCTCATTATAGATAGTTTATTATTTGCTGCATAAACAAATATACAAAGGTATGCTATTATCTATATAGTTTTGAAAATGTACGGTTATCTATTTAAGCTTTTCATGTATATCAAGCTTTAAGTACTCTGTAATGTACAAGTAAAAGTAGAAATTTTATCTGTGCAAAAGAAGCATTAAGAAGCTTCAGATTACAAAAGTAACATTAATAGTTTACATAACAAAAATACATAAACGAGTTTACATAACAAAATCAATGCAAAATATTGCTTTTTAACTTTTATTAGAGAGGTCCAAATTTTGGTTGTCAACATTAAATGAGGTATACTTTTAATGTTTAAAGTGCCCGTGAAGTCAAGCTCAAAGTTTGGTTTAATTAGTGTGGATTAACATGAAAGTCATTATCCCAAAATTTTACATTCAAATTAGCGGCGATACGGAAGTTATTCCCTTTCAAAGTTGGCCATTTTTGCACTTGCTTAAAACCAATCAAGGCTACTTCCGGTTTGAAGTATTTATAGCAAAATCCTTGCGTGACGTCACGTAACATCTGTTTTGAAATGGCGACCGTAAGCAAGAATGATGATCACAGTTCTTCGTCCGATATTGACTTATATATGTCATTTGAGATGTCATCCTTCGAAGAGGAACACGAGGAACATCAGCGGAATATTATTCCATATCGCTTTGAACCTGAAGCAACTGATTCTAGCGAATCAGATCTATCTATGGAAGAGGCCGACGATCAGCACCGTCTAGGAAATTCTGATTGGTATGACTTTCACTTTCTTTTATTTGTAACACGCGTAAACTGTAATTAATTGTTGAAATACATACGAAAACTTTATTATATGACAACCTGGAATTCTCTTTTAAAACAAAATAATTAAGTACTGCGATATTATGAGACACCAGTATACCCATGCTAGAAAACGGCCATTCTTTTTTAAAAATTTCTATTTATCTATTTTGAAGAGTGATACTCGTGACTAGAGTTCTGTTCATGTTGGCTTTATTTCTCAATAATTGATACCAAACAAAAACCCCCAAAAAACAAAAACAAAAACAAAAAAAAACAATGCTTTTTGAAGTAGAAAAAGAAAGCAGGTTGGCTAAAATACGGGTATTTATTCATTGAGCTGAAGGTCAGTAGTGGTTAAAATCTGTAACTGTCATTACTGCTTTATTTAAAATCTTGTCTTCATAGATCTTATAATTTGATTAAATTTTATTCGATCAGTTCAAAATACATCTTGTATTTATACAATGTGTTCTTGGACTCAAGGATGAAATATGTTCACTGAACTTGCTCAAGATGAAATTCAATTTTTATGCCTTTAGGAATTCAATACCTTAGAATTAGTTAAATCAAGCCATTTTAAATAGCTAAGAAAGCTATATATTGCAAAATAGATTCTTCTGGACCTGTTAATCTTGTAATAACAATGTAAATCAAGTCATGTGAAATTTGAACTGCAGTTATAATTGTCTTAAAGAAATTACAGATGAATAATGATGTAGCAATACATGGTGGTAGCATATTGTAATCACAATTTCAGGTGCAATTGTGGATCATGCACCCCTATGCCCACAGCCGTAGAAAGTAAATGCTGCTCAGAAATTCCAAGGATTATGGAGAAAATCGAGTCGTACGGTGACGATTTAACATGCATCACAAGTCACCCTGGATTCCGGACCGTTTGTTTAGACGTCTTTGTCCTGGAGACCGCATACTACCAGTATCGGTCACAGTATGGAGAGATGTCTCATGCGATCTGATGATATGCGCCTGTCAACTCTAAGTGATCCCAGTGATTCAGATTGGAATGCAAGACAGGAGGTGGTTTACGGGGTGCTGTAGTCTTCACTAAAACTTCCATCGACATGAAGGTCTCCGTCATCAAAGAAGTGACATACCCTGAAATAAAATTGACAATAAATATTTTATATCTAGGATGCTTCAATATTGTATTTTGGTTTCCATATCAATAAAATTTGAAAATTTATTATACTAGTTTTTATTTATTTATTATTTCCCCTATAAATTTGATTTAGGCATATACAATAGTTGAGAGAAGGATTATTGTACATACCATACGTTGAATCTACAGTTTGCTTTCGCACACTGTATTGTCCATGCTTAAATTTTGGAAAGCTTATTTTATACTGCATGTCCCCCTCCTTTGTGGTAGATTGAACCCTTGAAGCATTTTCATTATAATGGAGGGCAGCAACCAATAACCTTAATATATATATATATATATATATATATATATATATATATATATATATATATATTGCAGGGGTGCATGAGAGAAACGGAACGATAATTCTGCATGGAGACCGATAACAATTTTTTTTCATACACCCATGAATGTTCTGTGTTTTGATACTGTTGAATTCACATAAAGTAATCTGATTTTCTGGATCACCACTTTGGTTACTACTCTCTGAAACTGATGATGTCACAATGCAACACAAACGTGATGGTGTACACAAAAGATTTCACTGTATGTTTGTGTTTTGGATCATTTGAAATGCCTTCATTTACCTATCAAATTTAAATTGAAGAATACGCAAGGGGGTATATACCATTACTACAGCAACTTGATCAGAAGAGCTTCGTGTCTCATGCGATCTGATGATATGCGCCTGTCAACTCTAAGTGATCCCAGTGATTCAGATTGGAATGCAAGTTTATAAGACAGAGGGCCTAAATGTTGATTAGATTATCTGCCAAATTGGCCCAAGTCTGTGAAAACTTTAGGCCATAAATGTATGAATTAATACAAGTACTGCAAATAAAATTAATGTTTAAAAATTTAGGAAGGGGCATACATTATTCATTTGAATTAATGTTGCCGACTTTGATCAAAACCTTCGCTGTCTGGTTTCAGTAACAGTAGCATATAGTCCAAGGTCGGAAGTTCGAGCCCTGCCGATTATGCCATGGTTGCATAAAACCAAATGTTAACATACATGTACATGTATAGTGATTAATCGTCGCCAGTTGTAAGTGAAGTACTCTACATTTTAGCTTATGTTCCCTTCTCACAAAGATGCTTCATACCATGTTGAAAAAAGTTATTAAGATCCTGATAATTTAACAGATGGTTGTACCTGGTTTTATCCACTTCTTCTTTCGTTCGTCATTTGTTTACTGGAATGCCGAAGTCTTTCATCAACGACAATCGGGCCTCGTAGCAATCCTCATTAAAATGGTCACTGCAAATCACTGTGTACTGCGATGGGCCAGTCCAGTGTGCCCTTGTTAGCTTCACAAAGCGAATCCAGGCTGCTTGCTGATGCTGGTCTTTCGGGAAAACATGCACTGAAACTTCGTCTGCTTGTCTGTTACTGCAGCCTGCCACAACACACATCCGTCCCTTACTTTTACTAGCCATTTCCGATGATTCAACAAGCTAATACTGCATCGAGAATGGCGCCTGATGTAAGTTGACGTCACATCCGGTTGAGGCTATTTTCATTATATCGTAAAGGTGTGAATTCGCAATATTTTTATATTTCGTGCAATAACTCGCTCATTAAACAACACTCGGTGCTCAGACTTGGGTTTTTACGTTTTTTATTATGGAAACTATATTTAGAGAAGCACTTTGTCACCTGCTTCACGGACACTTTAACATCATTACGTTCTCTCAAAAACGTTCTCTCTATATCATAACCAGTCCCTTTAATTGCAAGTATAATATGCATTTATAATTAATGAGTGTTCCAATATTTTGCAATACTTGGCAATTGCAGCAAATTATTGAAAATTGTGTTTTGATATGTAAGTAGCACAGTATATAATGTACAAAAAATATAGTGATTTTGCTAGCTCTTCCTTTTATTGCATCCCCATTTTGAATAAAATCACAATCCTTTAGGTCTTGAAAAAGTTTAAGGAATCTGCTTTGTTCTGTAAGATCCTTATCTGAAATTAATCCAGTGAATAGTTTGGAAATGAACATAGCACTACATTTTGGATCATAACATCACTGAAGAGACATTATTTGTCGAAATGCGCATTGGTGCATCAAAATTGGAACTGCTTATGTTTTATCCTGTAAGGCACTTCCTTTATAATCACTATACAATTGACTTTAAAGTCCAACTGAACAAGGCAATTGAATTTTTAATTCGGTTCCATCGATAATCCAAAAAATCTTACTCTACCAGATTAATCAAATTTACAAATAAATTTATTTCAAAAAAAATAAATGATAACATGCAATATTGTAATGAGAAATAATAAAAGAAATTACATTTACGTTTGTTTTGATTCTGAATTGATAAATATATTAAATTTACATTTTGATTTCTCATGTATAATATGTGCGGAGATATGATTTCGTGACGTCACGGCATAGTGGTCAGGACTTAATGGGAATGGTTTATTTCGGTGATTTTAAATTTTGAAAAAGCAGGACAAAAGGGTTATTGGATACATAGTTGTTCCATGTAAACGGGTTTATATTACTACCTCAGGATTTTACTGAGAATTTTAGACATTTGCAAAAATTATTCGTGAGTTTCTCAGGCATACAGTTTCAAACTGTTATGAGACAGGTAGACTTTTTTTTCGGTGGTTGAATTTGTAATTGAGTGAATGAAATTTCTAGAAAAATTTATCAATTTATATTTTTTAAGAAGAAAATAAAAAAAAAAATTCTTGTCACAATTGTTACTACCGTTTTTTTTGGGTTTTTGGGGTTTTTTTTGTTTGTTTTTTTTTAAAGGTCGATGAAAATGAATCAGTGGTGTTTGAGAAACTCTAGCTTTGCAATTGGATAGGATTTTTTTATGTGCATTTTACATGAATGTTAACCAATTATTGTATTATTTACAATGGTATATGATAATACCTAATGTGATTTTACCAGTGAATATTATTACTCTAGTCATTAAAGTGTTTATTAATTTTCAAACATTGTGTGTTATTTTTGTTTATCAGTATACAATCAATCAATGATAGGGTTGATACTTGAATGGGGAATGATGATGCAATATATAATGGAAGTAATTATTCCCCTGTTTTACCCGTGTGTGTGTGTGTGTGTACAATTTCAAGTAAATCTCAAGAGGAAGATTGTGTGAGGTAAATGGCATAAGAAATGAAAAAAACAAAATGTAGAACCACAATGTTTATATTTAATTATGAAGTAAACATTGTGTTTTCTGTAGAGAATGGACGACGACAAAAGTCTCCTAAAAGAAATTCTGGATTCTTTAACTGAGGTAGTCAATCTCTTCGCTGCAGCCAACGGTTTAACCGGAGATGCTGAGGTTGAGAACCGGTTAAGGGAAGTAGAATGGAATCATCACATTGACAATTTATGGGAAGAAGTTCTTCTTGATCTTGAATCTGCTCCAAAGAGACCGAGACAATCGGATGAAGATGACCAACCATGTGCAAGCTTTCAGTTTGGGGGTGGGGATGAAATCGAAGAGAAACCTTACTATATTTGGAAGAAGGATACCCGAACCTTCAAAAAGAACCTGGCCCGCGACACGAGTTTTAAGGTCAAATTTAACGACCAATGGCGAGGGGAAAAATTGGTCGACATTTACAAGGAATTACATGACATGTTCGATGATGTGTTGTCGCAGGCCCGAGGACATGATGACGATCTGAGTCGGGTTGTACTCAGTCATCCGAACTTGAACAACCCTATCGTCGTCCCACTGCAACCGTGGGAAAATCTCAATGCCAATACAGTGATGTCCGAGATAACAAAAGTATTAAACTCCAACGAAACAATACCTGTCGACGAATATTTACTCGTCACTGTAGGATCCATCGACTTACCAAAGGGTGGGGGTTGGAGTGGGAATAAATTACCCGTAACGTCCCTCTTTGGACCCAGCAATTCGTTGGTTCAAAAGAAATCGATCTTGCATGTTGAAAATGACAATAATCTTTGTCTACCCATTTCTATAGGTATTTGTTTCATGAAGACGTGTATGAAAGTTGATGCTGCAACGTGGTCACAGTTGATCGGAAATTACCCTGGGACGACATTAGATCAACTGATTCAACACAAAACTGTCCCCAAATGGTATTACGGTAATATACTTAAAACGTCGCGCAAGAAATGTCAAACGACCATGGCACAAGAGCTCTGTAGCAGAGAAGGTGTTCCAGTCAACAGATACCTGGGATTAAATGACATTGAACCTTTCGAAAATTTGTTGAATGTAAGGATCAACGTGGTGTCATCTCGAGTCGGCAACAAATTTATCAGAGTCATCGAGGATACAGATCGAAGTCGATTATATTTGTACCATGTGGAAACAGATAATGAGAAACATTGGCACGGTATTGGTAGTATACAGGGCTTTTTCAACGGGTCTTATTTTTGCCATACTTGTTTGAAAGCTTATAAAGACAAACATAAACACACGTGTTCAACCTCCTGTGATATGTGTTTACACAATGCCTGTTCAAAGACAGAAAATGAAATAGGATGTATAACTTGCGGTCGTGTGTGTCGTTCACTTGCCTGTTTTGAAAGACACAAAGTCGGTAAAAGAATTCACAATAATGAAATCCCCCCAGCCTGTGAATTGTGGCATCAGTGCAAAAAATGTCGCGTTAAACTGTCGGTAGCTAAACGCAATCCCAAGTTACACGTTTGTGGTGAGTGGCAATGTCTCAGCTGTTCCGAATACCACGTAGGAGAACACCTTTGTTATCAGAAGTCCACTAATTCTGATCTAGAGGAGCGAGAGAAAAAAAAAATTCATTTTCTATGACTTTGAAATGCGCCAAGATGATATTTTTCAATGCGAACAGGGTTACACTCCTGCTCGCATTAGATGTTGTGAATGCATGAGAAACAAGCATCCATGCGTAAATTGTAGGCTCTGCCGGCATTGTGAAGACCCGTCTTGTGGGCTACAACAACATAAAGTAAACTTTGCGGTCCTGCAGACGTCCTGCCACGTCTGTGAAAATGAAGAATTAAACAAAGATTCTACGTGTAAGGAGTGCGGCGCACGTTGTCACTAGTGTGCTAAAATGAAAAAATCAAAGTTTGTCGGTCCCCCCTGTCCAGATACTTGTGGTAATCGGGAACTGATCTTTCGCGGCGAAAGGACCGCAGAACAGTTTTGTGCCTATGTGTGTCAACCACACATCAAGAACATCATTTTAATTGCCCACAATGCTAAAAGCTTTGACTTGTATTCGATTTTAGAAGTGCTTATTGATAGACATTCGATTCGACCAGATAAAATCATTTACAATGGATCAAAAGTAATGTATATGCACATCGCCAACAAATTGGATCTCACGTTTTTGGATTCGTTAAATTTCCTTCCCATGAAATTGGCCAAGATCCCAGACGCATTTGGCTTAGAGGAACTCAGCAAGGGATTCTTTCCTCATTTTTTCAATACAAAAGAAAACCAGACGTACGTGGGTCCCTATCCTGCTTTACAATTCTACGGATACGATTTCATGTCGTCAGGGGAAAGAAAAAAAGAAGAAATGCTAAAGTACTGTCGCTCTGACGTTGATATACTGAGAAGGGGTTGTACAGCCTTTCGAAATACCGTCCTTCAAGCCACGACAATAGAAAGTTCAAGTGTTCAACCCGATGGCACGATTTCAAAGACCACCATCGAGGGTGTGGACCCTTTTGACTATGTAACGATCGCCAGTGTGTGCATGGGTATTTACAAAACTTTATTTCTCAAGCACAATGTTGAAGTTGAAATTACGAGAGACTTGACGTCCACTTGGCACGCGTTGAACGACTTTGAGGGGGTGATGGGCGTATGGCTTAATGGAAACTGGATGGCCCTCAGTGACCTGAAAATGGAGGACAATACGGAAGTGGGGAAACGACAGTTAAAGAGTCCCATAGCTGTCGTACCGTCTCAGGGATACGTCAGCAAGGATCATTACAGTAAAGTATCCATTCAATGGCTAGAATGGTTGATGTACCGAAGTCTACAACGGGGAACTCCACGTCATATCCGCCACGATGGAGGAGAACATCACGTACCAGGTACCAATTATCGATGCGACGGTTTTGTCGAGAATCCAGAGAAGAAAGGCACCATCTACGAATTTTACGGTAAGAGATTGTTACAAAATTTACTATCGAATTTGCCCCCTCCCTTTCCCCTAACTGAGGGGGAGGGGGGAGGGGGGGGGGCGACGAATCTTGTGTGAAAAACATGTTTTTTTTATTTTTGGATTTTTTTTTAACTAAGGTTGTGTGTACCACGGATGTCCGGATTGCTTCCAACAGGATCGATCTGATGTCAAACATCCAGCCACAAACCAGACATTAGACGAACTGTACAAGATGACTAAAAAGCGAGAACGAGAACTCAAAGAACTTGGATACGATCTGATCGTCGTATGGGAGCACCAGTTTCGATATCAATTGGATAATAA
Source organism: Ostrea denselamellosa (assembly GCA_024699665.1). Lineage (NCBI taxonomy): Eukaryota > Metazoa > Mollusca > Bivalvia > Ostreida > Ostreidae > Ostrea > Ostrea denselamellosa. The sequence continues at coordinate 5,171,548 of JAMZEH010000054.1, read as the reverse complement.
TGCCGAATTGCAGCAATTTGTTTCCACGTTGGATTTGGAAGATAGACTTGATCCCCGAGACAGTTTCTTTGGTGGCCGGACCAATGCCGTAAAACTTCATTACGAGGCGAAAGAAAACGAGAAAATCCTGTATTATGACTTCACAAGTTTCTACCCTTGGACTAATAAATATTGTCGTTATCCCGTGGGTCATCCGACCATTATTACAAAGGATTTTCAGGACATATCAAATTATTTTGGACTCACTAAAATCAAAGTCCTGCCACCTAGAAAACTGTACCATTCCGTGCTTCCATACCGCTCCCATGGAAAACTGAAGTTTCCATTGTGTCGAACGTGTGCTGATGCTGAAAATCAGCACGCCTGTACTTGTTCTGTTGAGAAAAGGGTCATCACGGGAACGTGGTGTACTCCTGAAATCCAAATGGCAGTAAGAAAAGGGTACAAAATTTTGAAAATATATGAGGTGTATCATTTTGAACAGTCGTCTCAGTATGACCCCACATCAGGTGAGGGGGGTTTGTTTGTAAATTACGTTAATACATTCCTTAAGATAAAACAGGAAGCCTCGGGATTCCCTTCCGCGTGCGACAGTGAAGAGTCAAAACGGGAATACATCCGGCAATATAAAGAGAACGAGGGCATATATTTGGAGTACAAAAAAATTCAGAAAAACCCAGGTTTGCGCTGTTTAGCCAAACTCTGTCTCAACAGTTTTGGGGGGAAATTCGGTCAGAGGCTCAGCATGAAACAATCTAAGTTCTTTCATGAATCTGAATTTGACAAGTTTTTTCGGCTTCTCTCGGACCCTACAAAAGTCCCTCATAACTTTCACATTATATCCAAAGACACCCTCCAATTCGAATGGAGTAACCATCACTTGTTCATGCCTGCAGATTGCAAAACAAATATATTTTTAGCAAGTTTCACTACTGCACGTGCGCGTTTGGTGTATTGGATCGATTGGGGGAGAACGTGTTATACACTTTGATACAGATAGTGTCATTTTCAAAACTCTCAAGTCTGACGACTTACATTATCTACCTATTGGAAATTATTTAGGGGAGTTGACGAACGAAATCACACCAGAAGATGGTCACATAGTAGAATTTGTGTCAGGGGGCCCCAAAAATTATGCATATCGTACACTCTCTGGTAGGGAAGAATGTAAAGTTCGTGGTTTTACGTTAAACTGGGCAAATTCCAAACTTATTAATTTTGAAGTCCATAATTTGTACATCGCAGGATAAGCAGATTGAAGTTATCAACCCTTGTAAAATATCAAGGGACAGTCGAAAAAGAAAAAATTGTTAAATCGAACAGAAACCAAACGATATCAAATGGTATACACTAAACGGAGAATTCTTCCCAACCTTGATACTCTGCCATTTGGATATTGTTGAAAACCATGTTGATAAAGACTATATGAACAATTTTTTTTATCTTATTTTATTATCTACACCAATTAATTACATGTATTATTATTTATCATTTCAATTATACACAATAAACGTTCTTTAAACGAGAATAGTTTTTTTGTTCAATTTAACAATCAGTATGAAAGCCATGGAATGTGTTTCCTGCGTCGTTTCATGGGCACACCAGGAGGTTTTCCTATTGTTTTAGTTTTACTGACGTAGCCACTGCCTGTCTGTGAGGTGTCGTCGATCGATTCACTCCTTGTTGAATCCGTCAGGGTGTTTTCGGGTATCTGTTGTCTCTGATCATCATTCACAGTGTCTGACTTAACAGGTTCCTCGTTCTTCCCGATTTTTTGAAGTAGATGTTCGTATTTTGATTTAGGCACTAGTGTCATTTCTCTCGCCATTTTGGTCTAAATAACAGTAATGATAGATGTTTCAATAAAATTCCACGCTTTTGCTTCGAAGTGACTTCTCTTGATCCCAGTGATCGAATGTACGAATGGTAAGGTTTCAGTTGATTTATATACTTCTTACTCAGGGGATAAGTCCCTGTGTATATATTCAAGGCTATTTCACTGATGACATCGTATTGTTCACTAGTCAAAGATTTAACAATCATTCTCTGTTGAGTAGTGTTTGCACTTAACATAAAAGAGAGAAATGCTCTCTGCTTCCGTAGTCTTCGATTCATATCGGTATTCTGTATGAATTATGAAGTAGTACAGGTATTTATAGGGGTTGGTAAATAATCATGTCCTCTCCTGGCAAGATGTTAGATCTCAACTGATAATCTTTATTTTGCGTAGGCTCTAGACAGACATGTAAATAACCAAAATTTGGACGTGTAGCGGCTTCGTATGCTGCTTTGAAATATGGTACACTCCCAGGTAATATTTGTGACCCGAAGGTGATGACCTGGCGAGAATCGCGGTAATTCCTGAATAAAATCAGATTTAGACAGTTCAGGGATATCGTTCTGGCATATTTACCAGGCGGGTACAAGTTCTGAGACAGCATTACGGTGGTAACGTTACGGTGATGAGAAGTGACCCTAAATAAATGTACGCAATCTTGAGATTGCGCAACTTGTAGCATAAGATCGTCTAATACCATTTACATTTTGTGGTTTACTCCCTCCGTATACCGCTCAATATCTTCCTTTGAGGGTAATCTTTGATGAAGAATGAGTCGCGATATGTCAGCCATCATTTCGTCAAACATGGGTTGATATTCAGAATAGGCATAGATGATTTTATCAACAGGAGTGGAAAACATGCCATCTCCATTTTGCAGAAGTCGTTTAGTGAAATGTGTCTTTCCGCTTTGCGTACTACCACAGATTAATATCGTAGTGGGTGCTGAAAATGGTAGTAAGGATTTTGTTTTCCACCACCCACTTTCTGCATCCATGTTTCTCTTCCCCTTTCTGATTGTGTAATGACCAAACTTGTAAACTGAACAAGTATTTATAAGAAGTCAATAATGTAATGCAGATATATTTATTGATACAACAATTCATGTATAAAGCTAAGTACAAAGTTATCATTTAGTTGAATGTTACTAGAAAATAATGCATAAACTCTTGACAAAGAGAGTTTTAGACACAGTCTAGATATTAAAAACAAAAGTACATAAAGACCACACAAATCGGAATAGGAAGGTTGAAGTCGTTCACATTTAAAGTTGCAATGTTTACTGTTCTTATAAATGAAGTTCTCAATTTCTTGGTAATTCCCTGGAGCTTTCCCGAGGCTGTCGAAAGAATCTGCTTCTGTGGAACTGTGTATGATAACAGCAACCCAGTGTTCCCCTGGAAGCGGTATAGGCTGTGTATTGATGATGAAGGCACTTGGGTATTGTGTCACGACTGTCGGTACGGTATTGCTGGCATACACTCCTCTCACTAAGCGTTTTAGGGTAGGTTCATTGTGGACAAGATCGAGTAACTGTTTCGAATTCATGGTTGAATGTAATTGATGTCCCGGGTCTTGTCCACTTCTAATAGAGAGGAAAAGGTAGCAAACTCCAAAACGTTGGCTGCTTTTGTTGTTGCTTGCTTGAACTTTAGTTCGAGTCTGGTGTTTCCCCGGCGAATCAAGTTTAAATATTCTTCACCAAACCCACAGGGGTCTATGGTAAAAACAAACAGCGAATATCCGCTTCCAAAGTTGTCTCGACTTATTATCAGACCAGCGTCTTGATTCCATTTTCCAGAGGCCTCAAACAGCCGAGCATATGCTGACGAATAATGTACTGCCGTGAAATCAGTTTTTAAGGGTCTGCCTGGGACGCTTTCTCCGTTCACATATATCCCTACATCTGTCAAATCAAAATGTTCGAAATTAAACGGATTACTTGTGTAGTCTCCATTCACAGCCTTCTGATCAATCAAACCTACAACGATACGATCGGGTATCCGCTGCGGGAAAATGTTGTCCCAGTAAAATTCTGTAGACCCTTTGGGGATGGTGTTCATTTTCAATTCATTTCTGGAGATGGCGTACTTCACCGGATTAGATTTGCTGTGGTTCAACAGAACACCTGGATCGACTCGTACTTTGGCCACTTTGTGCACGACATCTAGTAATTCTAGTTTAAAAGCGGGAGAGCTTTCTTCAGACATCACGAGAAACAGTGCACTGGATCTAAAGAGCTTGATGTAGATATCCACACCATTGATCAGGTATTTATCGATGTCAAAAATATCCTCCATTAGGTTACCCTCCATTTCAAATACTTTACTTTGTTGTGTATAGCCATAGTGCAAGACTAGTCCAGCATTACCACCATTGTAGGCGTTAGAGTCACCTAAATTTCCTTCGTCCTTGAAAAACAACTGGGACTGCTTCTGGGAAGATAGTTCTTCTTTTCCGCCAAACAAGACTGTTTTCAGGTAAACCAACTTGTTGCTTAAGTAGACATCCATTTGAGAAAACATGCTTTGTAAGGGTAAATTAACGATCCCAGTCTTTTCATTGGATGCTAACGCGCTACCATTGGCTTTTAAAATTTTGGCTTTTACATATAATCGACTTCTCTTTAAATCGATGTATTCAGCTCCCGATCCTGACACGACTATTTCTATGGGAGTGTCTGATACTCCAATACTGGAAATCGGTCTGGCTTCCGTAAAGTACACCTTCTCCACTGCTACTTGATTAGTCGGGGAAGCAAAAAGAGACAATTCCATGGGTTGCGCTATGTCTTTATCTTCATTGCTTAAGAATGCCATCCTTACTGTTTGAAGACGTTTTTGTAACTGTCAATTTTAAAAGTTTTATGTTGTTTTTTCTGAGACTTTTTCCCACCGGATATCTTTCGTTTCTTTGATCTGTTTGTATTCCTTTTCGTTGCAAAAGATTTCTTTGAGGTAGATTTTTTTTTCTTTACAACATTACTTTTCTTCCTCTTCTTCTGTGATGTTGACCTTTTCAACTTTTTTGAAGGAATGACTGAGGACTGCTTCCTGGGTCTTTTTATACCCTTGTTGACTTTGACAAAGGGACACCCTCTTTCACATCTTTTAGATGTTCTGCCCTAGCCCTTTCTTCCACGGCAGCCACAGGTGTCACTTGAGGAATGGGGTTAACAGTTTTTAACTGCGAATGGGGCCTAATGGGTATGACGTAAGATTTTCGGCTTCTCATCCCTCTTCCTATTTGTTTCGGTTTATATTTGTAGGGATTAAATTTTTTCTCGGCCATACTTTTGTAAAAGGCTTCCCAAATTTTGGGGTCACTGATATACGTCTGACTATTCATCATAAAACGTAGGGAAACTTCTTAAAGTGAAGTGTAACGTCCGTCTAAGAATGACACTAAGTTGCCTGCTCTATTCGTTATATATATACAGATCTGTTGTAATTGACCGACCTTCACTAGGACGTAATAGGGTAATTTGTAGATGGTGTTGGTTTCCGGCTTCTCTCCGGCTTCTCTCCAAGATATACTCTACGTAGGAGGGGCATGTCCTTGCCACCCACAAATGTTTCTTCACACAGATCACAGCATATGAACACCTCGAGATTTCTTATTCGAATTCCAGCTCTCTGTTGTAAATTCCGTTAGAGCGACCGTCCAATATCCATCTAGCTGCACTTGTTTATTTAACTGTATTCGAAAACAATTCGGTTTATTGTCAAAATATTCCGAACTGTCAGTAGAGCTTAACACCATTCGAAGACTCATCTTGACTGATGATGATTCGTTGAAGAGATCTGTATTTATTTGGTTTTTTCCAGAGAACTTTCAAGAATCCAAGAATTAAATTTACTAGGCCATCCTTCCCATTTTACGTACACCTCCTTTGCTTTACCGCGTTTTCTCTTTCTCAGCACCTTTTCGATTCGATATAGGATATCTCCCGACTTCACTACTTTCTGATATCTACTGTACCATATCCGGGAGTAATCGAGACGTACACTCCCCCTCCTATATGACATTTCATTTCTTCGTCTGGTCTGTTGTGCAGATGATTTTGGATATCTGGAAGAATGGATTCAAACCTCAACCATCTGGATAACGGAAATGTTACTCCCTTCTTTGTGGGTATCAGACCATTGTTGGCTGCTGTAAACTGACGGATGTGTATATTGATCCTGTCTTTGAAAGACACGGCTGTGAGGAAAAGTTTACCATCCAGATTGATTCTGCATCGCTCATCTTGAGATATTTGTCGTGCTACAGGATCACTCTTTGGTTTGCTTTCAGCATACTGAGTTTTGGCCGTGTTTACAGCTAAGGATCGGGCCATAGCTAATTTCTTATCGTACTCGGACATGGCATCTTCGCTGTCAGTGAGAAGCTTGGATAAATCTGTTTGGCTGGCTTTCATCAGTGCCACTCGGAGACCTCTAAATGCCTTCTGTCCTCTCCGAAGAATGATGCTGAATAGTTTTCTGTTTTGATCGTAATTGGTCTTCTCAGTCTCAATCTGTTGCTTCATTTCGTCTGTGATAATGTTAGAGTCATAAAGATGTCTGGCAACTGCAGAGGTCCTTATTTTCTCTATAACATCTTGATGTTTTTGCTCCATGTCTGTTGAAACGATGTAGTAAGATCGGCTTAAATCTGATGAAAAATGTTTATAATCACTACGTTTTATAGCAAATTATCACGTGGGTTGGTTGACCGTAGACGGCCCTAGGAGTGGTGCCCTCAGAAGCCCCTCAGAGGGGGTGCCCGCAGACGGCCCTAAGAGGGGGTGCCCTCAGACGGACCCGTGACGTCATTGACCCTAACAAAAACACCAAACATTCCACAACCCTTTCTTCTGGGTTACTTTAAAAACTTTATAACTGATTTTGTGCTTTCAAAATAGATTCATCCATATGATCTACAGATGTTTTCAGGTATTGCCACTGTTTTTTTAGTCAAGGTAATACCTTCGTCACTCGGTTTTCCGGAATGAAACCGTCTTATGTCAATCTGCATGGTTTCGTTGTCACATATCATAGCGTATACGTCGTTGGAAAGCGGGTACCGATCCACGTAAGAACAAGTTTTATGCATATCTTTTTCACTGACAACGGTACACAGAGAAATGATAAGTCCAATCGCCATAAAACTAGGTATCACGATTCCAATATTCTTTTTCAATTTCTCTTTTAACATATCTTTAGCACTATCACTTTTTAGAAGTTCCATCACAACCATTTGCTCAGCCATCTTAAGTAAAAATGGTTTTGCTCCACCTTTGCATGCCGATTTATATAGAGAATTCGTATGACGTCATTTTTTCTTTTACTTTATAGGTCTGGTTCTCTTTAGGTTCTTGGAAATTATCTCACAACTTTCCGTTTTACTAAAATTTGACATTGTTCAGATCCTCAGCTGTCTCTGATGTCCCCGATTGACCTCAGACATTTTTATGTCGTTTAATTTTAAACGTAGGATTAATAATGTTTCGGCGTGTTCAATTTTCCTTTTAAAATGTGCTCTATCTATAGCATACTGCATCCATATTCCTTTCCGTTCTTCAAGTGGTATTGATATAATTTGTACATGATTGTCAAATTGAACTTTCTTCTGCATTTTGTTCATATTAAACACTCTACATAACTGATTACAGACAGTATTTTTTAGACATAATCCGACGTTTCAATAGGTATTCCTTTGTCCCCCAGCAATCTGCGACATCATATCCTTCTCTCATTTTCTGCTTAAAGTCAGTAATACAATCTTCTTTTTTATCAAACCATTTGCTCTCTAAAAGCGTCCATTTTTTTCATCTCTTCTGATACAATTCCACGCTAAAACTTTCCACTTGTACTGTGTGTTGCTATCACCCATGGTTAAAAATAAGATGTTTACGTATTGTTAAATCTTATATATATATATATATATATATATATATATATATATATATATATATATGAGTGGTGTCCTTAAACAGCCTTTAGGAGTGGCGGTGTCTGTAAAGTGCCCTCAGACGGCCCTAACAGTGGTGCCCTCAGACGGCCCTCAGAGTGGGGTGCCCTCAGACGGCCCTCAGAGTGGGTGCCCGTAAAGTGCCCCCAGACTACCCCCCTTACTACTCAAGAGGAAGTTTAAAATGTTCAATTGTGAACACATTTAATCACTAAAAATTTTGGTAACCCTCATACCAAAACCCTACACCCAGGATCATGGAATTTACAATTCAGGTAAAGAGCTACCTGATCTATTGAAATATCCATTTAGTTTCAATCTTGTGACAATAGCATTAAAGAAGATGTTTTGTTTTATTAAATGTTTTACACATAAATACCATAAACCAAGTTTGGCCCCATCCTAATGTCAGAACCTCTACCACGGGAATCATGAAATCTGCAATTTTCATGGAGGCCTTCCTGCTCTACATTACTATGCATTTAGATTTTCTTACAAATGTGCAATTCTAGAGAAGATGTTTGAAAATTTGTGATTTTTAGGCAGTTTTTGCCCCGCCCCTAAGGTCCCAGGCGGGCAGGAGGCCTGAAATTCATAATAATTTATGTCCACCTTGTCCCAAAGATTCTTCATACCAAATTGGAAAAGAATTGGAATGGTAGTTATTAAAAATGTTCAATTGTTAACGCACGACGGCGGACGATGACCAGTTGCAATAGGTCACCTGAGTTTACTCAGGTGATCTAAACACTTCATTATTTGTGATATCGAATGATGCGTTAAAATACACATGGATACAATTTGGAAACAAGAGAGGGAAAAGGTGTTTCTCCGCCTAGGGGGGAATTCTATACTGACTTTTTTCGGTGGGGAAATAATATACTGGGGCACTTTTCCCCTCAGGAGAAAAATCTAACCCGGGCCCATTTTTTGTCCGGAGGAAAGGAATTTTATATGGGGAAAGTCTAAATATAACACCGGGAGAAGGTTTAAGAGGGAATTCTTCCTACTCAGCGTCGACTGTACATTCTAGAGAAAAAAAACTAGAGGTTGATGCAATTGAAATTATATATTTAGTCGCCTGTTATGTTGATGTGTTTACCATTGCATTTAACTTGAGATAAGTGATTTAAGTTTTGAAATTATTACTATGATTTCCTGACCGAGATATCCTATCTAGGAACCTTTGTATCAATTTGGTAGCTGTTTCCGGTATTTATACGATACTTTCGTATGATATAAATTTAGTTCAGTTGTTTATTTGGAGATAAGATCATACAGGAAGTTTACCAAGGGTACTTCGCAACTTCACAGGTGTGTCAGCCCATGGAAATCACTGTTCACCGGTGTGATAGTCCATTAAAATAACTGATTTAGTACAATTAGGAATCATACCCTATATGAATTCAAGAGGAATGTGTGTATTGTAAATAATTATCTATCTCATATATCGTTAAACATGTAATTATACATTCGCCTCAGATTTTTTTTGGAGGTGGTCTTTTCTGTTGATTCCTGTCCTTTTAAGGTATGTAATACGAGCTGAAGATATGTACACTATAACGAACCGAGTATCAGTGCCTCAAGTCACATTTTTTATTTATCTAAGCATGTAATAGTAAATCTATTGATCTTTCAATAGTTTTGACTGTTTCATGACATTGCATGTGGATTTGTCTACGATTGTGCCTTATCAAAATAACTGTACGTTATTAATAAATATTGCGCTTCCTTGTATGTTGCATGATCACCTGCAAGGTTTGGGAATATAAAAACCAAGGCGTTAGTGTGCAACATACATGAAAACAAGAACTTTATTTTACGAGGCCTGATTGATATGTTGTGAGCCTTATATGTAAGGGTTTGAATTTTGACGGACATATTGCATTATTTTTAACATATCCTTTCCAATATCTGTACACTTTTCCAGCGATGTTTAAGGCCTCAATGCCACTTTTAAAGAAGTCCTTTTTTGACCATTCAGAAAGTCCTACACAGCATTTATGACGTCATCATCTGACTGAAAGTGGGTAGCGGAAATGGCCAATTTCAGTTTTGGAAAGAGATGGAAGTCTGATGAAGCGAGATCAGGCAAATAAGGCGGATGCTCAATCAAATTAAAGTCAAAATCGTTAATGGCAACCATGGCATTGACAAATTTGTGAACAGGGGCATTGTCCTGGTGGAACAACACACTTTTACTGAGTTTTCCGCGGTGCGTGAGTTTAATATTTTACCGTAACTATCCCAAGATGCTAAACTTTTCTCATGCAAATATTGAATGGCGCTCTTTCACCGATTTTGTCCATTTCGCAAACGTCACTTGCTTTGTTTACTTTAGAGTGCTACCTCGTCCATATAAACTGACCAAATGACACCAGTTTTCGGGTACACGGTCTTAAATAGTTAGGGAATAGCAGGGCTTAAAAGGGACATCGATGCTAACCTCTTTCAATACCAGGCTCACAACATATCAATCAGCCCTCGTACTACGGTTCAGAAATATACAGCCGATCGTTTTCCTATACAGCTACGAATTAGGTTACTGACATAATGACAGTTTTCGAAACGGACTAGCCCTACATGTTTTTCCTAACAAAAAAAGGTGCGATGGTAGGGATGTTCTAGATCTATTTTAAAAAATGTTTCAAGTATTTAGTTTGATGTTGACGGATTATATCAACTGTTTTGAATACACATGCAAAGAAAAACTTGTCTGTGCATCGATATTTTACATGCATATCGATCTCGTAATGCAAACGATTGATATATACTAAATGACAAATGTTCGTTAGTCATTTATGAATTTGTTTTAAAATATATTGATTGATTTTTGTAATTACAAAATTTAATTATCAGTTATCGACTTTTTTGTTGTATTAGCAAAATACGAAGATTCTATTGAACTTTGCAATAACTTTGGTAAGTATTGTATTGTAAGTACAACCTTGTTTATTTAATTGCAGATAAGAAGATAAGTCACGTGGATAATAAAACAATTATTTCATGTATCTCGGGGATACGATCATAATGTCTTCCGCACCACCAAGGGTCATGAAATTTCCAATTTTAGTAGACATCTATCATTTTTCTAAATATGTAGTCAGTTTCTACTCAGTTTCAGCAAAAGTAAAGATTTGTCAACATCATAAACACTAACACCAACCTGAAATTAGAATCTCTACCCTGGGCGTCATGAAATTTGTCATTTTGGTAGATAGTTCCTTGTCTAGACTATAATATTGTCAAAGTACCCCCCCCCCCCCTTCGTTTCCAGCATAAACTGACCTAATCATGAAGGCAATGAATATTGTCATAATCATTATGCACAAAATATTAATAATTGCCACAATACATAAGATTAAAGGAATTTCTGCTGCAGCCGTAGAGAAAAAGATTTAATATATTTCCAATGTATAGCCATATTGGCCCCGCCCTAAGTCTGAACCACTGACTCGGCCAGGGGCAATGGACGTCACAATTTAAGTACATGTAGATTAAGGCTTCATGGACATCATAACCATTCAGTTTAACTTCCACTACTGTGAAATAAAGAAAAGGGATTTTTTTTCTAAGATTTGATGCATTTTAACGGTACATGTATATGGTCATATTGGTCACACCCTAGGGCCTCAACCTTTCACCCAAGTACCATGATTTTTACGAGAGGACCTCATAAACATCATGTTAACTATGCATTTCTCGTAAATATATGGAAGGAGAGAAGATTTTATCAGATTTAAGACATCTCACTATATGGCCATACTGACACCACCCTGTGGCATGAATCCATAACCCAGCGGCAAAGATTTCACAAATTAGGTAGAAAGCTTCATGTCCATCATAACCATGCATTTAGTTTCTTTCACACATGTTAGAGAATGGAAAAGATTTCTTTCTAAGATTTAATGCATTTTCAATAAAGAGCAATATTGGCCCCCACCCTAGGGCAAAAATACCTAACCCAGGGGTCATGGTTTTCATAATTTAGGTAGAAAGATTCATGGACATCATAACCACGCATCTAGCTTTTCCTCACAAATGTCTGAGAGTAAAGATTTTCTAAGATTAAAAACATTTTCAATAAAAAGTCATTTTGACCCCAGTCAAGTGCCTTAACCCAGGGGTCATGGTTATCACAACTTACGAAGAGATCTTCATGGACATCATAACCATGCATTCAGTTTTTCTCACACATGCTTGGGAGTAGAGAAGATTTTCTAAGATTTAATATATCTTTACTATATGACCATATTGGCCCCACCCTAGAGTCTGAACCCCTGACCATGGGCCTATGAATTTCATAAGTTTAGCAAAGGGCGTCATGGACACCATAACAATTCATTTGGGTTTACTCCCACATGTGTGGAGGTAGAGATTTTTTTGCAGTTTTGGCCCGGGGGAAAGAGCTAAGATAATAAACTTCACCATTTACATTCCTCTTATCCTAGAGAATCTTCACACCAAAATGGTAACAATTGGTCTTATCGTTTTCAAGAAGTCAAAAATGTAAAACTGGTAACGGATGACGCACGACGACGAACGAAGATCATGTGTAACGGCAATAGGTCACCTGAGTAACTGTATAATATCCCACACACCACACTGTTTAAAGTTATTCTGAAATATATTTCTCCACCCAACGTCACCAAAGCACATATTTATATATCAGAGACTAGCAAAAGAATGACGCAGTCAAATTTTACATTTTTTTAATTTTTAATTTTTATTTTATTTATATTTTATTTTATTTATTTATGTATATTTTTAGGGATAAAATTCTTGACCATTATGTAGTGGCATTTATCAATGAAAGTTCATACAAATGGTGACAGTGACGCGACTTAATTTTTTCCCCAACTTTGTACATTTATTTGACTTAGTCTTTATTTTGTTTCATACTCATCTTGAGCTCTTTTTACCATGGCGTTACATGCATTCGTTTGAAATCAATTTCTCTTTTCAATTTTAATGAATTAAAAGATTGCTGTCATGATTTCAAAAATAATCCAATGAACAGAAATTTAACAATTTAACCACAAAATAATTATTATATTTCGAAAATTGAATATACTTTTTTAAAGAATAAGTATTCTTAAATCAAAGCTGTAAGTTATTGATTTAAACAGTATTTACTTCAAATCATTGTAATATTATCAGAGGATATTGTGAATATGCTTATAAATGGTTTCAGGAGATAGTTTAATATGAAATGAATGTTGAATTTTTACCCCGAAATTCACTGTTTGCTATGGAGCAAATTCTGTATTGTTCATGAATTTTATTATTCGATGTTTCTATTTCTCCTTTAATTTACCCACTGAATTTTTGATGCATATGATATCCCCTCTTGTTAATGTCTATTTAAAGACATGTTTCATTTTACCACGTTTAATGTAAGTGACAGTTTGGGTTTTACAAAATGATAAGGTATCTACGCATTCAGATTAAAAATAGCAATGATTATGTTTACCATCCATATATAGCTACCGTTATATAAACAGGGACACGTGGAAGGAGATACTCTAGTAATAAATATTAGTTCATTTTTTTAAAATTTATTTATTAATTTTTTAAATTTTTTATTTTATTTTATTTTTTTTGGTTAACCTGGTAATAAAACGTTTACAGACACTTTGTGATAACGGGGATCAAAATTATTGAAACTAATTATTGATTCTAATTGTCCTTTGTACTTTTCCTTCGGTGGAGGTTAAATGAACTCGGCACGGTAAATCGGACCTCAGTACAATCAAAATTGAATCTGCAATCGCTGAATGTTATTTACATTTTTAACACCTGTATTTCTAATCCATTTTAATATCTTTTCTTCAAATAATGTGTTTATTATAATGCACTTAAAGCTTCCATATTGTATTAATGTATTTACATGTTGAATGATATTTCATACATTTATAAACTTTGAAAACCATACAAATGTTATTTCATTTTAAAATGAAAAACATTAATACTATAATCATTTTCATTTTTAGATAAAAGGAGTGTATACTGTTCATGAATTATATTCTATTATGTGACCTGTTTCTACGCTATTCCGTTTTTCTTTCAATGTTCTCATTTCATTTTTGAAATACAGCGTAGTTGAAATTGTCTAAAATTTTAGCGGCCGATTTGATGCATTCTCTACCTTCAAGGGATAGAGTGGCTAAAAATATCTCACCTGTATTTCATTGTGTTGAGTAGGCGTGGTTTCCCAAAAGTTATTTTTAAATCGGAACGAAATTTGGGTTTTAATTAAAACCAGATTTGTATGAATTGTGTTTTAGTATCGGCTTAGTTTTCAAAGAGGAAATATCTATTTCTTTTAAAAGTCTATTTCCATTACTTTCTAACTCAGAATTTTTATTTTGATTGGAAACTGCCTTTCTAGATGAAACAGGTAAGGTTATGTTTTATATTGATACTCATTATGCGATTGTGATATTAGCATTTGGTGATCAACAGAGAAGAAATTCTTTATGTTACTCTAAAATTGGCAAGCTATGTAATAAATATGTTCGTTTTGCCGATGCAAATTGTTCAAAGACTTCATACATAAATCTTTTGGAACACAGATTGTATCATTTTGTTTACAACTATAAATCTCTTCATATTCTATTTTTTAGTTCACTATCTAAATAGTCATGTAGGAAATTTTAAGAACACTTAACTACTTGAAATTTAACGGAAACTGGTACTTTATTATAGTCCCGCTTCCTGCTTTGTGCCTGGTGAAATTTGATACATTTTTTTTTTATTTTAAAGAACCCGAGAGATGCATGACAAACACAACGACTATGAAAACAGCGTGGATAGCAAACTGTGTAGACCAACTACCATGTCGGCCGTGAACTTCTATCATTCAATCAGTCCCCAGTGCAAGAAAGCCTTGGGGGAGTACTTTTGTACGGGAAACATAAACGAAAATTCCATTGCCTACGAGCATATCCATGAATATTTGACAATATGCAGCTCTATTCATGGCCTCTTTGATCTGAGGAATATCTGTGCGAAAAAACTTTTGCAGAACTTGAGCAAGAGAACCATGTTTGAAATATTTAATTTGGCCGACGAATTTGATTTGTCTGAGGTGACCGCCAGATGTGCTGATGAAATCATAGACAGCATCAATCATATTAATATGTTTCCAGAATTCATGTCTCTGTCAAATTCTCAAATGGAAGCTATCGTGAAGAGTCCTCAGTGCAAATCCAAACTGTGTTTTTGCGACGCTTTGTATCAATGGTGGCAGTTTGACATACACAATCGCAGTGATTTCTATGATGAACTGAAGCACAAGGTCAATGCCAAATTGTTTCCGATTTCAAAAAAAACGTCTGATAGCAGATCGTACTTGGTAACATTGTCACTAGGTAAAAGAAATAATAAAAACCAATTCTGTCCGGAAGCAAAAGTCATAGATGTGCTGCAAGAAAAGGAATACATAGGCAGCATGAAGAAGACTCTGGAGGTGGATAAAGGTTTTTCCGTATGCTGTCTGCAGCAAGACGCCTCCGAACCTCCATACATCTTTCTGTCTGGCGGAATACAAAAATCATCTAAAAAAATGCTTGAATTTGACGTGATTATGAACAAATGGAGAGTCTGCAGCAATATGAAGTATTCACGCTATTTTCATAATATGGAAAATGTCAACAATAAAGTATACGTGTTTGGTGGAAAATCCGGAGATAAAAACGTTTCTCAAATCGAGGAGTTCGACCGCAAGAAAAATTCTTGGACGACTGTTGGAAATCTGAAATGGAATGTTCACTCTGCGGTTTCCGCCGTATGCGGGGAATTTGTCTATCTCTTTGGTGGGAAAATGGAGACAAGGGACAATGTATCTGCCATCCAAGTTTTCGATTCCAAGACAAAGACCGTGGAAACCGTGGGCTATCTTCCAGTAGAGTGTTCAGGCGGCAGGTGTATAACTATCGGCAATCACATTTACATATTTACCGAACAGTGTCACTGCATTAAGTACTGTACCGAAGACAATCAAAACATGTTGCTGAATGCGCAGCCAGACTATCGCCAAGGGTTTGGTGTGTATATGAGTGGCCACAACATCTGTTTGATTGGCGGACTTGACTCGCAACAGAAGTCTCCCGACTGCAATCTCAAATACTCAGTTCACGAGGGAACTTGGACACAGTTTCCTCACAGTGGTGACAGAGGTCAAGAGATATTTGGCCAGTGTCTTGTGAGGATTCCCAATGACATACAATATATTCCTTTTAGCTGAATTTGTTTTTACACGATATATCAATGGTGCAATTCAATGGGTGCAACTGCCTTTTCTTGTTAAACAGTATTGTATTGTATTTATTTCACTGGTTTATGTGTTCAGTTTATTTTTTGAAATTTCATGAAACAGTACCTATATCTGTCCCTCTTTTATTTACAATGCTTGTGTCACAACGAAGTTTTAATAAAAGATATTTTTTTAAAAACGAAAGAACTGGTTGAGTTTTCATACATCAATTCATCTTCTGATTCAATGTATTGTGTATTTTTATGTTTTTTTTATTTTCCAGAATAGGACAGGGATTTATTAAAAGCGATTACGGGAGTATTAATGTAAGAGTGCAAAAATGAAGGATTATCAAATTATGAAATTGTTCATTCCAGTCACTAGAGGTAGTTTTTCTTTTCGAAGAAGAGTTTGACTTTCCCACTTCTCAGACACTTTCAATTTCTCAAAGACACATTAAAAACACGTATGTGTACCTTATATTTGTGTTGTGGAGACTCTAATTCCGTATTTTTTGTCTACATAAACGTCCTTTTGGGGACATGGGGTAAAATACAATATGTCGATATAGTTTTTAAGAATACACACATTATTTCTTATGCTTAGCAAGTTTTACTCTGCAAATGTAAAGATAATTTAACTATCTGCATTTAGATATATTTCATGTTTATCGTTAACATGACATTGTGCATTAGGTTTAGAAGAAAAACAAATCCTGCTTTATCCTTCAGTGTTCTGCATCGGTCAGTTGTACTTGTATGCTGACCTGATCGTGTTAATTAATCCTTTTCAGTTGGGATTAACGTGATTTTATGATGGCAACGCAAAATATTATTCGTCTCCTCATAATGCAAAACATGAAGGTTGCGAACTTACAACGAACTCTGGTCCATTAGAAACTTGATCGTTATAATACCATTCATTGACGGCATTATTTCAAAGAGCAACCCTGAACTCTAAAGTTCTGTAAATCAGCTTTATGCTTTTGTTAAAAGTCCACATACAAATAGAGTTTATTGTTCGGGGCAGTGCTTTAGAATATTTTTTGTAAGACATTACGCGTGCTTTAATTATTATTATTTTTTTAAATAACGCACACGTGAATATAGTATATCTTGTGTATACTATGTTTATAGAATAGATAGAAAGTTGTTGATCATAATGACAGACAAACTTCTTAAAATAGCTTTTATTACCTGTTTATTTTACGTACCAATATGCACAGCAAGCAGTATCAAAACCTCCTTGTCAGTAAACAAGTTGAAAACCCCACGACACAGCTATCGATGTTTCTTTGTAATTATTGTTTAGTGAGGCAATGCGATATCAGTGTGAGTGTTATTTCAGCATTACGATATCAATATGATTGTTATTTCGATAGTATACGTAATTGATATTTCGGTATTATACGTGTTATCAGTGTAATTATACGCGATGTCAATGTAATTGTTAAATATCTCTTTGATGTTGTTTTCCTATAACGACACAAAATATCATTGTTTTTCGTGGCAAAATCATGTTTTTTCATCCGTTCTAATGGGATTAAAATAATGTCATTTGTTTTTACTGTCCTGCCAAATAAAAGGAAACAAGAGGTCAACGTCACATAAACTGTACTTTTATATTCGTAGGTCTTGAATAGACTCAGTTCAAACGATTTAGCATAGAATTTCTTTCCACTGGAAAATATAGATCTGAATATAATTCCCCTTCGGAAAAACGGAACCAGGCCTCCCTAAGAAAAAAAACCAGTCTATAGAATGTCCCTTAATAACAAAGATCGTGCAACTATCCAGTTTTGATTTGATTATTATAACTATCTACAAATACACTAATCAGAAAATGTTATGGTCAACAAGAATAATGTATCCAACAGATACATATATCTCCATATTCCTACTATTATATTAAGATGCCCAATTATTAAGTTGGAACAGTGTGTACATATCAGTACCCCCTCCCTTCAAAAAAAAAATGCCTGAAACAATAAACTACCTTTAAAAAAGTATAATAGTACAAACAAAGCATAAAAATCATGATTGATATATATATATATATATATATATATATATATATATATATATATACAAGTCATAAAGGTGTCTTAATCTAAATATAGAAGTGACAGTAAGTTGGATTTTCTTTAATTTATATTTAGATATAGGCTATTGACCTACAACATGTGGTATCTCTTTAGTCAGAGCTGAAAAGTTGGGTAAAATTCCTAAAAACCTAGCTTCATCAACCCCGGATGTAAAAGATATGCAAAGTGAATTTTGACCATCTTCGATCATATACTACATGTATAATATTTCCTCATTTACTTTAAGCGCTCCCTCCCCTTGAACCTGAACCCTGCATGCTGGATGCCCTCGATAGGCTCAGAGACCCGTTTCCCCATTACATTTCGGTCCCTGTCAAGTCATATGACAGGTGGAATATTTACTCATGTGACCTTTACACATTCATTCAATGTAAAATACCCCTTCTATTACGTATGACATATATATGTACAAAGGTTTTAAAAATTCCGCTATGTGCGATATTGTGTACAGGTAAACATTTAGAGGTGAATGCGGAAATTCTGTCTGTGGCAATTGTTAACATGGTTCATAAAACCGGGTTATTTCCCGGGAATATTCATTTATCTCTTTACAAATCATTTAAATTTAAAATTTAAACTCAATCTATTGAAAAAGTTGTCTTTCTGCTTTCCACACACACACACACACACACACACACACACACACACACACACACACACACATATATATATATATATATATATATATATATATATATATATATGTGTGTGTGTGTGTGTGTGTGTGTGTGTGTATAAACAAACATCTAAACACTTTTCTGAAAAGTGTTTAGAGTGTTTGTTTTTAAATTTTGCTCCAACAAAATAGACTTTATATATATATATATATATATATATATATATATATAACACTCCAGACACTTTTCTGAAATATTTCGACCGTGTTACGGTCTTCATCAGTCGTGTTTATTGATCATAGCAACGTAACACAAGTCTACATGCACAAAGTACTACGACGTTACAAAACGTATTACAAATGAACAGTAACGTCATAGTTGAGGTTGCGGGTAAAACATGGAAAAGGGCAAGAGTCCTCAAAATGGATATGTGTACAATTTTAAAAATATACGTTAACTAAGGTACCAAGACTGTATACAAAGAAGTTAATATTTAGCCGAAGTGAAACACAATCAGATACATTCAATTATTTATCAGTAATGCTATATACTTATAAAGGCTAAATCCGTAAATATATATGTAAAGATAATACCAGTTTAAGAGTATATATATTTTTGTACATGCATATATTATTAAAAAAAAAATTATGCATCAACTATGACGTTACGTTTCATTTGTAATACGTTTTATGACATCATAGTACTTTGTGCATGTAGTCTTGTGTTACGTTATGATCAATAAACACGACTGATGAAGACCGGTAA
This sequence comes from Ostrea denselamellosa, assembly GCA_024699665.1. NCBI lineage: Eukaryota > Metazoa > Mollusca > Bivalvia > Ostreida > Ostreidae > Ostrea > Ostrea denselamellosa. Next base: position 5,152,013 of record JAMZEH010000054.1, on the reverse strand, counting down.
CACGGTCGAAATATTTCAGAAAAGTGTTTAGAGTGTTTGTGTGTGTGTATATATATATCAAATGTCTTGAAAATACCTCAATTTGAGAAAGAAAGAAAAACAACTTCACATACACAACAGATCTACAGATCTTGTTTTGAAAAACTAGAAATTTGCTCGGTCCATTATGTGATCTACTGAAATATTCATAAATCCAATGAAAATACCGATATTAAATTCATAGACATAAAATTTAAATGAAACACTGGGGCTTACAGACCCCCCTCTGGTTTTTCAACTTGTCCTTTCGATTTCCGAGTTAAAATATGTAACCTCGGTGCATGATAGTATTGAAATCTGCTGAATGTCCTTAGCAATTCTTTTCTTGGAATAAAAAAATTTAGCGTATTTTAGTTTTGAATATAAATACGATACAATGAGTTGCATGTATATAGCGTTATCGTATATCTTATCGTTCGATACACGGCTGCATTTTGAAAGAAGATGATTCAAACTTTTCTGATTTCGTTGTTGATTTTTCTAACTTTTGTGGCTTTGAGCTTGCTATTAATGATAGAGAGCAAGAGCGACAACTCGTATTCAATACACGATGTAAAGAGTAATCTTGTTTCAGAACATAAAAAAAACCCCCATTTTCTACGAATTTCAAAACTGTAATATTTTATACGACATGAAGACATTGACTTTATATACCACATTTCTAATACTAAATTAACTTTACGATTCCTCTTCACGATTCATAATTTACGATAATAGCAAATGATATTTTCATCAATATTTAAAACAAATATCCTCATGTTTAAATGTTCCGATATGTTTAAATTTTTGTATTATTTTTAATTTTTTTAAATTTTTTTATTTTTACACCTTCCACTACATACAAACAAACAACATTGACAGATGACACATTCAGCTAACAAGTCAGTGATAAAATTATTAATGTATGAAAGCATATATTTATGGTGTGAAAGGTCTTTTTGGAGAGAGAGAGAGAGAGAGAGAGAGAGAGGTACAAATGTATCATTGTCTTAGCAACAGATTTTGATAAAAATACATAAAATTTTGTATTATTGAATTCTGTGTTCAAAAGAATTCTTTAACGGTTTTTAACATGGTTTGAACATATTTTTATTGCATATATAGGATATATCAGGTTCGAACACACGTTCTTACAACTTACGAGGTTCTCACCTAGAATGGAATTGTTAACAATTGTCCTAGAACATGCATAAACAGTAACTACACATCTACATAATTATTTTGAAAATCTGAATTCAGTATAAATTTTTGCACTGTAAGGAAAATTTTGTAATAGATATTAAATTAGTAGTAATTAACTGAGCATTTTCCCTTCTTATATATAGTAGTTGCCACCCTGTTTCTGGATTCCTTGGATGACAGACTAGGTAGATCCGTTACCATTCTAGCTGCAAGCTGGGATATTAAGGGCCTTATTCTAACCAGGATCCCGTGGGGCCATTTTGCATTGAAATCTTATGTTTATTTTGAATTGAAATTCATCACGAATTCAGATATCTAGACTTGAATAACGCTTTAACTGGATAAACTATCCAATAACTGAAGGAAATGGGGATCTTACTGAAACAAATGACACCACTATTTAAAAGGACTGCGTTTATGAAATATCAAAGACAGTTACGGTTACAATTAGCATGTGTTTCAAGTGTGTTATTCAAAAGTCGTTTATTTTCTCTATTGAGAAATACAATTTCATGTTTTGAGTTTCGATGGGATATTTGGTCATGTGATGAATTTCTATAATGCCAGGTAGATTTCACCACGAACCAACTTCATATCATATTCCAATGAAACTAAAAAAAAAATTAAAATTACCATGTTATTTCTTATATATCTATTTTGTTTGTGTTCTTATCGAGCTTATGTAGAAAATAACCGAAATAACGATCGGAAAACACAAGATAAAGTTCGTTAGATTAATTGGGAACATTATCTAAGAGAATAATATTATAAGATATAAATAATTAATTCAGAAGGAATGAAAAAGATGAAACGGGTATAAAATAAAGGTAATTTAAAGCGTCAAGCTAACTCAGTTGAAGACAAGAAGAGAGGAGTAAACTACATGTACATTCGTAATGTGATTTGGTCAATCGCTGATAGAGAAACCCTGGCGTTGGCCTAGCCTACATGATGTTGAAAACGCAATTGTTGAACACAGATTTCGACAGGCTTTCAGAGGATTTGAGAGAACTGACGGAGGATAGATGGGTCAAGTTATGAACGTTTTTGCAAGTAACGACATATTCATCGTTAGGACTCGTGATTGTACCATTCAACTGACAGATTGAGACGAAGTGCAGGAAGGATGCTTTTTTATCTCCAGGGTGTGCAAGAAAAAATACACACGAACTGATAGAGTTCTTGTTCACTTGAGAGATTTCTGTTGTGGAATTTTAATGAAAACTCACACCAGCGCCCTGGCATGACCATAAATTTTGGAACCTCGGAATCTGCCTCTCTCTTGATTATTACGGCCGTTCTGTGTACGTTATCATCAACATAAATAAATAGGCCTAAATCTCTGCCTCCATTTCTTCGTTTCCAATATCAAAGTCATCGTCTGAATTCGCCATATTGCAGAAGTTGCAGTTTTAGTTGTAGACGATATTTAAAAAAACCCGACTAAACGGTTTGTTCAATGTTTGTGTTTTATTTACGAATGAAATTCTTAATTGTTTACGAAACAAACTGTATACAAATATTCTGACGTATGTTTGGTTTTTTAATTTTGTTTTTGTGTAAGCAAGAAGCCAGTAAATGTACCTAGTGCAATTGACCCAAATACTCTTTGAAGCTGTGATTGCGTGGACACGAAGTTCCACGCAGAAACACACACACACACACACACACACACACATATATATATATATATAAAAGCACAAGTGTACGTTTTCATCGTAGCCAATCAGAACATTGCTCGGCTTTTTCCACCAAGAAGGGATAAACCTTCTTTCCGACTTGACGAAAAAGTCCGAATGAGGTTCAACAGGGTAGCAGGTGACTGTACAAATGAATACCATCGTCATCTTGCATTTTTATCGGAATCAGCAATGTTTCATACACAAGAGAATTAAAAAATGTTCTGTATGGTTTGTGAAAAATAGTTTTAATGTTTTTAATAAAAAAAAACAAACGATCAATACTATGGAGTCTAATTTATTAATATGCACATAGAACTTTACATGGCATCAAATTCACCTCAGCAAGGCTCAACAAAAGAAGGGATACATGTGTAAATGCTGATGTTTATATCTTAAAACGGACATCACTAATTTTGTGAAGTTATACTGAGCTTTTAAAATGAAAAATGAAATTCCATGAATATTTACTTGCCAAATTTATATAATTCTTTAGCAGATGCATAAAATTTTCCGCCCAAGAAAGGGGAGAGATGTTGATAACTGGAAAATGCAAAAAAAATGATCTGGTTTAAAAAAAAAAAAGGAAATTCAACCAAAAGGGGATGGGTAGGTTGCACCCCCCTCCAGTAACTAATCCCTCCTCTAGATCTACTACTGTCATTGGACTAAGGTATTTTGTTGCCAGATTTATATCACTGAATTATGTAGATGTATGAAACTCAAATTAACTTACTATTTACACTAGAGAAAAAATTGTTTTAATTTATTTCAGCCTACAATACGTTTCGCTTAGAAACATATGCCTATGGTCCATGAAAAAAGTCTTATGTGACCGACTCCATGTCATCAAAACTCGTCACTTCCGCTAGAATTGTCATATTATATGGACACACATTGGCAAATGTAAATATGAAAAATAAAGATCCTAAATCGTAAGCAATAATCGGTACTAACGCGCTGGCTACAAGGTTCCGCAGGTCGTTAGTTTAATCCCGGGCCCGGGAGGAAGTGGGTATTCTTATTTGATGAACTTTTCTGATAATGAAGTCCTTACCTGTTAGTCTTGTCTGCATATATACAAAAGTTACTTTTGAAAAACAATTCTTTCTTGAGTGGTATTGATGTCAATGTCACCGACCTGTACTAAATGAAATCCGTACTGCTCTATTTTTTCTCTACGGCGCTCATAACCCCACCCAACCCCATAACCCTCACCACAAGTACCCGAGAGACTCATGGGAAGGCATGAAAAAAGGCTAAAGGGCAGACACATTTGTGCCACTTTATCATTGGCCTGGTTTTTGGGGTATGAAGATACAGCAGGGTCATAAGCAGCCCCATATCCATCCGATCTAAGAACACGTTTCACGTCTGTGAGAATCCCGTCCACTCCTGGTACATCGTGTAGGACATCTTTTAAAATGACAAAATCGAACTTTTCCGTCCAGTCCTGCGGAAGTTGCCCTCCAGATGCGCATACAAAGTGGATATTCTGTATCCCTTCATTGTGAAGTTGTGTGTTAGCTCGGTCAATGGATATGCGATCCATGTCGACCCCATAAATTGTACTGTTAGGATACTCTTTTGCTATCTGTCTAGCTTGTTTTCCATATCCGCAACCTAAATCTAGTAGTGTGAACTCGTCACCTGTAAAAGAAAATCTCAGAGAACAGTTTATTCATAGATGATTAGAAAGGACAATAGGTACAACGTATCAAAATAATATTTATACAATCTGCCTACCAGGTTTCAGCTCTAAGACGGGATTCAAGGAATTTGTCATCCAGTGCTGAATAGCAGTTGGTGTGTTAAATCCATCGACGAATTGGAGGAAGGGCATTGAATAACCGTAACCTGGACGGAATATTATATTGTATTAGTATTCATAACGAGTATGGGATATTGGAAGTCCGCCGGGGAACTAGAATCGCAGTCTAGGACGAGCCTGTGCCGAGTCTTTGACCATGATTCTTGATCCAGGGATGGGATTTTGTTCCCAATGAACGATTCTATCAATCTCACTCCGGACACTCCTAAGACCAGTGATAATGTGAGAATAGACTGACATCTTTTTAATGTAGTTGGGATGTCAATATTTTCAAAGAAACACCACCATGAGGGTACTCCTTTCCATTCTCAGTGAGTTTGCCCATAAATGTTTATTACTGCTAAAATTATATTTGTATATTTTCAATTTTTTTAGGCAATGAAAATAATTTCTAGTCATTGAATCGGGACATATTACGCATTGTTAACAACGAATGGCTCATAAAGTGTAAACTTTTCCAACTTACTTTATATCGTATAAAGTAGATGACGGTTTATTATGTTAAAACTGTCCCAACTTTCGTTAAAGTGTATGGGTAGGAATTACAAATTCTGTCATTCCTTATAATGCATTTCTTCAAATCAAATTCATTGTCATTTTCCCCTCTGTTTAAATAATACAAGAGACCTATGAGTCACATTGTTTATCTTAGTCACCTTGGCCCAAGTTTAAAGGTTTTCCCGATATATTCCCATGTAAATTTGATCCCCTATCGTGGCCCCACGTACCCCTGGGGCCCAAGATTTTTATAAACTTGAATCTGCACTATGTCAGGAAGCTGCAATGTAAACATTGCCCTTTCTGACACAGTGGTTCTTGAGAAGATTTTCCCTATTCTGGCTCCACCCTACCTTCGGGGGCCATGATCTTTATAAACTTGAATCTGCACTATGTCAGGAAGCTGCAATGTGAACATTACCCTTTCTGACCCAGTGGTTCTTGAGAAGATTTTCCCTATTCTGGCTCCACCCTACCTTCGGGGGCCATGATTTAAAAGCCTTGAATCTGTTCTATGTCAGGAAGCTGCCATGATGTAAATTTGAACTTTTCCGGCCACTGGTTTTAGAGAAGATTTTTAAATGACACCACATTATTTTTGTTATTATATCCCCTCTGAAGGGGGCATGGCCCTTCATTTGAATAAACCTGGATTCCTTTCGCCCAGGGATGATTTGTACTCAGTTTGATTGAAATTGGCCTGCTGGTTCTGGACAAGAATATTTTTATAATTGGTCAGTGTATTTTTGCTATTTCGCTCTTGGCGAGGGGCGTTGTCCTATAGTTGAACAAATTTATATCTGTGCAAATTGGTCCAGTGGTTCTGGAAAAGAAGTCAATATGTGAGTTTACTGACAGAGAGGGACGGACTATGGAATACGGGTGTTCAGAAAAGATCATTTGAGCTTTCATGAAATGCCGTTTTACAAGTAAAATCAAATTATATCAGAATATGATTGATGCAAAATGAATTTCGATTATTTTCATCATAATTTGTATGCATGGTGGATAACTTTTAATTAAAGTTGGGATTATCAAAATATAAAACAATGTTTTCGACAAACCTCTAGGGCCATCAACACGTATTGCGTTCTCCAAAAGTGGTATTGATTCACTTAACATCGTAAAGGCTGTTGCGATATGTCCTTGTGATCTCAATACTGACTCCTCGTAAGGAAGAGAAAACCTTTCACCATCATGAACTTTGACAATTCCTGCTGCGACCAAGCAGCTTAGCCACTCTTGGATGTACCTGTTATGTATACAAAGTATGTGTGTGATCAAATTTAAGTTAATTAATAAGTTAATTTGTTTTAGACACACACACACACACACACACACACACACACACACACACACACACACACACACACACACACACACACACACACCAAGCACTAAAACTGCATTTGAAAAGCATTAGAATGTTAATATCATTTGTTGAAAGTGTTCTTGGCAGTTGGTAAGTAGACACAAGAAGTAGTAAATACAATGTAGAAGTAATCACTATGACCATTTTGACCCCACCCTGATACAATTAAATCCCCTACCCCTGTGACAATCGAACATGTTTGATGTTAACTTTACCAAAACTCTATGTGGCATATTATACGCTAGTGGAATTCTAAGACTCAAATATACCCTGATTAAAATAAGATCTTTGATCCGCTCCGGTAACATATTTCTACAGAAAGCACTTTGAGTAGCGACTTAATATCGGAGTCGATTAAAGATTTTATTTTTATCAGACTGCACATTATTACTGAGAATGGGTGCGTGAACGTGCCCTGCAATGGCCAGGACAGAAAGAATACTCGAAAATCATATTTATTACGATATGAATTATCTTTAGTATTTTTAGTTTACCTTCGGTCTTGTTGCATAAGAATACACTGTCAAACACGAAATAATCTAAAACTATGGTGTATTAAAAGCCCTAATGCCTCACCTTAATTTCATCTCGGCTCGCTTACTAAGCTCCTCAGCAGTGCATGGCTGTTGGATATTAATGAAGTGGTCAATGATCCCTGTCTTATATCCAAAACCAAAAACAAATGCACTTAGTCCGTCTTTCACCATTTGTGTAATATCAGGAGAATCGGAAGAAAATGCCATTAGTTTTGCCTTTTCGATTCGGTAGTTGCAATAAATGGGTCGTCCTGTATGTGGCTGTGTAAGGAGACACATTTAGATACTTTAATGAATATGTGGGCCCACCGCTTTTTCCGTCTTCCGAATTTTTTCTTTCTCTTAATTCTCCTCCCCTACCCCTTTCTTCACCTTCATACTCCCATGTCCACATCAAATTTATCCAGTTATTTGACAGCGTGTTACCTCTCTTCTTTAGTTGACACATGAAACATACACAATTTTGATACGTATAGTGTTATGAATCAAACAATACGCATGCTTGCACCATGTCGAGTGCTTGATTTGCATATCATTGCTCAAACGTGGTATTGTTTAATCAATTATTATTTTAGTTAAAAGTGTATTTGCAATGGACAGCAGAGTTGTTACTGCACGATGACACATGTATTCACCAAACGATCGACATTAAGAAGTGAAATGACGGGCTGTCAGCTAGGACCTTAAAAACGAAAATTCTCTGTCGCGATGGTATTGGTACATTCAAGAATCCATGATTTGAATGTATTAATGGATCAATTTATCCATACGTGGTCAAGTGATGTTTTTGTTCTACCATGGCAACAACGTACAGAATGTTTTAAAACGAATCCTATCTTGAAAATCTACCTCAGAACTTCAGCAGCATCTTTTTGAAATTTCGTACCACGTTGGGACCGGACGATGGTTTAGTATACCATATAACGAAAGATTATGTGTTTTATTTACTTAATACAAAAATTACAGATGAATTCCATTTGTCTTAGAGCGTAGTGCTATGTCCAGCAAAAAAATCTCATGTATCACTTGCATTGTGGTTTGAGCGAATGAATACTTGAATAGAATCCATTTATTTTCTAAAAGCCCTGAACGCTAATCAAAGGTCAAATTTTGTGGAACTTCACGTCCAACTGGTGACGTCTCAAGATGAGAAATAATATTACATAAAACCCATTAAATTTCATTCAAGAAAGTTGGGTACTCGTGCTATCATCGATCGCAGTCAACACCCAAATTGAAAATTTGGAAATAACTATCAATAGCTGTTTACCAACGGTCCACTATGTCTAGTTGAACTACGTGAACGTGGCTCTTCTTACGTGTGTGTAAATATGTATATGGGTTTGGTTTTTTTTTCTTAATAGAATTCCATCTCGTCCTTACTGTGTTCTGGCATTAATTTTACGTTCATGCACTGTGCGTGCTTTGAATTAGAGTTATGGACGAGAACACATATAACATAGTATACGAACACATGCTGGGAAATATACCCAATACCATTCATGGAAATATTGTCACTTGTGATTAAAAAGAATCACTCTAAAAGAAGTACAATTTTCAACTGGAAGAAAAATATTTGTAACTCTAGCAATATTTACATTTTTTTTTTATTGTGGATACATGTATGCAGTATAAGATATATATAAGATTTATATTAGATACAATTTAATCCTTTGTACCTTACATATTTATATATTTGTTTTTCTCTAAATTCATAGAAACTAAACTTGTTCCCTTTTTTGGCCATTGCTATCCATTCTTATGAGGACAACTGTAAATGTTTCTCAAAGATTATTTTATTGATAAAAATACATAAGAAAATACGAAAGTTATCAGGATATGAATGCAAAAGAAGAAAATGAATATTGATCAACCTCCTGGAACATATTCTTTATAATACATACAATTAGTTTAATACAGATATACTGTTCAATATCTTCACCTTTACATAAAAAAAAGTCATGACTAATTTGAAACTTCGTGGGGATCCGGGTTAGAATAGGTCTTCAATACCCCTTGTTTGTCGTAAGAGGAGACTAAATAGGGGCGTCTTTCGAATGAGACCGTGAAAACTGAGGCTCCGTATCACAACAGGTGTGGCATGTTAGAGATCCCTTCCTACTCAACGGCCTTAAACGCCAAGCATAGGTCTAAAGATTTTGGCTTTCACCGGCAGTGGTGACGTCTCCCTATCAGTGAATGTTTTCGAGCGGGACGTTGAACAATATACAAACAACTAATTTTAGAAACAGTTCATTACTTGAAGTATTTGAAACGGGTAGAAGAATTGTACGGGCAAAATCTATCTATCTATCTATAATATGTATGTACACACACGTATATATGAAAAATTGAAGATAACGATTAGTGATCAACCTCATAACTCCTAGAAAGAACTGCAAGTTGGGTAAACAAGGACCCACTGGATATGCCAGAGCTTTATAACGACCATAGAATTTGCGAAATACTTGACTGATAATGGAATGTTGCAACATAAGTATGGGAAGTTAACTATAGAGAGAATGAAATCATCCCGTTTTTCATAAAGTGTAGCTGTTAGTTTGCCATTAACATCTATTTTCAAGATCCAGTTTTGACTGTTAAACAATGATTTCGTGTTCTAAATTTCGCTAGAGTTATTGTATCATTAACATTTAAAAATGTCTAAACTGTCCTCAAATTTTAAACATTCTTGAAATACTTTACAGCTTTTGAAGATTTTTCAATCTCAACAACCCAAAATTGATTAACCTGATCAGATAATGTCCTTTTAGCAGCATTCTTTTCATCCACTTGGAGTTAAAATTTCGTGAACACCAGATATTATATAAAGCACAGTCACTCAAAACATTCTGACATAATTAGGCCATGGAAATAACAAATTACTGAAGAATCATGTTTTCATCTTAGACCATATTTGGAATTCAGTGGAAATCACCATGCAGCTGGAAAGTGGGTCCAGAAAGGCACTGGATTCTAGAATGGAAATGCAATGGTTTTGGTCTAGATGATGACAAAAGACAACATCCTGGCATTTTCTGCATTCCTGCAATTTTGCGTTTCACGTGTCTAATTTCCAAATAGATCAAAAATAACTAAATATCTTATATATGTAATACTATTTCCCAACATTCTTCAATTTATATACCATCCTACTTACAAAATGAGAATGTTGATCTTCGAACACTTTCCGATAATCTTAACTACCCATCGAATTTCTGTTGCCAAGCTAAAATGTTTTTGTACCCCGCAACAAAGTTGTGTGTATATATGTATGTATGCATGTATATGTGAGGGGTTATACTGGAATCGTCTGGCCGTCCGTCTGTAGACGCATTGGTTTCCAGGCTGTAAAGTGTTATCCACATCACGTAGTCAACATACTATTCACGCAGACATGCTATACATACATCCCCCTTGAAAACGAATATGATCCCTATTTGTTTTGGAATCAAAAGGTCAAAGATCAAGTGTACCGGGCATTGAAATAGCAAAATCGCTTTCGGGTTCTTACGGGTTATGGACTATCCATGGGACGAAAATGATCCCTACTGATTTTGGAGTCAAAAGGTTAAAGTAACACCCTTTCCAATTGGGTTTGACAGCAGGGTTAAGCGGGGGTATTGTTAGTGAGCAGTACCCAGTACTTCTTGTTTCATACTTTGATAAACCGACAAATTAAATTTGGTATGTTTTATGCATAAGGATGCATCTTCCATTCATTAGCATGTGTGCATAATTGCAGGCTTTCATTCCAGAGACACAGGTAGCTTCTTAACACTTCTGCTACGTACATGTATTTGTGCTTGCCAATTTTATCTGATTCTCATATACCTTAACACTGGTGATCAACCGTTTTGTCTTGTGTAAACTGCTACATGAACATGAACCCTGGCTCTATTAATCTCCGAGCGACAGGATATCCATATTCTGTACAGGTAAAGCGGCTCCGAGAGTTTCAATGGAAAAACTGAAAAATCAAGATTGCGTCGCGATTTCTAATCTTTACTTCATTTTCTGCTATTTTAAAGTATGATGAAAATATATTTTAAAATAAAATCTGCAGTTCATAAAAACCCATTTTGAAAAGTTTACTGCTGTGTTTGTTTTCCCCCCGAAAAATCCAGGTAAATACTCATAATACCTTTCAAGTTTCATCAGTTTTAGAAACGAATGATGAGATAGTCACCCCTTCCTATTACATGTACGTTATCTTAGACAATTGTATTTATTTACACACACACATAGTACCCGCCACTATTTTATGTTACACATGGCCAGTTTTAACGACGCCGAGGATAATGACTGTGAAATACCTGAGATTGTCTCGAGTTTAAGGATTCAACCTTTCCGTTTCGAAGTCACCAAGTGTTCGACCTTTATCTCATCGGAATTCAAAATTCAAAATCAAAAATCAAAAAACCGAAAATGACTCGGTTAGAATTTTTCCCCGCCGCAAGCCACAAAGAATTGGTAATGTTCTACCAAATGATAACTTTTGTAAAACAAAACAAACAAACACCCCCCCCCCCCCCCCCTCAAAACAAGTCTGACTAAGCCTTTTAATATTACCGCCTATTCAGATTATATAGATGCAGGAAACACTAGGCTTTCTGGTGTTTACTATTTTTTGAGTAGAATACCTTATAACAGATTTTTCTTATCATAGGATTGTAGTGTTACTTATTTGATATGACTACAATAGGAAGCAAAATTGCTGTCAAATGGAGAGAAAAAAACCAAGTGAAACAGTAGATGTTTTTTTTTCAAAAAAGGACAAATACATAATGGTGTATTATAATTACAAATGAGAGAACCGCAAAACTATAAGAATCTATGAAGTAAGTTAAGATAGCCTGTGAAACGTCGGTTGTCTTAAAATCTTTCAACACCCCAATCTAGTTAAAATCAGATATACTATAACCGTTACACTGGCGAAGAGTTTGAACTCAATCGTTGTGTTGCCTTCTGTACTAGTGGTTTGGTCACATAAATAAGTACGAGTGGCGCCCTCTACATTTCCTCCAAGAGAGATGGTGGCTCTTTCAATTATAGGCGGTTCTGCACAAAGTGCTGTAATTAAATGAAAAGTAATGTTATAAAAACAAATTACGTGATGTGTAATTCCTCCAAGAAAATGATGATGGAGGTAATTCGGCAATTAGAACGCGGGAGGTATTTAGGAGTCCATGATACAGAGAGCGTGATCATCATTAGAAAGATTTAAACACTAGAAACCATGTACAATAGTCTTGATTACTATTATTAATAAACCAGTTTTCAGGTTTTTTGGTTATACTAGGCGATAATATGTTACGTAGTCACTTAAGTTTTACTAAAGTGAAATTCTATTTTAATATCAAATCCATTCTAATATTTCCCACATGTAAGGTAGATTACGTGGGGAATTATCCTAATGTTGGTGACAGTTTTATATAGGTAGAGATAATAGGCGATAAGACCTGCAAAAACATTGAATTTATGTTAAAAGAACTAACTAAATGGTAATAGCTTATTTCATCCTATTTTGTTCAGCTTATGATAACATTTTCATGTTTAGCATGACTTCTACGTATATTAGGAATGAAAATGACATTCAAGTTCGTTTTAAAAAGAATGCATTGGTTCAGCTCGTATACCTTCAAGAGGCATTGATCTTGCTAGCTATAGTATGGGCTATTTATTAAGCTCGTATTGTTATTGAAGTCATTAAACTTCTTAGTATTATTTATCTATTCTGCAATGTTGTTGTATTCTTATAAGACTCACTAAGCTTGTTGACATTGAATATTGACTATCTATTCTGTTTGTAATGTTACAAGTCTTCTAAGCTTGATAGTCGTGTGTTCGAGCCCCGCTCGCGCCATGGCCGCATCAAACCTAAGACGTTAACATAGGTATGTGTAGTGATTGCTCCTTCGCCAAACGCTCGGAATTTAGGAGTGAAAATCACAGGTCTTTCGGATATAACCCTACAAACGGAGGTCCCGTATCGCAGTAAGCGTTGGTATGTTAAAGAACACTCACTGCCATGGCTTGATCATTGCTAAGCATAGGTCTAAATTTATGGTACTTCACCTACAGCTGAAGACGTCTTAATATGAATGACAAATTATCAACGGGACGTAAAACAAACAATCAATCAATCTAAGCTTGTTGATATTGACTACCTATCCTGTTTGTAATGTTACAGGTCTCACTAAGCTTTTAAATATTGGCAATCTACTCAGATCGTGTCGATATAGGAGATAATGTACGTTCTAGTGTTAACATCTTGTCGAGGACGTTACTTTATAACAGATCCATTTAACCATTACTATTATTTTGATTACAATGTAATATTTACCAATTTATTTGATATATCACAATACATGATGTCAGCTAGAAAATTACTACATCATATTATGGAAGTACCAGTAAATAGCGAACCATTGTAAGTCAGTCTCTCTCTCTCTCTCTCTCTCTCTCTCTCTCTCTATATATATATATATATATATATATATGAATAAGATAGTACAAACTTCTGCAGTAAAGTTTCGTGCTTGACCGTCGTCCGTCAGGGTCACAAGTCGTTGTCGAGTCACCTGGCGAACTTGTGTTTAGATTACAGAAATAAACATAAGTGGCGCCCTCTACATTTCCTCAAAAAACCGTCATTATCTTGGCTCTATCGATTTCAGGCGGTTCTCAAGAAATTGCTGTAACTGAGCAAAAGTTGGTGTTACTGATAAAAAAGACAAAGACATGATATACAATACCTTCGACAAAGTGATGCAGGAGATGAATTAGGATTTTGACTTCGCTACACCTGAGGGGCTTAAATCATATGAGAATGAGATACATAAAAAGGTCCTTCGGATAAGGCCGCAAAAACTGAGGCCTTATGTCAAAGCAGATGTTGTATGGTAAAGATCCCTCCATGCTCAAAGGCCGTAAGTGCCGGGCATAGGCCTAAATTTTTTGCTGTATACAAGTCTAATGGGTTTCTTGTCGAGGATCAATATGTTTAATATGTAAATATATATCAGAAAGGAATGTAATTTAATGAAACGTTTCAAACTTCATATGTTGCCGTCAAACATTTGCTCTCAACTGTCAAGAGATTTAGACGACCCTCACGTGATGCGTTCATCCAATGACAAAGCCTCTAAGGCAAAACAAATTTTTATATATTGTATGTAGTAATACGCACATCAACATTGAATTTATGCATTAAAATAAAACAAAACAACACCAAATGGGAATAGCTCCTTTCCTCTCATTCATATCGCCGCATCATAACACTCTCGTTTTTATCTTGACTTCTGTGTCAGGTGTAGGGAATGAGAAACACATGACTGCACATTAACACCATGTATTGGCTTAGTTTGTATGGCCCCAGAAGTAACTAGGATACCTAAGATTGGCTATTCATTCCGTTCGTATTACTAAAGGAGTAATTCAACTTTCTAGTATTTGATATGAACAAATGAAGATAAACAATGATCAACATCATGATTCCTGTAAAGAATACAAAATTAGGCGTAGGGGCAAACACGGACTCCTTAATACACGAAAATATGGAATCCCGTGATGAGTAAGAATCCCCTGTTAACCGGTAACACCCGTTGTGAGCCCTCTTTTCAGATTGGATCATTGTAGGAGTAACCAAGCTTTCCACATTTAAGTATTGACAATCTACACATGATCAGCTTGTGTCCCTATAGAAACAACTAAGCTTTCTACCATTGGCAGTGTATTGAGGCAGTTCGTGTAAGCTTTCTACCATTGACTATCTATGTATATCGTGGTATTACAGTAGTCATTACGTTTTCGAGTTTTGACTTCCTATTCATCTTGTATCTTTACAGGAGTAAGTAAGGCTTCTAGTAGTCTTTAGTCAACTCGTGTCATTAATGGATACACTGTTTCTAGTATTGGTTATTTATTCTGCTCGTATTGTTACCGAAGCCATTAAACGTTTTAATATCGAATATATATTCAAGTCGTACATGTATCGTTACTTTAAATATTGACTGCATATGTAGGTTGTATCGATAAAGAAAATATGACTTTTACATATTTACTATCTATTCAGGTCGTATCGTTTCAGGAGACACTCAAAAAGTTAACTATCTATTCAGGTCGTATCGTTTCGGGAAACACTAAGTTTTCTGTTCTTGATTATTTATAAAGCTCTCACCGTTACGAAAGTCTAAGCTTCCTAATATCGACTATATTACTACTGGGCGGAAAAATACTTCAGGGTATCATTTCTCGCTGATCAAGCTGATACTCTTATTGTTATTGTGCTTTTGGTACTGACAACTACTGGTATTTTACTGTTAGTACTGCAAATACCTCTTGATATGGAAAAATGATGATAGTTGCTGTCTTTTGACCATGGGCTCTGATATTACACTGATAATTACTTAGAATTACTGTCGGCATTGAGAAATGTTGTAGTTCCCTACAGTAGGTTTGAAAACGGGAAGGGCCAAAATAGACATTAAACGTGATGTCAATCAGGGACTAATTCTTATTCAAGATGTTACATGCAATTTCATTGGTAAATTAGTATTCATTAACCTAATGTAATCTTAAAGATTCTAATATACTTCACGGCCGCGGACGGTGTCATCATACCGGGTTCGATTTCTTTATATGATTATAATAATCCAATCTATAATCCATCAATGTGTCAGGAAGTATGATGAGTACACTAAACCACAATACAAAAAATAAAGTCTCTATGAACGCTTCATTGCCCTCTACGACCCCTTCATCATGCAGTGATTTTATCTCAGCACATCTCGACGAAAGCGAGAGGATATGCTACATACTTGGTGCCACGGCGATATCCAAAATGACATCTCAGTCTTAGACCAAATTTGCATGGGAGATATATCTAGTGATGCACTCTTTAATTCTAGTGTCAGAACCACATAATTTCCATGCTGATTGTTTGGAATAAGACATTCTTTAGAATATAATGACAAGTAACTACATCCCTGTACTCTATTGAAACCAAATTTGTTTAGATATTACACCTAGTAAATTTTTTTACCCCTATGACTACCCCGAATTTTGTGACCTACATCTGTTGGGTGATTGACAAGGTTAATTTTAGAGAGTGGGTTAATGTTTTGCACTCAGTAACATTCAAAAGTGACTACATGCTCAAACGTGTCGAAGCACTGATCTTACATTAAACAATACTTGCGTCACATGAAGGGTATGACCTATTTTAGATATTTGGTGGACGATTGACCACAATAACGTTTTAAAGTAAGATATTTTTTTCACAAAACCTTCTCAAATCAACAAGATCTAAAAGCATGACTTTACAACACTTTGCGCGATCATTCCTTACGATAAAATGAAGATTCGGCATTTTGACATCATATAAGCTATCACTTTTATCATAATGGAAATGGGAAATATTCATATCTTGTGATCAGACATCTAAACATTCGTTTGTGCAAGAGCATGTTCTGTGTATCATCAGTTTTAAATCGAGGCAGGCTACTGACAAATAAGTTGATGTTACAGGGGTTTCAACAGTCTCGTTTAAAGTCAGCATTTCGCAAATTCTATGATCGTTATAACGATCTAAGACAACATGTCATTTGGTTATATGCTGTCTTATGCGTTTCATACCAATTGTTAGGCCGTTGTTTACATGCTGATTTTGACTACGTATTAATCCCTTTACTTCATCACGACCTAAATTTGCAGCCCTGTCACCGGTAATGGTGACAGCCGCCGGATAGCTGAAAAATTGCTCAGGCGGCTATAAACAAACAAACAAACAAACAAAAAATACTTCATCACGATGTAGGACACTCGATTTGTGTGATTGCTCCATTTGACTGATCAAAATATAGGGTCTGTGTTTGCCCTATTCTTAATTTTGTATTCTTTTCATGAATTGTGAGATCACTGTTCGTTATCTTCACAATTTATTTTGATTTACTCATATTTGCTGGTGTATGATCAATCATGTTATATATTAAGATAAGTTAACCGTGATCCATGCTTCAAATGACATCCTATATTTTCTGGATGACTAACATTGCAGTTTGAGTACGCTAATGTTATTGCACTTGATGTACATTACTTCGAACCATTTCCTGACTAAACAGTCATAGAGGTTAAATCGAAAATTTTTATTTATTTTCAATGTATTATGTTTTATTTTCGTATTAATATATACACATGAAAAGTGACAGAGAACAAAAACAAGGAGGTGGATGAAGTATCAGGTGATTTATATCTAGGCACTAAATCTACATCTAGGCACTGTGAAGTTTGTTTTTATTAAAAGGTTTGGTTGCAATAATGGAAGTATATTTATAAAAAATACATAGTACGTTGGTTGTACATTGTATATTGTTTACCATCCCGCTCAAGAATTTTTCACTCATTTCACTCATTTTCACCATTGCCTGTGAATGGCTGCAGAATTTAGGCCTATGCTCGCCCCCTTTAGTCGCCTCTTACGACAACTGAGGACAAATTTTATCCCTATAGCTGAAAAACAGGGTGTAGTCCTGAACTTGAAATATGCTGGAATACAAGATTTAACGTTTTTATAACTAAGAAAGTTGCTTTTGTTAACGGCATCTATTCCTTTATTAGTAAATTTGAGTTTAAGGAACTGGCGGCTGAATTTGGAAGTATGGGTGTTATACCCATAATCCGCGGTGGTTTAAAGAGTCTCTATAATTATAGAATTCAGTTTATATTCTGATGTTAAAGAGTCCAAGCATGGGCTAGCTTTGTCTTCTTTGAACAAGGTATTCACAACTCTCAATGAAACAGTAAATTTATGTGCGAATATGATGTGGACCTAATTATCTGTTGACGTAAGGTAAGAGTGAATGTCTGACATGTCTGAAAGTCTAACATCGTGCATACTTCCCCCGTGTGGGTCCGGAGAGATAAGAATTGGGCCCACAGTATCCGCTGCTTCATCGTAAAAGACGACTAAAAGGGGCCACTGGATGAGACCTGAGTCGGTGGAAGAGGGGATCCTGGTGGCTGAGGTTGATGGGTGTTAAGGTTACAACGCTCATTGACAAACACTCCACTTTGGCCCTATTTTCATCTAAACGAGTTTGGCCCGGCACGTTCAATCGGCTGGTCACGCCTAGCTTGTTTTTGTTTCAATGTATTGTTTGTGGTTTAATAATGATGGGAATAAATTGGAAAGTCCCTGTCTTCTTGTCTTGTAATGAAGACTATTTATTTCAAATTCAAAATTACATGTACTTAATATATATATCGTGCAAGCGGTGACTAGGGTCAATTGGGTGGATACGTCCATCTGAATATAACACCGCTGTATCCTCCTGGTGTTCGTCTTCTGCTGGGATGTCCCCAGAAGACACATCGCCCTTATTGGCGCTCCGAGGCGAGCGGGAAGCAATGGTGTTGAACCAAATTTACTTCATTATGGCATATAAAAACCCCAACAAAAGAAGACTTGTGGGAAGATGATGACTCTGAGTCAGGAAATGAACGATGTGAAAAGTGGGCAAGATTTATTATTTTATCAACACTTGACGAAAATGAAAAGCCTGTGACTTTGAAAGGTATTATTGGAGAAGCCCAGTCAGTTAAAACAAATGAAGAATGAAACTCTCCTAGTAGAATGTAACACCAGAAAACAATCAATTGTTTTACAATCTGCTATCAAATTTAGTGGAATAAAGGTCATTGGAACACCAAGTTTCAGGTTAAACTGAAGCAAAGGAGTCATTAGAGACAAAGGACGTGGACTGTGTGACTTGGGGGAAACAAAAATTACAAATGAGTTGAAATCTCAAGGTGTTCCTTCAAACCAAACGAATTAAATTCAAGAAAAATGGAAATTTTATTCCAACTAACACCTACATTCTTGATTTTGACACACCAAATCACCCTGCCAAAATTATTACTGTTTGATGGTTGAAACATTTATCCGAAATCTTTTACGTTGTTTGAATTGCCAAAAGTTTGGCTATTCATCAGATCGATGCAAAAATGAAAATGTATGTTTCAGATGTGGTTCTGAAGATTGCGTAGAAGATCGTTGCAAAGAAGAACCAAAATGTGTCAACTGCGGGGAAAAGCACCCATCTTCATCAAAACAATGCAGTGTAACAAAAGAAAAAAGAGATTCAGAAATTAAAAGTTCAAAAACACCTTAGCTACCCTGATTCGAGGAAACTATTAATGGTAACATCCAAATGTTCCATATGCAGCTGCTTTAAAAACAAAAAATACAAGAGATTGCTTGCAAAACCGATCCAGTAATACTATCTTCCAAACAAACCAACTCGAATGGAAATGTCGAAACACCTTTTGTTGCTTCCTCCACTTCTACTTCTTCTGCTTCCTCCAAGCCACAAGTTCCTCCAAAACCAAAAGAGTCCAATGTTCCAAAACGATTGAGTAAACAATCAGAACAAAAGAATAACAAAGACTCACCAAAACCAACTAAATCAGTTAACAGAAATGATACAATCCCAAAAGGGATGAGAGATCCAATATCTGTTCATAACAGATATAACATTCTAGACGAAAGGATGGACACTTCGTCCTCTCAGTCCAGAAGCCACAGCCTCTCTCCATCAAGATCCAGAACAAGGATCAAAATTAATTAATCATGCTTCCGTCTAAAATCATTTAATGGAATTGTAGAGGTTTAAAAATTATTTTTAATGAAATATCATTTCTTATACACAAATTTAATCCAGTAGTCTTCAAGAAACACACCTAAAACAAACTGACAATATAACTTTAAAATATTACTCCTTATATAATCACTATGACACATGTGGTGATCGAGCAAAGGGTGGATCAACTATAAGTGTAAAGAACAATATCTTACATAGTGAAATTAATCTAACAACTAATTTACAAGCTACAGCAGTTCGTGTTTCTCTTCATAAAACCATTATACTGTGTTCAATTTATATTATCCCAAAATGCAAATTAGAATTACAAGAGTTAAACAATTTAATCAATCAACTCCCTTCTCCTTATCTCATTATAGGAGATTTTGATGGTCATAATCCCTTGTGGGGTAGCGATAAGTTAACTGATAAAGGCAAAAAGCTGGAGAATTTTGGAAATCAAAATAATCTTTGTATTTTAAATAATGGTTCCAATACTTATCTTTATCCTGGAAATGGAAATGAAATCTATCGACATCTCTTTAACAGATCCTACTTTAGCTGGTGACCTTTCTTGGACTGTCCACAACGACTTGTGTGGCAGGATCCCTTTCAATAATAATCAAAACTAAAACTGGAAGCTAAATAAAACAGATTGGAATCTATTAGACACACTTTGTATTGAAAAATAAAGGAAGACACATTAATCATTGAAAATGATCCTATTTTAAAGTTTACATATATCGTTTTAGAAAATAGTGAAAAACCTATTCCAAAAACCTCGAAGAAAATTAAAAAGCCATGGTTTAATGATGCAAATTCTTCCTGCTTGTGTTTTGCTTTGAATGTCCTATAAAGTTTCTTTTCTAAATTTGTGTTGGACGGGGATACATTAATACGTTTTTTTTCTGTTTTTGATCGCCTCATTACATGCTTTGTTTCTAAATTAATTTCACACACCTCTATTAATAAAGTATGGAATGTAATTAAAATTTGACTGATTAAATATTGTTTAAAGTCCCGCTTGAGAATTTTTTACTCATACGGAGACGTCACCATTGCCGGTGAAGGGTTGCAAATGTAGGCCTACGCTCGGCGCTTACGGCCTTTGATCTTTATCGTGCCACACCTGCTGTGACACATTACCGTGGTTTTTGCGGGCTCATCCGAATGACCGCCCCATTTAGTTGCCAGTACAAGCAAGGGGTACTGAGAACCTATTCTAAGATTAAAAGCAAAAATACAGGTAAACAATTCATTCATTTAAAAGTCAATAAAGACACAATCACTGATATTACAGACATATCCAATACCATCGCAAATTCTATATCTACAGACAGTAGTACAGTGTATAATATCTAATACAGATATTAGATATTAGATATTATACATTTAACGACTATCTGTATTAGGTAATGTACACAGTACTAATGTCTGTATTAAATATACACTGTGCTAAGATCTGTATAAGATGTTGTACACGATAATACTGCCTGTACTAGTCATACATTATACACTGTACTACTGTCAGTATTAGATTATATACACCATACTACTGTTTGTGGTAGATATTTTACACTGTACTAACGTCTGTATTAAATATACACTGTATTAGATATTGTACACTGTACTACTGTCTGTATTAGATATTACACACTGTAGAACTTTCTGTACTTTATGTATAATATGTAATATCTAATATCTAATATCTGTATTAGATATTATACACTGTACTACTGTCTGTATTAGATATTACACACTGTAGAACTTTCCATATTAGATATTATACATTGTGCTACTGTCTGTATTAGACATTATACGCTCTACTACTGTCTGTATCATATATTATAATTTCTGTATTAAATATTATACACTGTACTGCTCTCTGTATTAATTATTGTACGCTGTATTTGTTTTACATTTTATACATTGACCAACTGTCTATATTAGATATTATATACCATACTACTGTGCGTATTAGATTTTATACACTCTACTACAAAGTGTATTACATATAATACACTCTACTATTGTCTGTGTTAGATATTATGCATGGTACTATTGTCTGTATTAGTTTTTATGCACTAGAGTTCTATCTCTATTACAAAATATACGCTGTACTATTGACTGAATAAGATATTATACACCATCCTGTGTGCATCAGATATCATAAACTTCACTACTGTTAGATATTATACCCTATATTGTTGTCTGTATTAGATATTATACAGTGAAGTTCTGTTTGTAATAAATATTATACAATTTACTACTGTCCGTAATTCGATATATTACACCATATTGTTGTCTTTATTATAGATGATACACTGTACAACTATATGTATACACTCTCCTTCTCTCTCTATTAGATACTATACATTGTACTACTTTCCGTTTTAGATATTATACAACATACTTCTGTCTGTATTACATATGTAGATATTATACACTTTACTACTGTCTGAAGTGGATATTATACACTGCTGGTCTGTATGAGGTATTATACACTGTGTTACTGTTTGTTTTACAGTGTTACATATTATAGACTGAACTACTGTCGGTATTAAATATTATATATAGCACTGCTGCCGTATTACATAATATACAAGGTACTACTATCTGTATTATATATTAGGCACTGTACTACTGTCAGTATTAGATATTATAAACGGTACTACTTTCTCTATTATTTATTATACACTGTACGTCTGTCTGTATTACATATTATACACTGTACAACTGTCTGTATTATATATTATACACTGTAAATATTCATGTTCGCATTAGATATTATGTTATACTCCATATTGTTGGCTGTATTAGATATTATATATGTACTACTGCCTTTATCAGATATTATAAATTGACTACTGTCTGTATTAGATTATATACACTGTAATATTTTCTGCATTAGTACATTTTACTAATGTCCATTTTTTATATTATAAACCACATTGCTGTACTAATCTCTATATTAGATATTATACACTGTGCTACTCTCTCTATTAGATATTATATATTGTAGAACTGTCCGTATTAGATATCATACACCATACAACTATTCGTATTAGATATTATTCACCACACTGCGATCTGTATTAGACATTATACACTTTACTACTGTCTGTATCATATATTATACACTGCACTACTGTCTGTATCATATATTATACACTGCACTACTGTCGGTATTAGATATTCTACACTACATTATTCTCTGTATTAAATATTATACACTGTACTACTGTAACTATTACATATTTTACACAGTGCTACTGTTTGTACTATTACACGGTACTACTGTCTGTATTAGTTATTATACACTGTACAACTGTCTGAATTAGATATTATACACCATACTCATGTCCATATTAGATATTATACACCATAGAGCTGAGTGTATTATACACAGTACTGCTGTCTGTATTTGATATTATTCACTGTACCACTCTGTATTAAATATTATGCGCTGTACTATTGTCTCTCTTATATATTATACACTGTACTGCTGTCTGTATTTGATATACACTGTACTACTGTCTGTATTAGATATTATACACTGCATTAGGTATATTACACTGTACTATTTATTGTATTAGATATAACACCTTTTACTACTGCCGTATTACATATTAAACTCGGTACTACTGTCTGTATCGGATATTATGCACTGTACTACTGTCTATATTAGATATTATACATCACACTGCTGTCTGCATTAGGTATTATCAACTGTACTAATGTAAGTATTAAATATTCTACACTGCACTACTGTTTGTGTTAAATATGATACAATGTACTGTAATAAATGTCTGTAATACATATTATCCACCATATTGCTGTCGATACTAGATATCATATACTGTCTTTATTAGATATGATAAACTGTACTACTGTTTTTGATAGTATACGTCACACTGCTGTCTGTATTAGATGTTATACACTGAACAACTAACTCTCTGTATTTGATATTGTACACCATACTACTGTTCGTATTAGATATTATACACCATCTGAGATATTATATTCTGTACTACATTATACACTCTATTACTGTCTGTATCATGTATTATACACTGCACTACTTTCTCTATTACTTATTATACACTGTATTAAATTCTGTATTACATATTATACACGGTACTACTTTCTCTATTAGATGTTATACACTGTACCGCTTTCTGTATTAGATATTATACACTGTACTACCGTCTGCATTAAATAGTATACACAATATTATACACAATACTACTTTCTGTATTCTGTACCCTGTACTACATTCTGTATTAGATATTATACACTGTATTAAATAGTGTATTAAATATTATATTAATACTGTTTGTTTTAGGTAATATGAACTGTACTTCTGTTTGTATTAGATATTGTACACTGTACTACTGTCCGTTTTTGATATTATACATCGCACTGCTGTCTGTATTATATTTTATACAGTGTACTACTCTCTATATTAGATATTATACATTGAGCTACTGTATATAATAGACATACACTCTATTACTGTCTGTATGATACACTGCACAACTGTTTGTATTAGTAACATTCCCATTCCAGTGCATATTTCGCGTAAGCCCAATCAGTTAAAGCAAAGGAATCTAAACCAAAGAAAACTGATTTTTCCGATCAGAAACAAGATTGTTTCTTGGAATAACCCATCGTAGACGCAGAAGTGCCAAATTTTACTTAACAGGCATAGACCGTGAAACTACTCGGGATGCCATTATAAACTATGTGCGAGACAGTAACATCCGAGTGACATATCTGTCCTTATTCCAGTCAAAATATAATCTAGACTGTTTGTCTGCAAAAATCCATGTTCCTGAAGATGAACGTAAAACAGTATGTGCGCAATATTTCTGGCCTCCTGGAGTCAAATGCCGTCCATGGATCAATGCACACGAACGACAACAAAGTTGTGAAAATAATTTATAGACATACCGTTGGTAATGAAAAATCTTAGACAATACATCATGTTGTACCGTACTTTATTCTATGTATATATGTTACTTACCATACTGAATTGGAATGTCAGAGGAATTATGTCCTCTAGTGCATGCTTGACAAATCTTTTACGCCTATCCGACTGTGATATTGCTGTAATCTCAGAACATAAAATACCCGAAACATGTTCAAAAGTCCTTAGTTGCATTGCCAAAAATTATACTTATACAGCAATAATTGAAAAATCGGAAAAAAATAATGAAATAGGCAAAGGAGGTGTAGCAATATTATACAAAAAATCCTTAGAATTTTACACATCTTCTGTACACACAAACTCCAATAGAGTTGTTGGTATTTGTTTGAAAACTCCAAAACATATCCCTGTGTATGTTTATGGTGTGTATTTGCCTTCCGAAAACGATATTGATCAATATGGAGAAATATTAAATGTACTTAACGGATTATTCACTAACTACTCAAATCATGGTCACGTTATTTTTGCTGGTGATATGAATGGAAGCATACTAAAAAAGATGCTGACAGGACCAATCCTTACAAATCAGCCGAACTTACAGACTTTTTCATGAAAAATAACATGTATTCTGATATTACTATTAATAAGTCAAATCAATATCAAGATGTTTATACATTTGTACATTGTAAAACAATGTTGGATTATATAATTGTAAGTGAATCCCTTAAAGATTATGCAATTATAGAAGACGGTATGATATCTAGCACCTCAGACCACTTACCAATAATAGCTAAGGTTGAAATTTTGGAAAATCCCCATATATTATTACCAAACATGTTTAAATGGCCTGCATGGCACAGAATATGCATAGATACAAAGATCAATTACTATGACCAACTAATAAAACATTTAGACCACATTTCATTAGATGAAAATAAGGTGTTGTCTTTAAATGATATAAATACATATTTGACAGAAATTGTAAACACTGTGATAAAAAGTGCCAGATTAACTATCCCCATGTGTTCATACAATCCTCATACGAAACCTTATTGGAATCCCTCTGTAAACGAAGCCCATAAGAAAGAAATGGAATTAAGAATCAAATGGATCAAATGAATCAAAAGGAAGACCTCGGGGCATGCAACATGCATCATATGCCGAATACGCGCAAAAAGCCAATTTCGTCGCTGTCAAGAAACGCTCCGCAAGAATTTATTCCAAAAACATATGAGGCCGGAATTGATATTAGATTATTTTGGAAATTCGACAAAAATCACGTCAGTCAAAGTTATATCCAGAAATACTATTTGCTGAATACTTTTCCACTGTGTACCGGTCCGAACAAAATGAAACGTTCAATTCTACAACAACATTATACAAGAATATAAACGTATTAAAATAGAAGAAACTCAAAGTTCTGTTGATCTTCAAGGAGGACATATTACAGAAAATGAAGTCTTCGATTCTATATCATCATTAAAGAAAGCCCCTGGTCCTGAAAAATTCAATCAGAACATTTAATTCATGGAAAAAATGTATTAGCAAAACATCTATGTGTACTATTCAACAATATAGCAGTACAGTGTATAATATCTAATAGAGACAATAGTATCGGGAAGAATATATAATACAGACAGTAGTACAATGTAGAATATCTAATATTATACCGTAGCACAGTGTGTAATATATAATACAGACAGTGGTAAAGAGTAAAATATCTAATACACACAGTGTATAATATTTAATACAGACAGTAGTACAATGCTAAATATCTAATACAGATAGTAGTACGGTGATTAAAATCTAATACAGACAGCAGCAGAGTGCATAATATCTAATTCAGATAGCAGTATGGTGTATAATGAGTAATACGGAGAGACGTATGGTGTATCCTATCTAGTACAGACAGTAGTAAATTGTATAATACCTAATACTACAGACAGTAGAACAGTTTATAATATCTAATACAGAAAGCTGTATGGTGTATATGATCATGAGAATGGTGTATAAAATCTAATTCAGACAGTTGTACACTGTATAATGTCTAACACAGATAGACGTACAGTGTATAATATCTAATAAAGACAGTAGAAAAGGGTATAATCTATAAGACAGTCAGTAGTAGAGTGTAAAATATGTAATACGCACAGTAGTGCAGTGTTTAATATCTAACATACTACTATTTGTGATTAATATCTAATACAGACAGCAGCGTGGTGTGTAATATCTAATACAGTAGTACAGTGTATAATATCTAGTACAGTGTATGATATCTAATAGATAGAGTAGTTCAATGTATAATATCTAATACAGACAATAAAACAGTATAAAATCTAACATAGACAGTAGTATGGCGTATAACGTCTAATACGGATAGTAGTTTGGTGTATACTATCTAATACTGAGAGTAGCATATTGTATACTACCTAATACTTCAGACAGTAGAACAGTGTATAATATCTAATACACACAGCTGTATGGTGTTTAGTATCTAATACGGATATGAGTATTGTGTATAATTTCTGACTAAGACAATTGTACAGTGCATAAGATCTAATACGGACATGAGTATGGTGTATAGTATCTAATACAGAGAGTAGTTTGGTGTATAATATCTAATGCAGAGAGTAGTAGAGTGTTTAATATCTAATACAGAGTGTAGTGCAGTGTTTAATATCTAATAAAGAGAGTACTACAATGTATTATATCTCATAGAGAGAGTAGTACAGTAGATAATATCTAATACAGACCGCAGTATGGTGTATAAGATCTAATACAGACAGTGGTACAGTATGTGATATGCAATACAGACAGTAACACGGTGTATAATATCTAACAGAGACAGTAGTATGACGTATAATGTCTAATACGGATAGAAGTTTGGTGTATACTATCTGAGAGTAGCATATTGTATAATACGTAATACTAGAGACAGTAGAACAGTGTATCATATCTAATACACACAGCTGTATGGTGTATAATATCGAATAAGGACATGAGTATTGTGTAATATCTGCTTAAGATTCAGACAGTAGTACAGTGTATATTATCTAATACAGAGAGTAGTACAGTGTATAATATCTGATACAGACCGCAGTATGATGTATAATATCTAATAGAGACAATAGTACAGTGTTTAATATATATTACAGAAAGTAGTACAGTGCATAGTATCTAATACAGATAGTGGTATACTGCAGAGAATGTAATACAGGAAGTAGTACAGTGTATAATATTTAATACAGAGTGTAGTACAGTGTATAATATTTAATACAGAGTGTAGTACAGTGTATAATATTTAATACAGAGTGTAGTACAGTGTATAATATTTAATACAGTGTAGTACAGGGCATAATATCTCATAGAGAGAGTAGTACAGTTTAATATCTAATACAGAGAGTAGTACAGTGCATAATATCTAATACAGAGAGTAGTACAGTGTATTATATATCCTAGAGAGAGTAGTACAGTGCATAATATCTAATACAGACAGCAACATAGTGTATAATATATAATACAGACAGTAGTGTGGCGTACAATATCTAATACGGACAGTAGTACAGTGTATGACTTCGAATAAAGACAGTAGTATGGTGTTTAATACCTAATACAGCCAGTAGCACAGTGCATGATACTTAATATAGAGAACAAAATAGTGTATAATAACTGATACGGATAGTGGTATTGTGTATAATATGTAATACAGAGAGAAGTACAGTCTATACAATGTAATACAAACGTCAGGGTGGTGTATAACATCAAAACGGAGAGACGTACAGTGTGTAATGTCTAATAGTAATATCTACTACAGACAGTAGTAGTGTTTGATATCTAATATAGAGAGTAGTAAAGTGCATAATATGTAATAAAGACATTATGGTGTATTATATCTCATACAGACAGTAGTATAATATCTAATACTCACAGTTGTATCTTGTATAATATCTAATACGGACATGAGTATGGTGTATAATATCTAATGCAGACAGTTGTACCGTGTATAGTACATAATACAGAACGCAGTACAGCGTATAATATCTAATACAGAACGCAGTATAGTGTATAGTATCTAATACAGAACGCAGTATAGTGTATAGTATCTAATACAGAACGCAGTATAGTGTATAGTATCTAATACAGAACGCAGTATAGTGTATAGTATCTAATACAGACAGTAGTACAGTACAGTCTTTAATATCTAATGCAGGGGGTAGTACAGTACATAATATCTAATACACACAGTAGAAAAGTGTATAATATGTAATAAACAAAGCCGTATGGTGTATAATATCTAATAAAGACATGAGTATGGTGTATAATATCTAATAAAGACATGAGTATGGTGTATAATATCTAATAAAGACATGAGTATGGTGTATAATATCTAATTAAGACAATTGTACAGTGTATAATATCCTATTCAGACAGCAGTACAGTGTATAATATATAATATATAATACAGACCGCAGTATGGTGTATAATATCTAATACTGAGAGTTACACGGTGTATAATATCTAATACGGACATGAGTATGGTGTATAATATCTAATTAAGACAATTTTACAGGGTATAATATCTAGTATTCAGACCGGAGAACAGTGTTTAATATCTGAGACAGAGAGTCGCACAGTGCATAATATCGAATACAGAGATTGGTAGAGAGTAAAATATCTAATATAGACCGCAGTATGGTGTATGATATCTAAAACAGAAAGAAGTACAGTGTTTAATATCTAATACAGAGAGTAGTACAGTGCATAATATCTAATACACACAGAAGTACAGTGTATAATATTTAATAGAGAGAGTAGTAGAGTGTATAATGAGAGTGCTGAGGATCAATTCTAACAACCTGGATCCCCACGGGATCTATAAAATGTAATACAAACAGAAGGTTGGTGTATAACATGAAAAACGGAAAGTTGTACAGTGTGTAATATTTAATACAGAAAGTAGTAGTACAATGTATAATATCTAATACAGACAGTAGTAGAGGGTATGATATGTAATACAGTCAGTAATAGAGTTTATAATATCTAATACCCACATTAGTGCTGTGTATAATATATAATACAGACAGTAGCACAGTGTATATTATCTCATACAGACCGTAGTATGGCGTATAATGTCTAATACGGACAGCAGTATGGTGTATACTATCTAATAAAGAGAGTAGCATATTGTTTAATACCTAATACTACAGACAGAAGTACAGTGTATAATATCTAATACACACAGCTACATGGTGTATAATATCTAATACGGATATGGGAATGTGTATTATATCTAATTCAGACAGTTTTACAGTGTATAATATGTAAAACAAATATGTAATACGGCAGTAGTAGTATGTAAAATATTTAATACAGACAGTATTTCAGTGTATATTATGTAAAACAAATAGAAGTATAGTGCATAATATCTAATACAGAGACTTGTACAGTGTTTAATATCTAATACAGAGAGTAGTACAGTGTATAATATCTAACAAAGACTGCAGTATGGCGTATATCTTATACTTACAGTATAATATCAAATACATTTAGTAGTACGATGTAAAATATCTAATAGGGACAGTACTATAGTGTATAATATCTAATACAGAGAGAAGTACCGTGTATAATATCTAATACAGAGAGAAGTACCGTGTATAATATGTAATACGGCAGTAGTACAGTGTCTAATACATACAGTAGTGCAGTGTATAATATCTAAGACAAACAGTAATGCAGTGTATGATATCTAGTACAGGCAGTAGTACAGTGTGTAATATACAATACACGAAGAGGTTCAGCGATTAATATATAATACTGACAGCAGCGTGGTGTATAACATCAAACACGGAGAGTAGTACAATGTGTCATATCTAATACAGACAGTAGTGTACTGTATAATATGTAATATAGACAGTAGTGCAGTATATAATTTCTAATTTCAGACAGTAGTAGAGGGTATCTAATACAGACAGAATTATGGTGTATACCATCTAATACAGACATTATTATAGTGTGTAATATATAATACAGACAGTAGCATGGTGTATAATATCCAATGCAGATAGTAGCACAGTGTATAATATCTAACACAGAAAATAATATGGTGTATAATATATAATACAGACAGCAGTATGGTGTGTAATATCTAATACAGAGAGAAGTACATGCTATAACATCTAAAGCAGTGTGGTGTATAAACAGACAGTAGTACAGTATATAATATCTAATACAGAGAGTTGTACCGTTTATAATATATAATAAGGACAGTAGCACTATGTATAATATCTAATATAGACAGAAGGTCAGTGTAAAACATGTAAAACAAACATTAGTAGTGTATAATAGGTAATAAAGACAGTAGTACCGCGTATAATATCAAATGCAGAGAGTAGTATGGCGTATAATATCTAATACAGACAGCAGTATGGTGTATGATAACTAATACGAACAGTTGTATGGTTTATAATATCTAATACAGACAGTAGTACAATGTATTATATTTAATACCTACAGTATTGCAGTGTATAATATCTAATACAGATAAATGTACCGTGTGTAATATATAATACACACAAAAATACAGTTGATAATATCTAATACAGACAGCAGCGTGGTGTATAATATTTAATACAGAAAGTACTATAGTGTATAATATCTAATATAGACCACAGTATGGTGTAGAATATCTAATAAGGACAGTAATACAGATTGTAATATCTAATACAGAGGGTAGAACAGTGTATAATATCTAATACAGTGCATTACTATCTGTATTATATTTAATGCAGATAGTATTCTCTCTGAGAGATAATATTTAATAGAAACAGCCGTCTGGTGTTAATCTCTAATACGGACAGAAATATGCTGTATGATATCTAAAAGGACAATAGTACAGTGCATAATACTTAAAACAGGCAGTAATATCCTGTGTAATATCTAATACAGAAAAGCAGTACAGTGTATAATATCTAGTACCGTTTAGAATATCTAATACAGAAAGTAGTAGTGTATAATATGTAATACAGATATAATACCTAATACAGAAAGTAGTACAGTATATAATATTTAATACAGACAGTAGTACTGTGTATAATATATATTACAGACAGTAGTACAGTGTATAATATTTAATACTGATAGTAATACAGTATAATATATAATACAGACAGTAGTACTGTGTATAATATGTAATAGAGATAGTAGTTGATTATATAATATGTAAATCAAACAGTAATACAGCGTATAATATCTAAAATATACAGAAAAGTAGTGCAGTGTATATTACAGAAAGTAGTAGAGTGTATAATATCTAATACAGATAGTAGGTCAGTGTAAAATAACTCGAATAGACAGCAATATGGTGTATAATTTCCAATAAAACAGTAGTATGGTGTGTGATATCTAATACAGACAGTAGTACAGTGTATAATAACAAATACGGAGAGTAGTACCGTATAACATCCAATACACACAGTTGTACGGTGTATAATATATAATACGGAGAGTAGTACCGTATAACATCCAATACACACAGTTGTACCGTGTATAATATATAATACGGAGAGTAGTACAGAGTATAATAACTAAAACAGACAATAGTACCATGTAAAATATCTAATATAGTCAGTAGTAGAGTGTATAATATCTAACACAGACAATAGTATAATGTATAATATCTAATAGGGATTGTAGTACCGTTTAGAATATCTAATACAGAAAGTAGTAGTGTATAATATGTAATACAGATAGTTGAACAGTGTATAATATCTAAAACGGACAGTACTACTGTGTTTCATATCTAATATAGACTGTATTATGGTGTATAATATCTAATACAAACAGTAGT
This sequence comes from Ostrea denselamellosa, assembly GCA_024699665.1. NCBI lineage: Eukaryota > Metazoa > Mollusca > Bivalvia > Ostreida > Ostreidae > Ostrea > Ostrea denselamellosa. Next base: position 5,119,459 of record JAMZEH010000054.1, on the reverse strand, counting down.
ATCGTGCATCATATGTAATACAGACAGTAATACAATGTATAATATGTAATACAGACAGTAGCACTGTGTATAATACCTAAAACAGACAGTGTATAATTAAAAATAGAGACAGTAGTACCGCGTAAAATATCTAATACAGACAGTAGTACCGTGTATAATATCTTATATGGAGAGTAGTACCGTGTATAATATCTTATATGGAGAGTAGTACCGTGTATAATATCTAATATGGAGAGTAGTACCGTGTATAATATCTAATATGGAGAGTAGTACACTGTATAATATCTAATACAGACAGTATTCTATGTACATAGTATAATATCTAATATGGAGAGTAGTACTGGGTATAATATCTTATCGAGAGAGTAGTACAGTTTATAAAATCTAATTCAGACAGCAGCATGGTGTACAATGTCTAATGTATATTAATGTATATTATCTAAGACAAACAGTAGTAGAGTGTATAATATCTAATACAGATGCATGAGTAGTGTTAGGGCCATGTACTGGCTGCTCCACATCTCGCTTTTGTTATTTTATTGATTAATAAGGGTTCTAGTATTATGATTTACTTTGCTTTTGTATGACACTTTATTGAACATAATGCGGACTTTGTTGCCCTGAAAACTTGTATTTTATGCAAAATGTTTGTTGATAGTTTTATGTATTATGTTCACTGGTCCGTAACATCTACCCGACTTACATTTGGACAAATTGTTTTAGCATCGTCTTGGAATTTATCAGGGAGGCGTTCTATAAATTTTCGTTTACGACATTTTCTTAAAGATTTGTTAAGTTCTTAAACTTCATTTTATTGCATATTATGACGGATACATTTCTTCTTAATACTTGCTCTTAGTAGAGATTTTATTTAAACAATCGTTTCGTTGTATATACTGACTTTGTCGTTCTACGAGTTTTCACTTTTAGTTATTGTACGACTTAATACCGCTAGTAAGTCCTTTTTCTTAATTGTCTTAAAATATCTATCTAATTTTCGTATAATTTGTTTTTGTACAATTTGTCTTTTACCGTCTTGAAATGTGTTTTGCACTTCAAACAAACTTGTCAGAGACTAGTCATCGCACGCGACGAGGTACCAAAGCGGGACGGAGGTTCAATAGGAACATTCGAGCCATCATAGGCTGTAATACTATTAGATATCTACGTATTCAGCAGCATGGTGTGAACCTTAATAACATCGTGCAAATTGTGGTTTCAGAGGAAAAATATGACATTCGCAATATCCCCACGCACGTCACTGGCTGATATCTAGATGAATGTATTCGGCAACATAGGATAAATATCCTTGAAAACAATGTCAAAACCGCCAATTTAAGAAGGATCAAATTTGAACTAAGTTCGGCATGTAGAGGGCAAACTATGTTAAAAGTATGCTGTTACAATCCAAGATCAGTTAAAAATAAAACAGTTGCGTTTTCTGATTACATCAGTTCTAACAATTTTGATATCGTTACTGTGCTTGAGACATGGCTTGGTGCCCCTACTGATGGAGCATGCATTTCTGTACTAAAGCCGGTTGGATTCAAAATTACCCATATCCCTCGCCTGGTGGGGGAGTTGCTGCAATTTATAGGGCATCTCTGAAACTTGTGCTGTTGGGATCCATGATTGATTGATTATTTATTGCTTTCCGCCACACTCAACAATTTTTCAGTTATCCGGTGGCGTCCAGTTTTTGTTGGTGGAGGAGAGAACCCAGATACAATGTACCTGGGAAGAGACCACCAACCTTCCGCAAGTAAACTGGCAAACTTGCTCACATAACGCCGCGGCCGAGATTCGAACACGCGCCGACAGAGGTGAGAGGCTTTGTGATTTTTAGCCCGATGCTCTAACCACTCGGTCACGGAGGCCCCCTGTTAAGATCCACTCATGATAATAAATTTCCTTCATTTGAATATATCGACTGCAACATCGCCATAAAGAGTTACTCCCTGCGATTAGCAGTGGTATATAGGCTCCCTCCAACTAGACAAAATGGTCTCAAAACCAGTGCATTTCTGGATGATGAATGGCCGGCGTTTCTATCAAACTTTACAACAGCTGAGAACAACATCATTATTGTTGGTGATGTTAATTTTCATTTAGACATCCCGTCAAACCCTAACTCAGCAAAATTTACAAGTGCTTTGGAAGCCTGCGGCATGCATCAACACGTCACAAAGGCAACTCATGTAGCAGGTCATATACTGGATGTATTAATCACCAGAGATACAGACAAATCTGTCTCGAATATACAGATAACAGACCCTGGACTATTAACGAACACTGGGAGCTTGTTACGTGATCACCTTGCAGTTGTTTTTACAGTTGCTGCTTCAAAACCACCACCAGTTAGAAAAACCGTAACCTACCGAAAACTGAAATCGATCAATGTTGATGAGTTTAGAAAAGAAATCTTAACATCAGACATTTTGAATAGTGGAAAATACACAACCGATGTAGATGAACTGCGTACAACAATGGACTCGCTGCCCTCGTTGACAAACATGCCCCTCTTAAGCGTAAAACTATTGTGTTAAGATCGACTTGTCCATGGTATACTCCAGAACTCCACGATGCTAAACATTTAAAACGCAAATTAGAGAGAAAGTGGCGATTGACGGGAGTGACAATAAATCATGAAATATACAGAAATCAATGTTCCATTACCAACAAACTGCTATATCAGTCAAAAATCAATTTCTACAATGAGAAAGTAGAGTCATGCGGACGTGACATGAAAGACCTGATTAAAGTAACCAGTCATCTGATGGGTGAAATAACTGATTTGGTGCTGCCATCTGGTAAATATGCAAAAGATCTTGCTCAGGATTTCAGCGACTTCTTTATAAACAAAATTGAATGCATACGTAGTGAAATATCATCAACTAATTCTACCCAGTGCCATAGACATACAGACTACGACTACGTCAAGCTTGAAACATCGTTCACTGTAGAGCACTTTTCAGAGTTTACCGAAAAGGAAATTTCCGAAATAATTCGAAGATCTCCAAACAAGTCCTGTGAGCTCGATCCGATTCCTACGGGCCGAAAAATTATATTATGTACACTAAACCTGTTGGTGCTATCTGCAGGAAGCATAATCTTCAACACCAATTTTATGCTGATGACTCCCGGTTGTACATGACATTTAAACTGAAGGAGCCTGTGTCACGCAATGAGACTCTGCAACGAATTGAAGCATGCTTAAATGATATTGTATTGTGGATGAACAATAAATTTCTTAAACTTAATGCAGATAAAATTGGAGTGATTATCTCTGTACCAAAACGGAGTGCAGTTGAAGATTTAACCGTGAGAGTTGGGGACACATTCCTCAAACCATCAACAACAGTTAGAAATCTTGAAGCTATGCTGGACTCTCATTTGGACATGGAACAACATGTTAACTCTGTTTCACGAGCATGTTACATGCACATTCAGAAAATAAGTAAAATCTTAAAATATCTCACCATGGATGCTACCAAAACTCTGATAAATTCTTTGGTTACATCAAGACTTGATTACTGTAACTCATTGCTAAGCGGTTCTCCTAAATACATCCTGAACAAACTCCAAGACGTCCAAAATACGACTGCTTGTTTCATAATCAGGACATCGCGTTACAGCCACATAACTCCGATACTGAAGGAGCTTCATTGGCTCCCCATACATAGCAGAGTGGAGTACAAAGTCCTCATATACGTGTTTAAGGCGCTTCACGGACAGGCACCTACGTACATACAAAACCTGCTGAGCGTTTACACCCCAGGCAGACAACTTAGATCCCAGAATGAATCAACACTGGTTGTACAGAGAACTAGAACTGTGAGGTATGGTGATCGTGCATTCATGACAACTGAAACAAAACTCTGGAATGCCTTACCAAAACACACTAAGAAACTCCGCATCTCTGCCTGTGTTTAAGAGAGCCCTAAAAACTCACTTGTTCAGACTGATTTTACTATATCTAATATCTACCACTGTGTTTAAAAATTTTAAACTGTTTTAGATTATAGTGTAATTTATGGACTCATTTATCAGAAAATCCGAAAAATCAGAAAAAAATTCTGTTTTATATGTTTGGTATTTTTTTTTTTTTTTTACATGATATGGCATTTTATTATAATGTAAAGTACTTTTTAACGTGTTTTATACATGAAAAAAGTGCTCAAGAAATTTGGTACTTAATAATAATAATAATAATAAAAAGTAGTAGAGTGTATGATAACTAGTAAAGTCAGTAGTACTATGTATAATATCTAATACAGACAGTAACACAGTATATAATATCTAAAACAGACAGTAGTACAGTGTATAATTCAAAATAGAGACAGTAGTTCCGCGTAAAATATCTAATTCAGACAGCAGTACCGTGTATAATATCTAATACGGAGAGTAGAACAGTGTATCATATCTACTACAGACAGTAGTACAGTGTATAATATCTAATACGAACAGTAGTACTGTGTATAATATCTAACACAGGGAGTAGTACAGTCTATAAAATCTAATTCAGACAGCAGTATGGTGTATAATGTCTAATACGGACAGAAGTATCATGTATATTACGTAAGACAGTGGTAGGGTGTATAATACCTAATACTACAGACAGTAGTACAGTGTATAATAACTAGTAAAGTCAGTAGTATTATGTATAATATATAATACAGACAGTAGTACCTTGTATATCTAATACAAGTGTATAATATAAAATGCAGACAGTAACATGGTGTATAATAATTAAAACAGACAGTAGTACAGTGTATAATACATAATAGAGACAGACGTACCGTGTAAAATATCTATTTCAAACAGTATTACATTTTCTAATATCTAATACAGATAGCAGTATGCTTTATAATATCTAATACGAACAGTAATACAGTCCATAATATCTAATACAGGCAGTATTACAGTGTATAATATCTAATACAGAGAGTAGTAGAGTGTATAATATTTAATGCAGACAGTTGTACAGTTTATAATATCTAATAGGGACAGTAGTATGGTGTATAATATATAATACAGAGAGTAGTACAGTCTCTAAAATCTAATTTAAACAGCAGTATGGTAATACAGACAGTAGTCTGGTGTATACTATCGAATACAGACAGTAGTACAGTGTATAATATGTAATACAGAAAGTAGTACAGTGTATAATATCTGATACAGACAGTGTATAATGTATGTGTACAGTGTATAATATTTAATGCAGACAGTAGTACAGAGTATAGAATTTAATACAGAAAGCAGTATGGTGTACGATATCTAATAGAGACAGTAGCATAGTGTATAATATCTAATACAGACTGTACTGTATTATGGTACAGTGTATGATATTTAATACAGAAAGTAGGACAGTGTGTAATATCTAATACAGAAAGTAGGACAGTGTGTAATATCTAATACAGAAAGTAGAACAGTGTGTAATATCAAATACAGACAGTAGGACAGTGTATAATATCTAATACAGAAAACAATATGGTGTATAATATCTAATACGGACAGTGATATGGTGTAAAATATCTGATACAGACAGTAGTACCATGTATAATATGTAATACAGACAGTAGTACTATGTATAATATCAAATACATATATTAGTTCACAGTGTATTATCTGTAAAACAAACCCAAGTACAGCGTATACCTAATGCAGACATTAATACAGTGTATACAATCTTTATACAGACAATAGTGCAGTGTATATCTAATATAGATTGATTGATTAAATATTGCTTAACGTCCCGCTCAAGAATCTTTCACTCATATGGAGACGTCACCATTGCCGATGAAGGGCTGTAAATTTATGCCTATGCTCGGCGCTTATGGCCTTTGAGCAGGGAGGGATCTTTTACGTGCCACACCTGCTTGCGGTCTCATCCGAAGGTCCGCCCCATTTAGTCGCCTCTTACGACAAGCAACGGGTACTGAGGATCTATTCTAACACCCCGGATCCCCACGGAGTTATAGAGGCGGTAGTGCTCTAATATCTAATACAGTAGTAGAGTGTATAATATCTAATACAGACAGAAACACAATTTATATTAATAAATACAGACAGCAGTATGGTGTATAATGTCTACTACGGACCGTAGTATGGTGTATACTATCTAATATAATACCTAATGCTACAGACAGTATATAGTTTATAATACCTATTACAGACAGTAGTGCAGTGTATAATGTTTACTACAGAAAGCAGTATGGTTTACAATATCTAATACGGACAGTAGCATAGTGTATAATATCTAATACGGACAGTAGTACAGTGTCTAATATCTAACACAGAAAACAATATGGTGTATAATATCTAACACGGACAGTAATATGATGTATAATATCTCATGCAGACAGTAGTACTGTGTATAATATCTAATACCGACAGTAGTACCGTGCATAATATGTACCACAGTCAGAAGTACTATGTATAATATCAGACAGCAGTACCGTGTATAATGTATAATACGTCGGTAGTATGGTGTATACCATCTAATACAAACAGTAGTGCACTGTATAATACCTAATACTACAGACAGCAGTACAGTGTACAATATCTAATACAGACAGTAGTACATTTTATAATATCTAATACAGACAGAAGTATGGTTTATGATATCTAAAACTGACAGTAGTACAGTGTATAATATTTAATATAGACTGTAGTACAGTGTATAACATCTAATATGGAGAGTAGTACACTATAATATGTAATACAGACAGTAGTACTATTTATAATATCTAATACAGAAATAGAACAGCGAATAATACCTAATAAAGACATTAATACAGTGTATAATATCTGATACCGAAAGTAGTACATTGTATAATATGTAACAGAGACGGTAGTACGCTGTATTATATCTAATACGAACAGTAGTATGGTGTTTAATATATAATACAGAAAGTGGTACAGTCTATAATTTAGACAGCAGTATGGTGAATAATGCCTAATACAGACAGTGGTATGGTGTATACTATCTAATAAGAAAGTAGTACATTGTATAATACCTAATACTACAGGCGGTAATCAAATACAGACAGAGTATAATATATGAAACAAACAGTAGTACAGTGTACAATACCCCTTGCAGACAATGGTACAATGTAAAATATCTAATAAGGACATTAGTACAGTGTATAATATCTAATATCGTGTATAATATATAATACAGACATTAGTACTATATAAAATATCTAATACAGACAGTAGTTCAGTGTATCAAATATAAAACAAACAGTAGTACAGGGTATGATACCTAATACAGACGGTAGTACTGTGTATAAAATATGAAACAAACAGTAGTACAGTGCATAATTCCTCCTACAGACAATGGTACCATGTTAAATATCTAATGTAGTCAAAAGTAGAGAGTGCGATATCTAATACAGAAAGTAGTACAGTGTATGTAATGTATATGTAATACAGATAGTAGTACAGTGTATAATATCTAATACGGACAAGAACATAATTTATAATATCAAATACAGACAGCGGTATGATTTATAATATCTAATACGGACAGACGTACAGTATAATATCTAATACAGACAGTAGTATCGTGTATAATATGTAATACAGACAGTAGTACTATATATAATATACTGGACAAAAAAAAGTTAAGGATTTTGTGTCTGTGTTTGTGTCTTTCTTTATCTTTGTTTTCTGTCTGTTTTGTGTCTGTGTCTTTGTTTTATGTCTTTGTTTTGAGTGTCTGCGTTTGTGTTTTGTGTGTCTTTGTTTGTGCCTGTGTCTTTGTGCCTGTGTCTTTGTTTGTGTCCATGTATGTGTCTGTATCTGTGTTTTGTGTCTGTGTTTGTATCTGTGTTTTGTGTATGTGTTTGTATTTTTTGTGTTTGTTTTTGTGTTTGTTTTGTGTGTTTTTTTATGTTTTTGTTTTATGTCTTTGTATACGTCTTTGTTTTATGTCTGTGTTTGTGTCTTTGTTCTGTGTTTAGTCTTTGTTTTGTGTCTTTATTTTGTGTCTGTGTTTGCATGACAGTTTGTGTCTCCGTTTGTGTTTTCTGTGTGTCTGTGTTTGTGTCTTTGTTTTATGTTTGTTTTTTGTGTCTGTGTCTTTGTTTTGTGTTTCTGTTCTGTGTCTTTGTTTGTGTTTTGTGTCAATGTTTTGTGTCTTTGTTTGTGTCTCTGTCTTTGTTTGTGTCCTTGTTTTGTGTCTGTGTTGTGCGTCTGTGTTTTGTGTCCGTGTTTGTGCCTTTGCATTGTGGCTGTGTCTTTGTTTTGTGTCTGTGCTGTGTGTCTGTGTCTTTGTTTTGTGTCTGTATTTATGTTTTTGTTTTGTGTCTGTGTTTTTGTCTTTGTTTTGTGTATGTGTTTTTGTCTTTTTTGTGTCTGCCTGTGTTTTGTGTCTGTGTTTTGTATCTTTATTTTGTGTCTCTGTTTTGTCTCTGTATTTTGTGTATATATTTGTGCGTGTCTGTGTTTTGTGTCTGTGTCTTTGTTTTGTGTGTCTCTGTTTCGTGTCTGTGTTTTGTATCCCTCTTTTGTGTCTGTGTGTGTCGTTGTTTTGTGTCTGTGTTTGTGTCTTTGTTTCTTCGTATCAGTTTGTCTGTGTTGTGTGTCTGAGTTTGTGTTTTGTGTGTCTGTGTTTGTTTCGTGTGTCTGTCTTTGTGTCTTTGTTTGTGTCTGTGTCTTTGTTTTCTTTCTGTTTTTGTCTGTGTCTTTGTTTGTGTCCTTGTTTTGTGTCTGTGTTGTGTGTTGTGTGTTTTTGTGTCTTTGTTTTGTGTTTGTGCTTTGTGCGTGTTTTCGTGTGTGTCTTTTTTGTATCTGTGTTTGTGACTTGTGTGTCTTTGGCATTGTTTGTGGCTGTGTTTGAGTATGTGTTTTGTGTCTGTGTTTGCGGGTGTGTCTTTGTGTCGTTGTTTTCTGTCTTTGTGTGTGTGTCTTTGGTTTGTGTCTTTGTTTTGTGTGTCTTTCTTTTGTGTGTGTTTGTGTCTTTGTTTTATGTCTTTGTTTTGTGTCCGTGTTTGTGTCTTTGTTTTGTGTCTGTCGTTTTTTGGTGTTTTTTGTGTCTCTTTTTGTTTGTGTATGTGTTTGTGTGTGTGTGTTTTGTGTCTGTGTTTGCGGTTGTGTCTTTGTTTGTGTCTTTGTTTTGTTTTTGTTTGTGTGTGTCTGTGTTTGTGTCATTGGTTTGTGCCTTTGGTTTGTGTCTTTGTTTGGTGTCTGTGTGTTTGTCTTTGTTTTGTGGTTTTTTTTGTGTCTGTCTTTTGTGTCTCTTTTTGCGTCTTTGTTTTGTGTATGTGTTTGTGTCTTTGGTTTTTGGTGTGTTTTGTGCCTGTGTTTGTATCTTTGTTTTGTGTTTGTGTTTGTGTCTTTGCTTTTTGGTGTGTTTTGTGTCTGTGTTTGTATCTTTGTTTTGTGTTTTTGTCCCCTTTTGTGTCTGTTTGTTTTTGTTTTATGTATGCCTTTGTGTCTGTGTTTGTGTCTTTGTTTTTGTCTGTGTCTTTTTTTCTGTCTGTTGGTGTCTGTGCCTTTGTTTCTGTCCTTCTTTTGTGTCTGCGTTGTGTGTCTGTGTCTTTGTTTTGTGTCTTTGTTTTGTGTTTGTGCTTTGTGTGTGTTTTCGTTTCTGTCTTTGTTTTGTGTGTTTCTGGTTCTTGTATGTGTTTGCGTCCATGTCTTTTGTGTCTTCGTTTGTGTTTTTGTTTTGTGTATGTGTCTTTGTCTTTGTTTTGTGTCTGTCTTTGTTTTGTGTCTTTCTTTATCTTTGTTTTATGTCTGTTTGTGTCTGTGTCTTTGTTTTATGTCTTTGTTTGTGTGTTTTTGTTTGTGTTTTGTGTATCTTTGTTTGTGTCTGTGTCTTTGTGTCTGTGTCTGTGTTTTTTGTCTTTGTTTTGTGTTTTGTGTATCTGTGTTTGTTTTGTGTCTGTGTGTCCTTTTGTGTCTGTGTTGTGTGTCTGTGTCTTTGTTTTGTGTTTGTGCTTTGTGTGTGTTTTCGTGGCTCTCTTTTTTTGTATCTGTGTTTGTTTTGTGTGTGATTGTGTCTTTGTTTTGCGTATGTGTTTGTGTCTTTGTTTTGTGTGTGTTTTGTGTCTGTGTTTGTTTTCGTGTCTGTTTGTGTCTTCGTTTGTGTTTTTGTTTTGTGAATGTGTTTTTGTCTTTGTTATGTGTCTGTCTTTGTTTTGTGTCTGTGTTTGTGTCTTTCTTTATCTTTGTTTTCTGTCTGTTTTGTGTCTGTGTCTTTGTTTTATGTCTTTGTTTTGTGTGTCTGTGTTTGTGTTTTTTTGTTTGTGTCTTTGTGTCTGTGTCTTTGTGCCTGTGTCTTTGTGCCCGTGTCTTTGTTTGTGTCTATATCTGTGTTTTCTGTGTGTGTTTGTATCTGTGTTTTGTGTGTTTGTTTTTCTGTGTGTTTTTGTCTTTTTTGTGTTATTGTTTATTATTTGGAAATATTTCATGCTTCATAGGCAAAGATGAATACCAATAGATCAATTTGTTTGTATGTGTGCATGTGTGTGTGCATATGTGTGTGTGTGCATGCATCTGAAAAATTGACATCTGCTTGACATGATTGTCATAGAAACAGTTTGAATATTCTCTGTCTTGGAGATAGGCTAGTAACATATATATATATATATATATATATATATATATATATGCATTTATTTTTTGTTTTACTGACAGGTGATGGCACTTTACTTAGCCTTTGCAAAATTTGCAGAAAAAATGAAAATATGAAAGGAAAAATTGGATATATTTAGTGGTACTGTTCTTTATCTGTTTTAATGTAAGATAGATTAAACAAAGCAGAAGTATCTAATGAGAAAAATATATAATGCATGTCAGAATATGTTTGTGAGTATTTTTTAAAATTCTTAATCTGTCATTATTCTTCCGGGTTGGTTATGATGACTGTGGGCTTTACTGGTACCATTTTAAGTGTATGGAAATGTCATCATCATATAATGACTTTGTTGCAAAGAAATGGTCATGCTACATATGTGCTAGCTAATCACGTAACCTTTGTTATACGAGTATCTTTCTTTTTATGGCAGATTTCTCATGTAACATAGTTTTCATAGTGTTTGAACTGTATATTACTACAAAGTGCCATGTAATAATGGAAGTTGGCTATTCAGCTTTTGAGCACTACCAAGCAGGATGCTATAATTGTGTAACAGTACTGGTTCATTTCTTATTGCATTGGTTTATAAATTATATATTATATATTTATTACTTAAACCTATTAAGTTGAAAATGTTTTTGTCAGTTCAAATTTTGAAAGGGTTTGGAAAAGATTTGTGTTTGAAGGATTGTTAAATTAAAAGATGTAAATCTACATAATTTGACCACTTCTATCACTGTTATTGGTACTCCTTGAGGTATATTTCAATTTCGTAATTTTAGAAATGAGTAGTAGAGACTTGGAAGGAATTCAAATATTGTAATTCATGAATTTGGTTGATTTTACCTTGAAAAATATGTTGATTCTTGAAAACCTTCATATTATTAATTTACCCAAAAGTAGGAAAATTTAGTAGATTGCCTAATAATTCACAACTATTACCCCTACTTTTTAAAGTTCTGTTTTGAATTTCAAGGCGAAGCATTATAACTTAAGAAGAGATTTAAAAACTAACATTACTCCTAATGCAACATTTTTATCTCAAACTCTATATATATGTTTATACAAGTACTGATCATTGTATCCAGTTCTCTTGTAAATTGGATTTGATTTAAATGTCAAGACTTTGGTTTTTATAAGTTGTGTTGCATATGTATGTGTTGACAATGTATTGCACAATCTTATTGGAAATGAAATTCCAAATAAAAGATTAAATAATTAAACAAATGTTTTATTGTTTCTTGTGAGGATGGTCAATGTACTTTCACATATGTAGGTATTGATCCAAAGTATTGAATTATATTTGATATTTGAAAAATGTTTTAAGTTCAGAGCCAGGACAAGTGAATTGAAGAAAAGAAATGAAACTTAGATGAGTGTTGTGACTCATAATGTATTGTCCACTATTGAATTAGGATTCCAATTGGTTGTGAGTGTTTAAAACCTTTTAGCACTGATAATTTGACAAGGGGGAACAGTAAAAATTGGAACATATAAACTGCTATAAGACACTTAACACCGTGGATGTAGGTAGAAACACCAATGGCAATGTAACAAGCACCAAATTAACTGAAATTCAAATAAATGAGTCATTGATTATTTAAAGATATCATTTATTCAATTATCTTGCTCAGTAATTGTTGCACTCGTCTATGGAGAGAGCCAGATTAATTTAAATGCAAATAATGAACTGCAGGCATATTATGCTATGCTGCTGTCTTCTTAACTTTGTCTTTGAGACTCCTCCTAAACCCTTTGGGGGATTTTAACAAAATTTGGTACAATGAATGAACACAATGTGTAGATGTACATACTACAAGGGGAACCCTGTCCAATTTTTATAGTTATGGCACTTTGACTTACTTTTTTTCTATGCAAAATGCTTGGTCTTTGCAACTCCTCCTAAACCCTTGGGAGGAATTTAATAAAACTTGGTACAAAGAAAGATCACAGTGTGTAGACGTGCATAATTTTGAAGGAGTTATGGCCCTTGGACTTAGATTTAAAGGGTCATAGACATATTTGGGCATATCATGTACTGGTTTAGCAGTGCTCTATTTTTTAAAGATATCATCAATTCAATTGCAGTAATTCAAATGATGCACATTCAATTAAATTATTGATGAAAGCAATAATTGATTTGAAGCTAGCACTGGGTTAGTTGATGCATGCATTAATTCAATTAATGAAAGCAATAAATGATTTGATGAGTGCATCAATTCAATTATTGCTTCCATCTTTCTAAATGATGTACGCATCAATGTAGTAGAATTATTGCCCGCAAAATTTAAATTTGGAGCTCGGTGTAAATGATCTGATGATTTCTTGAATTCAGTTGAAGATATCTTTAATTATCTACAACAATTCAATTAAAAATCATTAATCATATGGTTTCTCTCTCTAGAAGGACTTTTGCTTGCATCAATTGAATTAATGATGTCATTAATATTTTGGATTGGTGAGTGCATATCTCCTATTATTTCTTCCTAGAAAATTTACTGCACACATCAATCAATTTAATGATATCATTAATTCAATTACTTCTTTTAAAAAGATCTTTCATGTGCACATTAACTGGATTATTGCTCTCTTCACTTGCATTGTACCATGCATCAACTCAGTTGCTGATAGTTCCAATTCATTTAAAGTAAGCAGGAATTCATTTATATCACTCATCAATTCAGCAGAATATATTAATGCTATGAACAGTTCAATTACTGCCCGCAATAATTCAGAATTGTAGATCACCGATTATTTGAAGTGATCTTTAAATGAATTGTTGCACGCATCAAATGAACTGATGACATCTTCAATGATTTAAGTTTATGTTAATTTGCTTCTCCATACACATCAAATAAAATATTGCGATTGTCAGTTGAATTTGATATGTGCATCAATTGATTCATTTGGTGAGAGCAACAATTAATTTGATGCATGTGTCAACTGAATTATTGTGCACAATATTTTGGATTGGCTATTATTTCTTCCTAGAAAAATTACTGTATGCATCAATTAACTTAATATCATTAATTCAATTACTTCTTTCAAAAAGATCTTTAACTGAATTGTTGCGTACATCAAATGAATTGATGATAGCTTTAAATAATTAAAGATTTCAGTTTGTGATATTTGGTGGTCCATAGCAATGTGTCCGTACATGTCCAGTTTTATGACATAAAATCATTTTCACTGTTAACAATATGCCATGAGAGATACCAGATGCACATGGTAGCTGGCTGTTATCTGTTGTGGTAGGGGAAGGCTAGGTTTCGAATGTTTAATCCCTCTGGGGTGGGGGGTGGGGGTTGGGGGTAGTGCACTGGAACCTTTAGTTTCAATATCTGTAATAATAATAATTATTAAGACCATGGTCCCCTGTATTTTGTGACAAAAACATAGTATGTATGAGGGTGGATGGGGGTGTGGTTAACTTTTTAGCTTTAACTAAGTAATACCTTTTGGAAAATATACACATAATTGATAATTCTTATGATAAAACAGTACATTTTACTGGTACATTCTCTAATAGGTACATCAAGTATAGATGCAACAGCAGAAAAAGGTGATCATTAATAGATTGAAAAACATTTATTGCTGAGACACTGCAGGTATAGGGAGTTTGAATGATACTGGCAAGAGATTAGTGATAAAGTAAATTTTATACTTTTTTTTATACCTGTAATTGAATGTTTTATTAAATTTGAACATATATACAACAAACATTTAGTTACGATACCCTATACTTTTTATGAAGGACTTATGGAAGCAATAATCTGGCATTAAATAAAGCCTAAAAACCATACCAGTCCATAGTCATTTGAATGCTAATTCAAGATTAAAAGAAAAGGTTCTACTACCTACATTTGGCAAAAAGTATATAAAAATGTCATGTTTATAACTAAAGACACTGGACTGATATGGCTACATACAGAATAGCACACCGAATTATGGGTACAAATAAGTATCTGCATAAGATAAAAACAAAAAAAGTTTGCTTCCTTTGTTCCCGAGAATCAGAAACCATTATACATTTATTTTTTTTTTCACTGTCCGTTTGTGCAAGAATTTGGTCATGCCCATCTTACAAAAGACCAGCAAAAGCACAACTTGTCATTTTTGGCCTATTGACTAAACATGAAAAAAATATTTATCTTATCATTGTGTTGGTCAATAGATGTATATTTTCATTTCTTAGAAAAGGCTTACCCTTCATATTTAATGATACTTTAGTATATTCACAATACTAGTATTCATCAAAATACTACTCATTATCTTTTCTCCTACTTGCTGCAAATTCAAGGACGAAAGTTGTCTTGTCTGTTTATTTATGTTCTAAAATGCTATAAAAATAATAAAAAAGATGAGAGTAATATACCATTTAGAACTCACTGTCCTGCTCTCTCTCTCTCTCTCTCTCAAAAGAGAGAGGGGCTGGTAAAACATGTGTAAAATGAGGATGATTTTTAACCATCAGGCAACAGTGCACTATGAGGGAAAATTAAATCAGTGAGGACAATGATGTGGGGACATGTCCCTACTAATATTCTCTTTCAAATCCCCCTCTTTTTTCACAAGTCAAAAGTAGTAGACAAACTTTTTTAAGTGTCCCTATAGCTTTATCTAACAAAGTACTTTTTTAACTTCACAATAACGTGTGTATTCTTTTCTAGACAGTGTGATGACGTCTTCACTTTAAAGGTTTTGTGAGCGAGAGAGAGAGAGAGAGAGAGAGAGAGAGAGAGAGAGAGAGAGAGGTATATCGGTTTTAGTCAGATAAAAGACAATAATATCAATAAAAGTCTCAACGACCCCCTCCCCCTCTAAAAACTCTAACAAACACTCATGGGTTGCATCGATTCATATATTGCTAGGTAAATAATCTGATTTACAAAATACTGGCATCTGAAAGCTAGGACCCTGTTCATTAGAAAAACATTATAATGCACCACAAGACGTTGATGGAAAACTTATGTTGAATGTTAATAGTGAACGCAAAAAAGTTTACTCGCTGAAACTTCAATGTTTCTGAAGACAGTACAATAAAAAAAGTAAGAATGTGCATATTAACAAGCACATGCATGTACTTGTAACTGTTTTATTTTTACTGACAATATATGCAGCATAAACTGATTAATCATAACTATTATGACGTTTATGACAATTTCTTATATACCCTTGTGAAATAATTAATGTGATACCTTTGTATGTTTATAAGCTGTACATTCCATGGAGCGCCAAAGTAACATAATTCAATAATTGCAATAATTTGATGGGTTCCCCCATCTACATCATGTGGTCACACACTGAAAATAGCAACCCAAACAATTGGTCACCAAATCATTTTGTGGTTTGTTTCCCAGTTTTACCTACTGAATCCAATGAAATGAAGAAGCCTGCCCATAAAAAGTCAAAACTTTGTATTCGGATATTAAATCTGATGACAATGAATTTATTAAGACAACAGAACATGATAAAGATAAACATCTTTTAACGGTTCAGATTTTTCTGATCTTGGTAAAATTGTAACAGGTGCAATAAAGTCGAAAACAATGTCCTCAGCTGAAAATATAAGTTTATTCAGAATCAACTCTTGCCAGACGATGTCGCCAAGTTCAAAACAGATCGTACTCAAACAACAAATACGGGTGGACTCAAAAAGACTATCATTTCAATCTTCTCGGATGAATCAGTTTTCATGGTTGACCTTCAGCAAACTGTTAAATGGCGGTTTGTGTAAGTTTTGTTATGTTACCGCAGTCAAATGTCCAACATCAAAATACATTTGTTGCGCAACCTTTTACTGCGTATAAGGAAGCCCCTGGAAAAACATCTGCCATTTTAAAGCATCAAAATTCAGAACACCACAAGAGTGCCAAATCTGTTTATCACACATCCAAGATGACATCTGAAGTGCCATCTTCGTCTCTTCCGTATAAATTCAATCAGTAAAATCAGGCACAGTATCAGCACAACATAAAGTTGCTTGAGAAAATAGTAGATGCAATCATTCTTTGTGGGAAACAAAATATTCCTCTCCGAGGACACAGGGATGATACCACAAGTGATTCTTCAAATAAAGGTAATTTCCTGGCAATATTTCAGCTGTTGGCAAAGCATGATCAGCAACTCAGGTCTCATCTACAAAAAACAAAAAAGTATGCTTTATATATCAGCAAAACCATTCAGAATGAGGTTATCCAACTCATTGGAAATCACATCACAGGCCAAATTTTGAAGGGTTTACAAGGGAGGGGGTTTTATTCCATCATAGCCAATGAGGTAACTGACAAGTATGCTACAAAGAAGTTTTAGTCTTATGTCTCAGATTTCTAGATACTAGAGAACACCCTGCCATCATTAAGGAGAAATTTCCTGACTTTGCAGATATAGGCAGAACTACTGGGGAAGCAATTTCTGATAAACTTATCAAAATCATCCGCTTGCTTGCAATTCCAATTGAGAACATGCGAGGACAAGCATATGATGGTGCAGCAGCAAATAGCATCGGAAAAACGGGAGTGTCAGGGACGAATCAAGTCTCTAAATGAATTAGCTTTGTACACACACTGTCGGAGTCATGTATTGAATTTGAGCATCACTTCAGCCTGCAAATTACCAAATTACCCCTTGTGAGGAATATGATAGATGTCCTTAATTCAGTGTTTATTTTCCTTGACAGTTCCCCTAAATGACAAGTTGTTCTTGCGACTATTATAGAAAATGATGGGTCTGTAGATTTTTCCAGAAAGAAACTAGTTGGACTCTGTAAGACTAGGTGGGTTGAGCGTCATATCTGCTTTGATGTATTCCACATGATGTACAAGTTCGTCATCAAATGTCTGCAGCACATTCTCAATCAAAACCTTGATGAAAGTACCAGTGAAGACTGGTCTTGGAGAGGGACTAGTAAGTTGCAAGAACTTGTTCCCAATCCTTTTGATTTAATCAATAAAATATGTTCAAAACCAAACTGGTCTTGGGATAGACAAACTAAAGTGACCACACAGGGGCTTTTGGCTTCAATGACGTCCTTCTTTGTGTTGATAACATTTGTGTTTGTAAGGTATGTTCTAGATACAATAAAGCCTATGACTCAAACTTCAGAAAAGAGATATTGACATTTTCACTGCATGTAAGTTAATTGAGGAACACATGGATAGGATCAAAGAAATTTGTAGATCGGTAGATACTGAATTTGAGTCTTGCTTTGAAGATGCAAAACAAATTACAGATGACCTTGATATAGTGATTAAAACCCCAAGGGTTTGCTCCAAGCAGCAACACAGAGAAACTGTCTCCACAAGTAATCCAAGAGATTATTATAGATCGGTCGTGGCAATTCCATTTCTGGACTTTTTCCTCATAGAATTAAATATGAGGTTTCGGAAAGAAGATCTTGCGGCATATTTTATATGCTCTTTGTTGCCTGTCAATGTGACAAATATTTCACATGAGGAATTGTCCAAACTTGCCTCGGAACTAATATTTTGGGCCGCGTGGTGCAGTGGTTGTGGTTATATAAAGCGTTTCCTTCAAAAGTGTGAAAACAAAGGGTTAAACATAGTATCACAGGTTCGATTTTGTGAAAAGGCATTATGCACAAAATCACAAGGCCTCTCACCTCTAGTGGGTGCGGGGTCAATTTTCGATGGCACCGATATATGTGAGAAAGTTTGCCAGTTTTCTTTCGGAAGGTTAGTGGTCTCTTCCCAGGTACAATATATTTGGGTTCTCTCCTCCACCTACTGGACGCCACCAGATAACTGAAAAATTGAGTGTGGCGAAAAACAACAAAGAATCAATCATATATTGTTTAAATGAAAGAATGCCATTAACAACATCAACAATTCATTCAATCTTAGTGTGTACACACCGTTTTTAAGTCTAGTATCCAAGAATTTTCATTGTACAAACATATCACCCTCTCGTGACTACCTGTGTTACCTTGTGTACCTAGTTATTCATCTTGATGAAATGTGTGAAACATTATTTGACTGAAAATCATTTATTGTACTATTTCAGTTTTAACTGAATCCAATTCCAGTGCTATTTTATTTAATACTTTATAATTCCTTTATTATGCTATTTTACTTCCTGGCCTCATTCATTTACTATAGTACTCTATTCAACTTACTATTTATGATTGATTGATTGATTATATATTATTTAACATACCGCTTGAGAATTTTTCACTCATAGGGAGATGTCACCATTGCCAGTGAAGGGTTGCAAAATTTAAACCTATGCTCTGCGGTACAGCCTTTGATCATGGCGGGATCTTTATCGTGCCACATCTGCTGTGACATTGGCTTCAGTTTTTGGGGTTTTATCCGAAGGACCATCCCATTTAGTCACCTCTTATGAAAAGCAAGGGGTATTGAGGACCTATTCTAACCCTGGTCCTATTTTATTTTTATTTTATTTGCTATTTTATTCAATGTATTATTACTTTATTGTACTATTTATTCATACCTGACCTAATTTATTTACTATGTTACTTATTGCACTATTCATTTACTGCACTATTTTATTTATAATTGACCTAATTCATATACTGTGCTATTTTTTTTTTTACTATTTTATCCAATGTACTATTGATTTACTATAGTATTCTATTATTAACCAATCTGATCCATTTACTTTGCTATTTCATTTACTGTTCTACTCCATTACCGTTTTCCATGTCATAGCACCATATATCCACTATCATCCTCCACGTGTTTTGATATCGTCTCCTGGTACAAAAGTCCCTCTGAAAAAAGACTCAATCACTGGCAGCCCTTAGGGCTACCAGTGATTGAATGAAAAGAGACCACAATTAATGGTTATCTTGCTTTGAGTTATTAAAGTATATGAGATGATATACCTCAATATTAAACCTCTTCACACCAGCATATTGAATGGTGCATGTTAGCGCTTCGAGAAATGCATGCCAGTGTGAAAGGGCTCAATGTTTATCTGATATACTTTCAAAAAGCTGAAACTATCATTTTAATTATATTTTATTTCTAATTAATTAATTGTAATGTACTTATTTAAGTCAAGTGTATTCATACTAAGTGATTAGTCCATTTATGTTGCACTATACCATGATGTCAGTGAATTCCAAGTTCACCTAACCTTTAACTTAGAAAACATTATACAGTAATCTAACAGCCCAACTTTTTCCTAAAATTATCCAGAACTATTCTGCAACCTCAAAATTATCTAAACTTATAATATTTAAACTTTAACTGAATGTAAGAAGATATGTCTGGAAATAATTGCCGACGTTTGTAGTAAAGCAAATGGAAAAGGTTACCCTATTATTAAGAAAAAATAACATAAAACTAGTTAAATAAATGAAATTACACATGTATTCTTAACCATGAGGGTGAAGGAGAGGGCAAGAAGTTTGTGTGTGTTTATAGTATAAGTGAGTGCAGGGATTCTGTATAGTATTAGCAATATACAGTTTGGGTGAATGTGTATAGTGTGTGTATAGTGAGAATGATGTTGTATCTTTCCACTTGACCATTCCCTTCGGGGTGATAAGGTGTTGTTCTACTTTTAGAGATATGGTACAAGTCACATAGCTCTTTCACAATCAGACTTTCAGGCTAGCAGATTGCTGATAGGTGCTTTAATGTTTGGTAAAGGAGCTTTCGCTATAAGGCATCACTCACACTTCTTACAATAAGAATCCACATCTTTCACCATCCTTGGCCAGTAGCAACGTTTCTGAATTAAGGACAATGTTCGTTCTGCTCCTTGATGTCCAGCATCATTGTGAAGAGATTCAAGCACATGGTCTTTTAACACAGTGGGAAGAACAAGTTGTTGAATTTTTCCAGTTTCTGTTTCAATAATCCGATACAGAACATCCTCTTCAATATGTAACTTTTCACGCTGTTTAAGAAGTTTTCTGACATCTGACTGTTGTTGTTTGAGTTGACTCGTCGTAGGTTTGTTAGCGTTCCTCAACCAGTACACAACTCTGCTGATTATAGGATCAAACTTTTGTATGGATGCTATCTCTATAGTTTGGTAACCTGGGAATGTTTCAGTGGCATGAGAAAATATTGGTTCAATGCATCCAAGTTAGAAGCAGAAAATAGATATTTCATTTGATAGTGGATACAGTGTCCTTATTTTAATGCTGTGACATAAAATATGCAAGGTTTTATATAATAGCATTGTATATCTTTCTCTATTTACAAATCTTAATTATGGGAACTACATGAGGGGTGACATGTAGAGCAGGAGGTGCTCACTTTTCATGAACACCTGAACTTAGCATGACTAATCAACTATTAGATGTATTTCCTTTTATTTATCAGAGATTTGCCACTTACTTTCAAATCTAGTTCTCAAAAACGTAAAGGGCACATTGGGAGACTCCGATGTGACCATCAATTCAAATCCATAGCATATTCCTGAAATGTAATATGTTCATATACTGTATACTTTCACAAACATTATAAACGAGTTATGAAAAATAATGAATTGTTTAGAAATTCAAGTCATCTATATTTTTACTGAAAAAATGTTGGATTTTATAAGAATCTTTATTTTTTGCACCAAAAACATTCATTTGATCAACTACTTTACATTTATAAATCCCAACTTCTATGAGGGCACAATGCTGTAAAAATTCCAGGTAGCAGTGAACAAAGATATACAATGAGGTATGTCATCTGTATTTTTCGTCTGTGAACAGATGTGCCACGATAAAGATCCTCCTGTCATCAAAGTTAGGAGGTTCCAAGGGGATATCCAAAGTTTGCATCCCCTTGACGCCAGTGGTAAGGACTCAACACACCATGGGAGGTAGACAAACCTCTGCCCTGATCTTGCTAGGCAGATATACATAAGAAGAGATATACTATGTCTCATAATGCTTTAACGAAAGAATAAAATTGACAGACAAATTGGATCAGAATATGTCTGCTTTCCTCTGTTACTGACACAGAGATAGGCGACATACAGACGGAAGACTAATTGATCAGAAAACTTGCTATCCGCTATAGCAAACAGATAAACAAAGACAGATGACCAACTCCTCTACTTGGCATGACCTTGACAAACGGAAAATATGCACACAAAGATGTACAATGAGGTTTGTCTTAAACAAAACATATGACCAACTCCTCTACTTGGCATGACCTTGACAAACGGAAAATATGCACACAAAGATGTACAATGAGGTATGTCATCTGTATTTTTCGTCTGTGAACAGATGTGCCACGATAAAGATCCTCCTGTCATCAAAGTTAGGAGGTTCCAAGGGGATATCCAAAGTTTGCATCCCCTTGACGCCAGTGGTAAGGACTCAACAGAAAGTCGGAGTTAGACAAACGTCTGCCCTGATCTTGGTAGGCAGATATACATAAGAAGAGATGTACTATGTCTCATAATGCTTTAACGAAAGAATAAAATTGACAGACAAATTGGATCAGAATATGTCTGCTTTTCTCTGTTATTGACACAGAGATAGGCGACATACAGACGAAAGACTAATTGATCAGAAAACTTGCTATCTGCTATAGCAAATAGATAAACAAAGACAGATGACCAACTCCTCTACTTGGCATGACCTTGACAAATGGAAAATACGCACACAAAGATGTACAATGAAGTTTGTCTTAAACAAAACGTATGACCAACTCCTCTACTTGGCATGACCTTGACAAACGGAAAATATGCACACAAAGATGTACAATGAGGTATGTCATCTGTATTTTTCGTCTGTGAACAGATGTGCCACGATAAAGATCCTCCTGTCATCAAAGTTAGGAGGTTCCAAGGGGATATCCAAAGTTTGCATCCCCTTGACGCCAGTGGTAAGGACTCAACAGAAAGTCGGAGTTAGACAAACGTCTGCCCTGATCTTGGTAGGCAGATATACATAAGAAGAGATGTACTATGTCTCATAATGCTTTAACGAAAGAATAAAATTGACAGACAAATTGGATCAGAATATGTCTGCTTTTCTCTGTTATTGACACAGAGATAGGCGACATACAGACGAAAGACTAATTGATCAGAAAACTTGCTATCTGCTATAGCAAATAGATAAACAAAGACAGATGACCAACTCCTCTACTTGGCATGACCTTGACAAATGGAAAATACGCACACAAAGATGTACAATGAAGTTTGTCTTAAACAAAACGTATGACCAACTCCTCTACTTGGCATGACCTTGACAAACGGAAAATATGCACACAAAGATGTACAATGAGGTATGTCATCTGTATTTTTCATCTGGGAACAGATGTGCCACGATAAAGATCCTTCCGTCATCAAAAGTAGTCGGTTCCAATGGGATATCCAAAGTTTGCATCCCCTTCACGTCAGTGGTAAGGACTCAACAGAAAGTCGGAGCAAGATAAAATGGACAGACAACTTGGACCAGAATGTTTCTGCCTTTCTCTGTTAACTACACAGAGATATGCGACACTATGGGTGAAAGACAAATTGATCAGAAAGCCTCTTCTCCGCTATAAGAAACAGACATACAAAGACAGATGACAAGACCTTGGCATGACCTTGACAAACGGAAATATGCAGACAAAGATGCGAAACCCGCGTTCGCATGTAACAGCATGTGTGCCACGATAAAGATCACTCCCTGCTCAAGATACTAAGCATCCAGAAAAGGTCCATTTTGTGCAACCCCTCATCGCCGAAGTGAACGATTGCCCATAAAGTAGAAGGAAAATTGTTGAAAATGTTATCCAAATGTGTCTGTCCTTCCCTCACGCAAACTTACTTGAACAACTATATAACCTGAAACTATTCATTCACTTAAATTGGCATTTTACTGACCTAATGACCTAAATGGCGTTGGGTGGGATCTCAACTGCATCAAAAGAACATAACATTCATACTTTGAAAAATTCTTAAATGGAGTCATAAAAGCTGGAATCAAAACAAATTTAAGCACACACCGTTTTTAAGACTGGCATCTGAGAAAAAATTCATTGTATGAATAATCAATTCTCTTGATACAGATGGTTTTCCCTCTTGAAAGCTAATCAGTTGTATCGATGCCATGAAATATATTGTAGCATGTAATGTTGTTTGCTTACCATTCCCAATACCAGTGAGATATTGTTCAAAAGCCAATATGACCTTGAAGCTAACTGATAACTACAATATTCACAAGTAGGACGAGGCAGATTTACAAGCAATTTTACGATGTCTGAACTTTTTCGTATTTGATTTCAGTTGTTAACTTTAGCACCTAAACCTTTCAGTTGACAAAAAAGGCTTCAACGAAAACAAGTATTTTTAAAACATTCTCAGTAGGAGAGTCTGTATCCAACAAACAAAATCACTCTTACAAGACATACAATGCTTCTCAAAATGTTTTACAGCAAGTATAGAAATGACAGACAAATTGGATCAGAATACGTTTGTCTTTCTCTCTTAGAAAGACAGAGCTACACAACACATAGACACCAAAAAATTGATCAGAAAGCCTCCTCTCTGCTACAGCAAACAGATAAACAAAGGCAGATGACCAACTCCTCTACTTGGCATGACCTTGACAAACGGAAACTATGCAGACAAAGATGTACAATGAGGTTGATTATTACATATTGTTTAACGTTGCACTAGAGAATCTTTCACTCATATGGAGACGTTACCATTGCCGGTGGAGGGCTGCAAATTTAGGCCTATGCACGGTGCTTATGGCCTTTGAAGAGGGAGGGATCTTTTACGTGCCACACCTGCTGTGGCACGGGACCTCTGTTTTTGTGGTCTCATCCGAAGACCCCCCCCCCCCCCCCCATTTAGTCGTCTCTTACGACAAGCAAGGGGGTACTGAGGATCTATTCTAACAACCCGGATCCCCACGGAGTCGTACAATGAGGCATGTCATCTGTATTTTTCGTCTGTGAACAGATGTGCCACGATAAAGATCCTCCTGTCATCAAAGTTAGGAGGTTCCAAGGGGATATCCAAAATTTGCATCCCCTTGACGCCAGTGGTAAGGACTCAACAGAAAGTCGGAGCAAGATAAACGACAGGCAATTTGCTCCATCTACGTCTGCCCTGATCTTGGTAGGCAGATATACATAATCCTCCTGTCATCAAAGATATCCAAAAATTGCATCCCCTTGACGCCAGTGGTAAGGACTCAACAGAAAGTCGGAGCTAGACAAACGTCTGCCCTGATCTTGGTAGGCAGATATACATAATTAGAGATATACTATGTCTCATAATGCTTTAACGAAAGAATAAAATTGACAGACAAATTGGATCAGAATATGTCTGCTTTTCTCTGTTATTGACACAAAGATAGGCGACATACAGACGGAAGACTAATTGATCAGAAAACTTGCTATCCGCTATAGCAAACAGATAAACAAAGACAGATGACCAACTCCTCTACTTGGCATGACCTTAACAAACGGAAAATATGCACACAAAGATGTACAATGAGGTTTGTCTTAAACAAAACATATGACCAACTCCTCTACTTGGCATGACCTTGACATACGGAAACTATGCACACAAAGATGTACAATGAGGTATGTCATCTGTATTTTTCGTCTGTGAACAGATGTGTCACGATAAAGATCCTCCTGTCATCAAAGTTAGGAGGTTCCAAGGGGATATCCAAAGATTGCATCCCCTTGACGCCAGTGGTAAGGACTCGACAGAAAGTCGGAGCTAGACAAACGTCTGCCCTGATCTTGGTAGGCAGATATACATAATTAGAGATATACTATGTCTCATAATGCTTTAACGAAAGAATAAAATTGACAGACAAATTGGATCAGAATATGTCTGCTTTTCTCTGTTATTGACACAGAGATAGGCGACATACAGACGAAAGACTAATTGATCAGAAAACTTGCTATCCGCTATAGCAAACAGATAAACAAAGACAGATGACCAACTCCTCTACTTGGCATGACCATGACAAATGGAAAATACGCACACAAAGATGTGTAATGAGGTTTGTCTTAAACAAAACGTATGACCAACTCCTCTACTTGGCATGACCATGACAAATGGAAAATACGCACACAAAGATGTACAATGAGGTTTGTCTTAAACAAAACGTATGACCAACTCCTCTACTTGGCATGACCTTGAAGCTAACTGATAACTACAATATTCACAAGTAGGACGGGGCAGATTTACAAGCAATTTTACGATGTCTGAACTTTTTCGTATTTGATTTCAGTTGTTAACTTTAGCACCTAAACCTTTCAGTTGACAAAAAAGGCTTCAACGAAAACAAGTATTTTTAAAACATTCTCAGTAGGAGAGTCTGTATCCAACAAACAAAATCACTCTTACAAGACATACAATGCTTCTCAAAATGTTTTACAGCAAGTATAGAAATGACAGACAAATTGGATCAGAATACGTTTGTCTTTCTCTCTTAGAAAGACAGAGCTACACAACACATAGACACCAAAAAATTGATCAGAAAGCCTCCTCTCTGCTACAGCAAACAGATAAACAAAGGCAGATGACCAACTCCTCTACTTGGCATGACCTTGACAAACGGAAACTATGCAGACAAAGATGTACAATGAGGTTGATTATTACATATTGTTTAACGTTGCACTAGAGAATCTTTCACTCATATGGAGACGTTACCATTGCCGGTGGAGGGCTGCAAATTTAGGCCTATGCACGGTGCTTATGGCCTTTGAAGAGGGAGGGATCTTTTACGTGCCACACCTGCTGTGGCACGGGACCTCTGTTTTTGTGGTCTCATCCGAAGAACCCCCCCCCCCCCCCCCCCATTTAGTCGCCTCTTACGACAAGCAAGGGGGTACTGAGGATCTATTCTAACAACCCGGATCCCCACGGAGTCGTACAATGAGGCATGTCATCTGTATTTTTCGTCTGTGAACAGATGTGCCACGATAAAGATCCTCCTGTCATCAAAGTTAGGAGGTTCCAAGGGGATATCCAAAATTTGCATCCCCTTGACGCCAGTGGTAAGGACTCAACAGAAAGTCGGAGCAAGATAAACGACAGGCAATTTGCTCCATCTACGTCTGCCCTGATCTTGGTAGGCAGATATACATAATCCTCCTGTCATCAAAGATATCCAAAAATTGCATCCCCTTGACGCCAGTGGTAAGGACTCAACAGAAAGTCGGAGCTAGACAAACGTCTGCCCTGATCTTGGTAGGCAGATATACATAATTAGAGATATACTATGTCTCATAATGCTTTAACGAAAGAATAAAATTGACAGACAAATTGGATCAGAATATGTCTGCTTTTCTCTGTTATTGACACAAAGATAGGCGACATACAGACGGAAGACTAATTGATCAGAAAACTTGCTATCCGCTATAGCAAACAGATAAACAAAGACAGATGACCAACTCCTCTACTTGGCATGACCTTAACAAACGGAAAATATGCACACAAAGATGTACAATGAGGTTTGTCTTAAACAAAACATATGACCAACTCCTCTACTTGGCATGACCTTGACAAACGGAAACTATGCACACAAAGATGTACAATGAGGTATGTCATCTGTATTTTTCGTCTGTGAACAGATGTGTCACGATAAAGATCCTCCTGTCATCAAAGTTAGGAGGTTCCAAGGGGATATCCAAAGATTGCATCCCCTTGACGCCAGTGGTAAGGACTCGACAGAAAGTCGGAGCTAGACAAACGTCTGCCCTGATCTTGGTAGGCAGATATACATAATTAGAGATATACTATGTCTCATAATGCTTTAACGAAAGAATAAAATTGACAGACAAATTGGATCAGAATATGTCTGCTTTTCTCTGTTATTGACACAGAGATAGGCGACATACAGACGAAAGACTAATTGATCAGAAAACTTGCTATCCGCTATAGCAAACAGATAAACAAAGACAGATGACCAACTCCTCTACTTGGCATGACCATGACAAATGGAAAATACGCACACAAAGATGTGTAATGAGGTTTGTCTTAAACAAAACGTATGACCAACTCCTCTACTTGGCATGACCATGACAAATGGAAAATACGCACACAAAGATGTACAATGAGGTTTGTCTTAAACAAAACGTATGACCAACTCCTCTACTTGGCATGACCTTGAAGCTAACTGATAACTACAATATTCACAAGTAGGACGAGGCAGATTTACAAGCAATTTTACGATGTCTGAACTTTTTCGTATTTGATTTCAGTTGTTAACTTTAGCACCTAAACCTTTCAGTTGACAAAAAAGGCTTCAACGAAAACAAGTATTTTTAAAACATTCTCAGTAGGAGAGTCTGTATCCAACAAACAAAATCACTCTTACAAGACATACAATGCTTCTCAAAATGTTTTACAGCAAGTATAGAAATGACAGATAAATTGGATCAGAATACGTTTGTCTTTCTCTCTTAGAAAGACAGAGCTACACAACACATAGACACCAAAAAATTGATCAGAAAGCCTCCTCTCTGCTACAGCAAACAGATAAACAAAGGCAGATGACCAACTCCTCTACTTGGCATGACCTTGACAAACGGAAACTATGCAGACAAAGATGTACAATGAGGTTGATTATTACATATTGTTTAACGTTGCACTAGAGAATCTTTCACTCATATGGAGACGTTACCATTGCCGGTGGAGGGCTGCAAATTTAGGCCTATGCACGGTGCTTATGGCCTTTGAAGAGGGAGGGATCTTTTACGTGCCACACCTGCTGTGGCACGGGACCTCTGTTTTTGTGGTCTCATCCGAAGAACCCCCCCCCCATTTAGTCGCCTCTTACGACAAGCAAGGGGGTACTGAGGATCTATTCTAACAACCCGGATCCCCACGGGGTCGTACAATGAGGCATGTCATCTGTATTTTTCGTCTGTGAACAGATGTGCCACGATAAAGATCCTCCTGTCATCAAAGTTAGGAGGTTCCAAGGGGATATCCAAAATTTGCATCCCCTTGACGCCAGTGGTAAGGACTCAACAGAAAGTCGGAGCAAGATAAACGACAGGCAATTTGCTCCATCTACGTCTGCCCTGATCTTGGTAGGCAGATATACATAAGAAGAGATATACTATGTCTCATAATGCTTTAACGAAAGAATAAAATTGACAGACAAATTGGATCAGAATATGTCTGCTTTCCTCTGTTACTGACACAGAGATAGGCGACATACAGACGGAAGACTAATTGATCAGAAAACTTGCTATCCGCTATAGCAAACAGATAAACAAAGACAGATGACCAACTCCTCTACTTGGCATGACCTTGACAAACGGAAAATATGCACACAAAGATGTACAATGAGGTTTGTCTTAAGCAAAACATATGACCAACTCCTCTACTTGGCATGACCTTGACAAACGGAAAATATGCACACAAAGATGTACAATGAGGTTTGTCTTCAACAAAACATATGACCAACTCCTCTACTTGGCATGACCTTGACAAACGGAAAATATGCACACAAAGATGTACAAAGAGGTATGTCATCTGTATTTTTCGTCTGTGAACAGATGTGTCACGATAAAGATCCTCCTGTCATCAAAGTTAGGAGGTTCCAAGGGGATATCCAAAAATTGCATCCCCTTGACGCCAGTGGTAAGGACTCAACAGAAAGTCGGAGCTAGACAAACGTCTGCCCTGATCTTGGTAGGCAGATATACATAATTAGAGATATACTATGTCTCATAATGCTTTAACGAAAGAATAAAATTGACAGACAAATTGGATCAGAATATGTCTGCTTTTCTCTGTTATTGACACAGAGATAGGCGACATACAGACGAAAGACTAATTGATCAGAAAACTTGCTATCTGCTATAGCAAACAGATAAACAAAGACAGATGACCAACTCCTCTACTTGGCATGACCTTGACAAATGTAAAATACGCACACAAAGATGTGTAATGAGGTTTGTCTTAAACAAAACGTATGACCAACTCCTCTACTTGGCATGACCTTGACAAATGGAAAATACGCACACAAAGATGTACAATGAGGTTTGTCTTAAACAAAACGTATGACCAACTCCTCTACTTGGCATGACCTTGACAAACGGAAAATATGCACAAAATGATGTACAATGAGGTATGTCATCTGTATTTTTTGTCTGTGAACAGATGTGCCACGATAAAGATCCTCCTGTCATCAAAGTTAGGAGGTTCCAAGGGGATATCCAAAGATTGCATCCCCTTGACGCCAGTGGTAAGGACTCAACAGAAAGTCGGAGCAAGATAAACGACAGGCAATTTGCTCCATCTACGTCTGCCCTGATCTTGGTAGGCAGATATACATAAGAAGAGATATACTATGTCTCATAATGCTTTAACGAAAGAATAAAATTGACATACAAATTGGATCAGAATATGTCTGCTTTTCTCCGTTACTGACACAGAGATAGGCGACATACAGACGGAAGACTAATTGATCAGAAAACTTGCTATCCGCTATAGCAAACAGATAAACAAAGACCGATGACCATCTCCTCTACTTGGCATGACCTTAACAAACGGAAAATATGCACACAAAGATGTACAATGAGGTTTGTCTTAAACAAAACATATGACCAACTCCTCTACTTGGCATGACCTTGACAAACGGAAAATATGCACACAAAGATGTACAATGAGGTATGTCATCTGTATTTTTCATCTGGGAACAGATGTGCCACGATAAAGATCCTTCCGTCATCAAAAGTAGTCGGTTCCAATGGGATATCCAAAGTTTGCATCCCCTTCACGTCAGTGGTAAGGACTCAACAGAAAGTCGGAGCAAGATAAAATGGACAGACAACTTGGACCAGAATGTTTCTGCCTTTCTCTGTTAACTACACAGAGATATGCGACACTATGGGTGAAAGACAAATTGATCAGAAAGCCTCTTCTCCGCTATAAGAAACAGACATACAAAGACAGATGACAAGACCTTGGCATGACCTTGACAAACGGAAATATGCAGACAAAGATGCGAAACCCGCGTTCGCATGTAACAGCATGTGTGCCACGATAAAGATCACTCCCTGCTCAAGATACTAAGCATCCAGAAGAGGTCCATTTTGTGCAACCCCTCATCGCCGAAGTGAACGATTGCCCATAAAGTAGAAGGAAAATTGTTGAAAATGTTATCCAAATGTGTCTGTCCTTCCCTCACGCAAACTTACTTGAACAACTATATAACCTGAAACTATTCAGTCACTTAAATTGGCATTTTACTGACCTAATGACCTAAATGGCGTTGGGTGGGATCTCAACTGCATCAAAAGAACATAACATTCATACTTTGAAAAATTCTTAAATGGAGTCATAAAAGCTGGAATCAAAACAAATTTAAGCACACACCGTTTTTAAGACTGGCATCTGAGAAAAAATTCATTGTATGAATAATCAATTCTCTTGATACAGATGGTTTTCCCTCTTGAAAGCTAATCAGTTGTATCGATGCCATGAAATATATTGTAGCATGTAATGTTGTTTGCTTACCATTCCCAATACCAGTGAGATATTGTTCAAAAGCCAATATGACCTTGAAGCTAACTGATAACTACAATATTCACAAGTAGGACGGGGCAGATTTACAAGCAATTTTACGATGTCTGAACTTTTTCGTATTTGATTTCAGTTGTTAACTTTAGCACCTAAACCTTTCAGTTGACAAAAAAGGCTTCAACGAAAACAAGTATTTTTAAAACATTCTCAGTAGGAGAGTCTGTATCCAACAAACAAAATCACTCTTACAAGACATACAATGCTTCTCAAAATGTTTTACAGCAAGTATAGAAATGACAGACAAATTGGATCAGAATACGTTTGTCTTTCTCTCTTAGAAAGACAGAGCTACACAACACATAGACACCAAAAAATTGATCAGAAAGCCTCCTCTCTGCTACAGCAAACAGATAAACAAAGGCAGATGACCAACTCCTCTACTTGGCATGACCTTGACAAACGGAAACTATGCAGACAAAGATGTACAATGAGGTTGATTATTACATATTGTTTAACGTTGCACTAGAGAATCTTTCACTCATATGGAGACGTTACCATTGCCGGTGGAGGGCTGCAAATTTAGGCCTATGCACGGTGCTTATGGCCTTTGAAGAGGGAGGGATCTTTTACGTGCCACACCTGCTGTGGCACGGGACCTCTGTTTTTGTGGTCTCATCCGAAGAACCCCCCCCCCCCCCCCCATTTAGTCGCCTCTTACGACAAGCAAGGGGGTACTGAGGATCTATTCTAACAACCCGGATCCCCACGGGGTCGTACAATGAGGCATGTCATCTGTATTTTTCGTCTGTGAACAGATGTGCCACGATAAAGATCCTCCTGTCATCAAAGTTAGGAGGTTCCAAGGGGATATCCAAAATTTGCATCCCCTTGACGCCAGTGGTAAGGACTCAACAGAAAGTCGGAGCAAGATAAACGACAGGCAATTTGCTCCATCTACGTCTGCCCTGATCTTGGTAGGCAGATATACATAAGAAGAGATATACTATGTCTCATAATGCTTTAATGAAAGAATAAAATTGACAGACAAATTGGATCAGAATATGTCTGCTTTCCTCTGTTACTGACACAGAGATAGGCGACATACAGACGGAAGACTAATTGATCAGAAAACTTGCTATCCGCTATAGCAAACAGATAAACAAAGACAGATGACCAACTCCTCTACTTGGCATGACCTTGACAAACGGAAAATATGCACACAAAGATGTACAATGAGGTTTGTCTTAAGCAAAACATATGACCAACTTCTCTACTTGGCATGACCTTGACAAACGGAAAATATGCACACAAAGATGTACAATGAGATTTGTCTTCAACAAAACATATGACCAACTCCTCTACTTGGCATGACCTTGACAAACGGAAAATATGCACACAAAGATGTACAATGAGGTATGTCATCTGT
The DNA here is from genome assembly GCA_024699665.1 of Ostrea denselamellosa. NCBI lineage: Eukaryota > Metazoa > Mollusca > Bivalvia > Ostreida > Ostreidae > Ostrea > Ostrea denselamellosa. The sequence continues at coordinate 5,087,009 of JAMZEH010000054.1, read as the reverse complement.
ATTTTTCATCTGGGAACAGATGTGCCACGATAAAGATCCTTCCGTCATCAAAAGTAGTCGGTTCCAATGGGATATCCAAAGTTTGCATCCCCTTCACGTCAGTGGTAAGGACTCAACAGAATGTCGGAGCAAGATAAAATGGACAGACAACTTGGACCAGAATGTTTCTGCCTTTCTCTGTTAACTACACAGAGATATGCGACACTATAGGTGAAAGACAAATTGATCAGAAAGCCTCTTCTCCGCTATAAGAAACAGACATACAAAGACAGATGACAAGACCTTGGCATGACCTTGACAAACGGAAATATGCAGACAAAGATGCGAAACCCGCGTTCGCATGTAACAGCATGTGTGCCACGATAAAGATCACTCCCTGCTCAAGATACTAAGCATCCAGAAGAGGTCCATTTTGTGCAACCCCTCATCGCCGAAGTGAACGATTGCCCATAAAGTAGAAGGAAAATTGTTGAAAATGTTATCCAAATGTGTCTGTCCTTCCCTCACGCAAACTTACTTGAACAACTATATAACCTGAAACTATTCAGTCACTTAAATTGGCATTTTACTGACCTAATGACCTAAATGGCGTTGGGTGGGATCTCAACTGCATCAAAAGAACATAACATTCATACTTTGAAAAATTCTTAAATGGAGTCATAAAATCTGGAATCAAAACAAATTTAAGCACACACCGTTTTTAAGACTGGCATCTGAGAAAAAATTCATTGTATGAATAATCAATTCTCTTGATACAGATGGTTTTCCCTCTTGAAAGCTAATCAGTTGTATCGATGCCATGAAATATATTGTAGCATGTAATGTTGTTTGCTTACCATTCCCAATACCAGTGAGATATTGTTCAAAAGCCAATATGACCTTGAAGCTAACTGATAACTACAATATTCACAAGTAGGACGAGGCAGATTTACAAGCAATTTTACGATGTCTGAACTTTTTCGTATTTGATTTCAGTTGTTAACTTTAGCACCTAAACCTTTCAGTTGACAAAAAAGGCTTCAACGAAAACAAGTATTTTTAAAACATTCTCAGTAGGAGAGTCTGTATCCAACAAACGAAATCACTCTTACAAGACATACAATGCTTCTCAAAATGTTTTACAGCAAGTATAGAAATGACAGACAAATTGGATCAGAATACGTTTGTCTTTCTCTCTTAGAAAGACAGAGCTACACAACACATAGACACCAAAAAATTGATCAGAAAGCCTCCTCTCTGCTACAGCAAACAGATAAACAAAGGCAGATGACCAACTCCTCTACTTGGCATGACCTTGACAAACGGAAACTATGCAGACAAAGATGTACAATGAGGTTGATTATTACATATTGTTTAACGTTGCACTAGAGAATCTTTCACTCATATGGAGACGTTACCATTGCCGGTGGAGGGCTGCAAATTTAGGCCTATGCACGGTGCTTATGGCCTTTGAAGAGGGAGGGATCTTTTACGTGCCACACCTGCTGTGGCACGGGACCTCTGTTTTTGTGGTCTCATCCGAAGAACCCCCCCCCCATTTAGTCGCCTCTTACGACAAGCAAGGGGGTACTGAGGATCTATTCTAACAACCCGGATCCCCACGGGGTCGTACAATGAGGCATGTCATCTGTATTTTTCGTCTGTGAACAGATGTGCCACGATAAAGATCCTCCTGTCATCAAAGTTAGGAGGTTCCAAGGGGATATCCAAAATTTGCATCCCCTTGACGCCAGTGGTAAGGACTCAACAGAAAGTCGGAGCAAGATAAACGACAGGCAATTTGCTCCATCTACGTCTGCCCTGATCTTGGTAGGCAGATATACATAAGAAGAGATATACTATGTCTCATAATGCTTTAACGAAAGAATAAAATTGACAGACAAATTGGATCAGAATATGTCTGCTTTCCTCTGTTACTGACACAGAGATAGGCGACATACAGACGGAAGACTAATTGATCAGAAAACTTGCTATCCGCTATAGCAAACAGATAAACAAAGACAGATGACCAACTCCTCTACTTGGCATGACCTTGACAAACGGAAAATATGCACACAAAGATGTACAATGAGGTTTGTCTTAAGCAAAACATATGACCAACTCCTCTACTTGGCATGACCTTGACAAACGGAAAATATGCACACAAAGATGTACAATGAGATTTGTCTTCAACAAAACATATGACCAACTCCTCTACTTGGCATGACCTTGACAAACGGAAACTATGCACACAAAGATGTACAATGAGGTATGTCATCTGTATTTTTCGTCTGTGAACAGATGTGCCACGATAAAGATCCTTCCGTCATCAAAGTTAGGAGGTTCCAAGGGGACATCCAAAGTTTGCATCCCCTTGACGCCAGTGGTAAGGACTCAACAGAAAGTCGGAGTTAGACAAACGTCTGCCCTGATCTTGGTAGGCAGATATACATAATTAGAGATATACTATGTCTCATAATGCTTTAACGAAAGAATAAAATTGACAGACAAATTGGATCAGAATATGTCTGCTTTTCTCTGTTATTGACACAGAGATAGGCGTCATACAGACGAAAGACTAATTGATCAGAAAACTTGCTATCTGCTATAGCAAACAGATAAACAAAGACAGATGACCAACTCCTCTACTTGGCATGACCTTGACAAATGGAAAATACGCACACAAAGATGTACAATGAAGTTTGTCTTAAACAAAACGTATGACCAACTCCTCTACTTGGCATGACCTTGACAAACGGAAAATATGCACACAAAGATGTACAATGAGGTATGTCATCTGTATTTTTCATCTGGGAACAGATGTGCCACGATAAAGATCCTTCCGTCATCAAAAGTAGTCGGTTCCAATGGGATATCCAAAGTTTGCATCCCCTTCACGTCAGTGGTAAGGACTCAACAGAAAGTCGGAGCAAGATAAAATGGACAGACAACTTGGACCAGAATGTTTCTGCCTTTCTCTGTTAACTACACAGAGATATGCGACACTATGGGTGAAAGACAAATTGATCAGAAAGCCTCTTCTCCGCTATAAGAAACAGACATACAAAGACAGATGACAAGACCTTGGCATGACCTTGACAAACGGAAATATGCAGACAAAGATGCGAAACCCGCGTTCGCATGTAACAGCATGTGTGCCACGATAAAGATCACTCCCTGCTCAAGATACTAAGCATCCAGAAGAGGTCCATTTTGTGCAACCCCTCATCGCCGAAGTGAACGATTGCCCATAAAGTAGAAGGAAAATTGTTGAAAATGTTATCCAAATGTGTCTGTCCTTCCCTCACGCAAACTTACTTGCACAACTATATAACCTGAAACTATTCAGTCACTTAAATTGGCATTTTACTGACCTAATGACCTAAATGGCGTTGGGTGGGATCTCAACTGCATCAAAAGAACATAACATTCATACTTTGAAAAATTCTTAAATGGAGTCATAAAATCTGGAATCAAAACAAATTTAAGCACACACCGTTTTTAAGACTGGCATCTGAGAAAAAATTCATTGTATGAATAATCAATTCTCTTGATACAGATGGTTTTCCCTCTTGAAAGCTAATCAGTTGTATCGATGCCATGAAATATATTGTAGCATGTAATGTTGTTTGCTTACCATTCCCAATACCAGTGAGATATTGTTCAAAAGCCAATATGACCTTGAAGCTAACTGATAACTACAATATTCACAAGTAGGACGAGGCAGATTTACAAGCAATTTTACGATGTCTGAACTTTTTCGTATTTGATTTCAGTTGTTAACTTTAGCACCTAAACCTTTCAGTTGACAAAAAAGGCTTCAACGAAAACAAGTATTTTTAAAACATTCTCAGTAGGAGAGTCTGTATCCAACAAACAAAATCACTCTTACAAGACATACAATGCTTCTCAAAATGTTTTACAGCAAGTATAGAAATGACAGACAAATTGGATCAGAATACGTTTGTCTTTCTCTCTTAGAAAGACAGAGCTACACAACACATAGACACCAAAAAATTGATCAGAAAGCCTCCTCTCTGCTACAGCAAACAGATAAACAAAGGCAGATGACCAACTCCTCTACTTGGCATGACCTTGACAAACGGAAACTATGCAGACAAAGATGTACAATGAGGTTGATTATTACATATTGTTTAACGTTGCACTAGAGAATCTTTCACTCATATGGAGACGTTACCATTGCCGGTGGAGGGCTGCAAATTTAGGCCTATGCACGGTGCTTATGGCCTTTGAAGAGGGAGGGATCTTTTACGTGCCACACCTGCTGTGGCACGGGACCTCTGTTTTTGTGGTCTCATCCGAAGAACCCCCCCCCCCCCCCATTTAGTCGCCTCTTACGACAAGCAAGGGGGTACTGAGGATCTATTCTAACAACCCGGATCCCCACGGGGTCGTACAATGAGGCATGTCATCTGTATTTTTCGTCTGTGAACAGATGTGCCACGATAAAGATCCTCCTGTCATCAAAGTTAGGAGGTTCCAAGGGGATATCCAAAATTTGCATCCCCTTGACGCCAGTGGTAAGGACTCAACAGAAAGTCGGAGCAAGATAAACGACAGGCAATTTGCTCCATCTACGTCTGCCCTGATCTTGGTAGGCAGATATACATAAGAAGAGATATACTATGTCTCATAATGCTTTAATGAAAGAATAAAATTGACAGACAAATTGGATCAGAATATGTCTGCTTTCCTCTGTTACTGACACAGAGATAGGCGACATACAGACGGAAGACTAATTGATCAGAAAACTTGCTATCCGCTATAGCAAACAGATAAACAAAGACAGATGACCAACTCCTCTACTTGGCATGACCTTGACAAACGGAAAATATGCACACAAAGATGTACAATGAGGTTTGTCTTAAGCAAAACATATGACCAACTTCTCTACTTGGCATGACCTTGACAAACGGAAAATATGCACACAAAGATGTACAATGAGATTTGTCTTCAACAAAACATATGACCAACTCCTCTACTTGGCATGACCTTGACAAACGGAAAATATGCACACAAAGATGTACAATGAGGTATGTCATCTGTATTTTTCATCTGGGAACAGATGTGCCACGATAAAGATCCTTCCGTCATCAAAAGTAGTCGGTTCCAATGGGATATCCAAAGTTTGCATCCCCTTCACGTCAGTGGTAAGGACTCAACAGAATGTCGGAGCAAGATAAAATGGACAGACAACTTGGACCAGAATGTTTCTGCCTTTCTCTGTTAACTACACAGAGATATGCGACACTATAGGTGAAAGACAAATTGATCAGAAAGCCTCTTCTCCGCTATAAGAAACAGACATACAAAGACAGATGACAAGACCTTGGCATGACCTTGACAAACGGAAATATGCAGACAAAGATGCGAAACCCGCGTTCGCATGTAACAGCATGTGTGCCACGATAAAGATCACTCCCTGCTCAAGATACTAAGCATCCAGAAGAGGTCCATTTTGTGCAACCCCTCATCGCCGAAGTGAACGATTGCCCATAAAGTAGAAGGAAAATTGTTGAAAATGTTATCCAAATGTGTCTGTCCTTCCCTCACGCAAACTTACTTGCACAACTATATAACCTGAAACTATTCAGTCACTTAAATTGGCATTTTACTGACCTAATGACCTAAATGGCGTTGGGTGGGATCTCAACTGCATCAAAAGAACATAACATTCATACTTTGAAAAATTCTTAAATGGAGTCATAAAAGCTGGAATCAAAACAAATTTAAGCACACACCGTTTTTAAGACTGGCATCTGAGAAAAAATTCATTGTATGAATAATCAATTCTCTTGATACAGATGGTTTTCCCTCTTGAAAGCTAATCAGTTGTATCGATGCCATGAAATATATTGTAGCATGTAATGTTGTTTGCTTACCATTCCCAATACCAGTGAGATATTGTTCAAAAGCCAATATGACCTTGAAGCTAACTGATAACTACAATATTCACAAGTAGGACGAGGCAGATTTACAAGCAATTTTACGATGTCTGAACTTTTTCGTATTTGATTTCAGTTGTTAACTTTAGCACCTAAACCTTTCAGTTGACAAAAAAGGCTTCAACGAAAACAAGTATTTTTAAAACATTCTCAGTAGGAGAGTCTGTATCCAACAAACAAAATCACTCTTACAAGACATACAATGCTTCTCAAAATGTTTTACAGCAAGTATAGAAATGACAGACAAATTGGTTCAGAATACGTTTGTCTTTCTCTCTTAGAAAGACAGAGCTACACAACACATAGACACCAAAAAATTGATCAGAAAGCCTCCTCTCTGCTACAGCAAACAGATAAACAAAGGCAGATGACCAACTCCTCTACTTGGCATGACCTTGACAAACGGAAACTATGCAGACAAAGATGTACAATGAGGTTGATTATTACATATTGTTTAACGTTGCACTAGAGAATCTTTCACTCATATAGAGACGTTACCATTGCCGGTGGAGGGCTGCAAATTTAGGCCTATGCACGGTGCTTATGGCCTTTGAAGAGGGAGGGATCTTTTACGTGCCACACCTGCTGTGGCACGGGACCTCTGTTTTTGTGGTCTCATCCGAAGAACCCCCCCCCCATTTAGTCGCCTCTTACGACAAGCAAGGGGGTACTGAGGATCTATTCTAACAACCCGGATCCCCACGGGGTCGTACAATGAGGCATGTCATCTGTATTTTTCGTCTGTGAACAGATGTGCCACGATAAAGATCCTCCTGTCATCAAAGTTAGGAGGTTCCAAGGGGATATCCAAAATTTGCATCCCCTTGACGCCAGTGGTAAGGACTCAACAGAAAGTCGGAGCAAGATAAACGACAGGCAATTTGCTCCATCTACGTCTGCCCTGATCTTGGTAGGCAGATATACATAAGAAGAGATATACTATGTCTCATAATGCTTTAATGAAAGAATAAAATTGACAGACAAATTGGATCAGAATATGTCTGCTTTCCTCTGTTACTGACACAGAGATAGGCGACATACAGACGGAAGACTAATTGATCAGAAAACTTGCTATCCGCTATAGCAAACAGATAAACAAAGACAGATGACCAACTCCTCTACTTGGCATGACCTTGACAAACGGAAAATATGCACACAAAGATGTACAATGAGGTTTGTCTTAAGCAAAACATATGACCAACTTCTCTACTTGGCATGACCTTGACAAACGGAAAATATGCACACAAAGATGTACAATGAGATTTGTCTTCAACAAAACATATGACCAACTCCTCTACTTGGCATGACCTTGACAAACGGAAAATATGCACACAAAGATGTACAATGAGGTATGTCATCTGTATTTTTCATCTGGGAACAGATGTGCCACGATAAAGATCCTTCCGTCATCAAAAGTAGTCGGTTCCAATGGGATATCCAAAGTTTGCATCCCCTTCACGTCAGTGGTAAGGACTCAACAGAATGTCGGAGCAAGATAAAATGGACAGACAACTTGGACCAGAATGTTTCTGCCTTTCTCTGTTAACTACACAGAGATATGCGACACTATAGGTGAAAGACAAATTGATCAGAAAGCCTCTTCTCCGCTATAAGAAACAGACATACAAAGACAGATGACAAGACCTTGGCATGACCTTGACAAACGGAAATATGCAGACAAAGATGCGAAACCCGCGTTCGCATGTAACAGCATGTGTGCCACGATAAAGATCACTCCCTGCTCAAGATACTAAGCATCCAGAAGAGGTCCATTTTGTGCAACCCCTCATCGCCGAAGTGAACGATTGCCCATAAAGTAGAAGGAAAATTGTTGAAAATGTTATCCAAATGTGTCTGTCCTTCCCTCACGCAAACTTACTTGCACAACTATATAACCTGAAACTATTCAGTCACTTAAATTGGCATTTTACTGACCTAATGACCTAAATGGCGTTGGGTGGGATCTCAACTGCATCAAAAGAACATAACATTCATACTTTGAAAAATTCTTAAATGGAGTCATAAAATCTGGAATCAAAACAAATTTAAGCACACACCGTTTTTAAGACTGGCATCTGAGAAAAAATTCATTGTATGAATAATCAATTCTCTTGATACAGATGGTTTTCCCTCTTGAAAGCTAATCAGTTGTATCGATGCCATGAAATATATTGTAGCATGTAATGTTGTTTGCTTACCATTCCCAATACCAGTGAGATATTGTTCAAAAGCCAATATGACCTTGAAGCTAACTGATAACTACAATATTCACAAGTAGGACGAGGCAGATTTACAAGCAATTTTACGATGTCTGAACTTTTTCGTATTTGATTTCAGTTGTTAACTTTAGCACCTAAACCTTTCAGTTGACAAAAAAGGCTTCAACGAAAACAAGTATTTTTAAAACATTCTCAGTAGGAGAGTCTGTATCCAACAAACAAAATCACTCTTACAAGACATACAATGCTTCTCAAAATGTTTTACAGCAAGTATAGAAATGACAGACAAATTGGATCAGAATACGTTTGTCTTTCTCTCTTAGAAAGACAGAACTACACAACACATAGACACCAAAAAATTGATCAGAAAGCCTCCTCTCTGCTACAGCAAACAGATAAACAAAGGCAGATGACCAACTCCTCTACTTGGCATGACCTTGACAAACGGAAACTATGCAGACAAAGATGTTGATTATTACATATTGTTTAACGTTGCACTAGAGAATCTTTCACTCATATGGAGACGTTACCATTGCCGGTGAAGGGCTGCGAATTTAGGCCTATGCACGGTGCTTATGGCCTTTGAAGAGGGAGGGATCTGTTACGTGCCACACCTGCTGTGGCACGGGACATCTGTTTTTGTGGTCTCATCTGAAGAACCCCCCCCCCCATTTAGTCGCCTCTTACGACAAGCAAGGGGGTACTGAGGATCTATTCTTACAACCCGGATCCCCACGGGGTTGTACAATGAGGTATGTCATCTGTATTTTTCGTCTGTGAACAGATGTGCCACGATAAAGATCCTCCTGTCATCAAAGTTAGGAGGTTCCAAGGGGATATCCAAAGATTGCATCCCCTTGACGCCAGTGGTAAGGACTCAACAGAAAGTCGGAGCAAGATAAACGACAGGCAATTTGCTCCATCTACGTCTGATCTGGTCTTGGTAGACAGATATACATAAGAAGAGATATACTATGTCTCATAATGCTTTAACGAAAGAATAAAATTGACAGACAAATTGGATCAGAATATGTCTATTTTCTCTGTTATTGACACAGAGATAGGCGACATACAGACGGAAGACTAATTGATCAGAAAACTTGCTATCCGCTATAGCAAACAGATAAACAAAGACAGATGACCAACTCCTCTACTTGGAATGACCTTGACAAATGGAAAATATGCGCACAAAGATGTACAATGAGGTTTGTCTTAAACAAAACATATGACCAACTCCTCTACTTGGCATGACCTTGACAAACGGAAACTATGCACACAAAGATGTACAATGAGGTATGTCATCTGTATTTTTCGTCTGTGAACAGATGTCTCACGATAAAGATCCTCCAGTCATCAAAGTTAGGAGGTTCCAAGGGGATATCCAAAGTTTGCATCCCCTTGACGCCAGTGGTAAGGACTCAACAGAAAGTCGGAGTTAGACAAACGTCTGCCCTGATCTTGGTAAACAGATATACATAATTGGACCAAGTTAGACGACAGACCATTTCATCAATATGCAATGGCAAGCAAACATATATACCAAGAAGACACGCAGTATGTGTAATAATGCTTTACAGCAAATGAATGAATGACAGAAAAGCTTCTCAGAATGCGTGTGTGTTTACCTCAATGACAAGTAGCTGAACATAGACGACACATATCTTCATCTTCACCTCTCACCTAGTCTCATCAAGGGTGTTGCTCTGCTTCAAGCTCATCCACTCTGCATTGTTCTTTTCCCGTCTCTTCCTCACCCTTCCTCCCCTTCTCCCTCCCTGTACTGTGACTTGCAGGATTGTATTGGCGAGTCCCGAACATCGTGCAACATGCTTGTGACATTTTAATTGCATTTGAAGGTTTCCGTCCTAACCGCTAATTTACACATTGCATAGACAACAGACAAGGTGATCAGAAAGTCTCCCCCTCCCCATCTTATAGCAAACACACAGACAAATACAGACGATAAACATATCTAAATGTGTATCACCTTGACATATAGAAATGATGTTGGCAAAGACACATTAGGAAAGTATGTCATCTCTATTTGTCATTGTGTAGAACAAAAGCACCATTATCGCGAGCAGATATGGATACTTACAAGACACACAATATTTCTCATGTTTTACAGCATGTCCGTAAGCGACAAACAATTTGATCAGAATGTGTCTACCTTTCTTTAGGGGCCTCCGTGGCCGAGTGCTTACAGCATTACGCTCAAAATCACAAGGCCTCTCTCACCTCTAGTCGGCGCGGCTTCCATCCTCTCTCGCGCCGATATATGTGAGAAAGTTGGCCCGTTTACTTTCGGAAGGGCGGTGGTCTCTTCTCGGGCACATCGTATCTGGGCTCTCTCCTCCACCGACAAATACTGCAGGCCACCAGATGAGTGACAAATTGTTGAGTGTGGCGGTAAACAACAATCAATCAATCATCTACCTTTCTTTTTGTAAATGACACCGAGATGGAGAATAGATACACGACAAACAAAGTGATCAGTAAGCCTTCCCCTTCTCCATAACAAGCAGTCGACAGACAAGGAATTGTCATATTCTCATTATCTACAACCATACAAAACAAAATACCTCATTATCTCCGAGAAATTGCTTGCTTACTGCCCAAGGGAATCTTCTCCATCACTTTCAAATTTCTGAATTTCTTTCCACCATTAGACCGCTGGAAATCTTCAGCCTCCAAAAATATACACATTTTATTGGACTTATGACTTATTCCTCCCACAAACATATCCGTGTCTTAAATAACTAACTTTATCTATATTAATTCAAAGACTATCCTGGCATTTTTGAGGGTACAGTTACCACATCCATTTCAAATAAGAAGATCAACAATTACTTCCCAATTTTCGATCCTTTTTCACAATCACGTATCTTTAGAATCAGAAACATTTTGTTTTCCTGTTCAAAATACATATTTCCTTTAATAGCAAGATGAGCAACAGACAATTTGCTGCAACTATGTCTGCCCTGATCTTGGTAGGCAGATATACATACTCAGAGACACACAATGTCTCATTATGCTTTACAGTAAGTGAAGAAATGACACACAATTTGGATCGGAATGTGTCTGCCTTTCTCTGTTCAGGATGCAGAGAGAGACGACATATATACAACAAACAAAGTGATCAGAAAGCCTCCCCTCCGCTATAGCAAACAGACATACCAAATACAGATGACCAACTCCTCTACTTTGCATAACCTTGCCAAAAGTAAAATATGCTGACATAGATGCACAATAAAGTATGCCATCTGTATTGATCTGTAAAACAAACGATGGTCCTTGCGATCAGACTACGAATACCTACACCCCGTGTATCCGCAGGTGTGAAACAATAAACATCCCTCCCTGATCAAAGGTCATTAGGTTCAAGCAACGGAATCGACGAGTGCACATACCTATGTTAAATTCTTTACTGGAGAACTTTATCTTTTTCAATTAGTGAACTAATTTATCTATTGCTTTTTGTACATATTTTATTGATCATATCCTTTCTTTTATTGTACTATTATATCAACTGTACTTTTCATTGAGTCTAGTATTTCATCTTTTCAATTTACACTTCCATCTTCTTTTACTCTTCCTTTTGATATAGAGAAACATTTCATTTTGTATTTACTATTTCACTGATTCAACATTTCAAACACTTACATTATATAAGATTCTCATAATTGCAATGTCTAAATAACGGTGTGTGCTTAAATCCCAGATATTTAGACATGGCATTCATAAGAATTTTCACCTACTCTACCATTCCATCTATTTCATTGACAGTTATAATTTATTTTACCATTGGATTTACTATATATTCTCATGTACTGTGCAATTTCATTTTTTCTTCATTGTAGTATATTATTTGTTGTACAGTTTAACATCTACATTATATAAGATTCTCAAACTTGCAATGTCTAAATAACGGTGTGTGCTTGAGTCCCAGATATTTAGACACCGCATTCATAAGAAATTTCACTTACTCTACTTTATTTTCTATTCCATCATTTACTTTATTTACTATACTATTTCATTTTCCATTCCATTTGATTTACTGTATAATCTCATGTAGTTTTCAGGTTTTATTTAGGCCTATGCTCTGTGCTTTAGCCCCTTTGAGCACACAGAGAAAGTTATCATGACACAAAGACGTCGGTGTTGGTCATGATGAGGACCGCCCCATTTAGTCGCCTCTTCCGACAAGCAAGGGGTACTGAGGACCTATTCTATCCCGGATCCCCACGGGAATCTTATCTCTGTAGGACTAACCCTTGGACCAAGTTAGACGACAGACCATTTCATCAATATGCAATGGCAAGCAAACATATATACCAAGAAGACACGCAGTATGTGTAATAATGCTTTACAGCAAATGAATGAATGACAGAAAAGCTTCTCAGAATGTGTGTGTGTTTACCTCAATGACAAGTAGCTGAACATAGACGACACATATCTTCATCTTCACCTCTCACCTAGTCTCATCAAGGGTGTTGCTCTGCTTCAAGCTCATCCACTCTGCATTGTTCTTTTCCCGTCTCTTCCTCACCCTTCCTCCCCTTCTCCCTCCCTGTACTGTGACTTGCAGGATTGTATTGGCGAGTCCCGAACATCGTGCAACATGCTTGTGACATTTTAATTGCATTTGAAGGTTTCCGTCCTAACCGCTAATTTACACATTGCATAGACAACAGACAAGGTGATCAGAAAGTCTCCCCCTCCCCATCTTATAGCAAACACACAGACAAATACAGACGATAAACATATCTAAATGTGTATCACCTTGACATATAGAAATGATGTTGGCAAAGACACATTAGGAAAGTATGTCATCTCTATTTGTCATTGTGTAGAACAAAAGCACCATTATCGCGAGCAGATATGGATACTTACAAGACACACAATATTTCTCATGTTTTACAGCATGTCCGTAAGCGACAAACAATTTGATCAGAATGTGTCTACCTTTCTTTAGGGGCCTCCGTGGCCGAGTGCTTACAGCATTACGCTCAAAATCACAAGGCCTCTCTCACCTCTAGTCGGCGCGGCTTCCATCCTCTCTCGCGCCGATATATGTGAGAAAGTTGGCCCGTTTACTTTCGGAAGGGCGGTGGTCTCTTCTCGGGCACATCGTATCTGGGCTCTCTCCTCCACCGACAAAAACTGCAGGCCACCAGATGACTGACAAATTGTTGAGTGTGGCGGAAAACAACAATCAATCAATCATCTACCTTTCTTTTTGTAAATGACATCGAGATGGAGAATAGATACACGACAAACAAAGTGATCAGTAAGCCTTCCCCTTCTCCATAACAAGCAGTCGACAGACAAGGAATTGTCATATTCTCATTATCTACAACCATACAAAACAAAATACCTCATTATCTCCGAGAAATTGCTTGCTTACTGCCCAAGGGAATCTTCTCCATCACTTTCAAATTTCTGAATTTCTTTCCACCATTAGACCGCTGGAAATCTTCAGCCTCCAAAAATATACACATTTTATTGGACTTATGACTTATTCCTCCCACAAACATATCCGTGTCTTAAATAACTAACTTTATCTATATTAATTCAAAGACTATCCTGGCATTTTTGAGGGTACAGTTACCACATCCATTTCAAATAAGAAGATCAACAATTACTTCCCAATTTTCGATCCTTTTTCACAATCACGTATCTTTAGAATCAGAAACATTTTGTTTTCCTGTTCAAAATACATATTTCCTTTAATAGCAAGATGAGCGACAGACAATTTACTGCAACTACGTCTGCCCTGATCTTGGTAGGCAGATATACATACTCAGAGACACACAATGTCTCATTATGCTTTACAGCAAGTGAAGAAATGACACACAATTTGGATCGGAATGTGTCTGCCTTTCTCTGTTCAGGATGCAGAGAGAGACGACATATATACAACAAACAAAGTGATCAGAAAGCCTCCCCTCCGCTATAGCAAACAGACATACCAAATACAGATGACCAACTCCTCTACTTTGCATAACCTTGCCAAAAGTAAAACATGCTGACATAGATGCACAATAAAGTATGCCATCTGTATTGATCTGTAAAAGAAACGATGGTCCTTGCGATCAGACTACGAATACCTACACCCCGTGTATCCGCAGGTGTGAAACAATAAACATCCCTCCCTGATCAAAGGTCATTAGGTTCAAGCAACGGAATCGACGAGTGCACATACCTATGTTAAATTCTTTACTGGAGAACTTTATCTTTTTCAATTAGTGAACTAATTTATCTATTGCTTTTTGTACATATTTTATTGATCATATCCTTTCTTTTATTGTACTATTATATCAACTGTACTTTTCATTGAGTCTAGTATTTCATCTTTTCAATTTACACTTCCATCTTCTTTTACTCTTCCTTTTGATATAGAGAAACATTTCATTTTGTATTTACTATTTCACTGATTCAACATTTCAAACACTTACATTATATAAGATTCTCATAATTGCAATGTCTAAATAACGGTGTGTGCATAAATCCCAGATATTTAGACATGGCATTCATAAGAATTTTCACCTACTCTACCATTCCATCTATTTCATTGACAGTTATAATTTATTTTACCATTGGATTTACTATATATTCTCATGTACTGTGCAATTTCATTTTTTCTTCATTGTAGTATATTATTTGTTGTACAGTTTAACATCTACATTATATAAGATTCTCAAACTTGCAATGTCTAAATAACGGTGTGTGCTTGAGTCCCAGATATTTAGACACCGCATTCATAAGAATTGTCACTTACTCTACTTTATTTTCTATTCCATCATTTACTTTATTTACTATACTATTTCATTTTCCATTCCATTTGATTTACTGTATAATCTCATGTAGTTTTCAGGTTTTATTTAGGCCTATGCTCTGTGCTTTAGCCCCTTCGAGCACACAGAGAAAGTTATCATGCCACAAAGACGTCGGTGTTGGTCATGATGAGGACCGCCCCATTTAGTCGCCTCTTACGACAAGCAAGGGGTACTGAGGACCTATTCTATCCCGGATCCCCACGGGAATCTTATCTCTGTAGGACTAACCCTTGGACCAAGTTAGACGACAGACCATTTCATCAATATGCAATGGCAAGCAAACATATATACCAAGAAGACACGCAGTATGTGTAATAATGCTTTACAGCAAATGAATGAATGACAGAAAAGCTTCTCAGAATGTGTGTGTGTTTACCTCAATGACAAGTAGCTGAACATAGACGACACATATCTTCATCTTCACCTCTCACCTAGTCTCATCAAGGGTGTTGCTCTGCTTCAAGCTCATCCACTCTGCATTGTTCTTTTCCCGTCTCTTCCTCACCCTTCCTCCCCTTCTCCCTCCCTGCACTGTGACTTGCCGGATTGTATTGGCGAGTCCCGAACATCGTGTAACATGCTTGTGACATTTTAATTGCATTTGAAGGTTTCCGTCCTAACCGCTAATTTACACATTGCATAGACAACAGACAAGGTGATCAGAAAGTCTCCCCCTCCCCATTTTATAGCAAACACACAGACAAATACAGACGATAAACATATCTAAATGTGTATCACCTTGACATATAGAAATGATGTTGGCAAAGACACATTAGGAAAGTATGTCATCTCTATTTGTCATTGTGTAGAACAAAAGCACCATTATCGCGAGCAGATATGGATACTTACAAGACACACAATATTTCTCATGTTTTACAGCATGTCCGTAAGCGACAAACAATTTGATCAGAATGTGTCTACCTTTCTTTAGGGGCCTCCGTGGCCGAGTGCTTACAGCATTACGCTCAAAATCACAAGGCCTCTCTCACCTCTAGTCGGCGCGGCTTCCATCCTCTCTCGCGCCGATATATGTGAGAAAGTTGGCCCGTTTACTTTCGGAAGGGCGGTGGTCTCTTCTCGGGCACATCGTATCTGGGCTCTCTCCTCCACCGACAAAAACTGCAGGCCACCAGATGACTGACAAATTGTTGAGTGTGGCGGAAAACAACAATCAATCAATCATCTACCTTTCTTTTTGTAAATGACACCGAGATGGAGAATAGATACACGACAAACAAAGTGATCAGTAAGCCTTCCCCTTCTCCATAACAAGCAGTCGACAGACAAGGAATTGTCATATTCTCATTATCTACAACCATACAAAACAAAATACCTCATTATCTCCGAGAAATTGCTTGCTTACTGCCCAAGGGAATCTTCTCCATCACTTTCAAATTTCTGAATTTCTTTCCACCATTAGACCGCTGGAAATCTTCAGCCTCCAAAAATATACACATTTTATTGGACTTATGACTTATTCCTCCCACAAACATATCCGTGTCTTAAATAACTAACTTTATCTATATTAATTCAAAGACTATCCTGGCATTTTTGAGGGTACAGTTACCACATCCATTTCAAATAAGAAGATCAACAATTACTTCCCAATTTTCGATCCTTTTTCACAATCACGTATCTTTAGAATCAGAAACATTTTGTTTTCCTGTTCAAAATACATATTTCCTTTAATAGCAAGATGAGCGACAGACAATTTGCTGCAACTACGTCTGCCCTGATCTTGGTAGGCAGATATACATACTCAGAGACACACAATGTCTCATTATGCTTTACAGTAAGTGAAGAAATGACACACAATTTGGATCGGAATGTGTCTGCCTTTCTCTGTTCAGGATGCAGAGAGAGACGACATATATACAACAAACAAAGTGATCAGAAAGCCTCCCCTCCGCTATAGCAAACAGACATACCAAATACAGATGACCAACTCCTCTACTTTGCATAACCTTGCCAAAAGTAAAATATGCTGACATAGATGCACAATAAAGTATGCCATCTGTATTGATCTGTAAAACAAACGATGGTCCTTGCGATCAGACTACGAATACCTACACCCCGTGTATCCGCAGGTGTGAAACAATAAACATCCCTCCCTGATCAAAGGTCATTAGGTTCAAGCAACGTAATCGACGAGTGCACATACCTATGTTCAATTCTTTACTGGAGAACTTTATCTTTTTCAATTAGTGAACTAATTTATCTATTGCTTTCTGTACATATTTTATTGATCATATCCTTTCTTTTATTGTACTATTATATCAACTGTACTTTTCATTGAGTCTAGTATTTCATCTTTTCAATTTACACTTCCATCTTCTTTTACTCTTCCTTTTGATATAGAGAAACATTTCATTTTGTATTTACTATTTCACTGATTCAACATTTCAAACACTTACATTATATAAGATTCTCATAATTGCAATGTCTAAATAACGGTATGTGCTTAAATCCCAGATATTTAGACATGGCATTCATAAGAATTATCACCTACTCTACCATTCCATCTATTTCATTGACAGTTATAATTTATTTTACCATTGGATTTACTATATATTCTCATGTACTGTGCAATTTCATTTTTTCTTCATTGTAGTATATTATTTGTTGTACAGTTTAACATCTACATTATATAAGATTCTCAAACTTGCAATGTCTAAATAACGGTGTGTGCTTGAGTCCCAGATATTTAGACACCGCATTCATAAGAATTGTCACTTACTCTACTTTATTTTCTATTCCATCATTTACTTTATTTACTATACTATTTCATTTTCCATTCCATTTGATTTACTGTATAATTTCATGTAGTTTTCAGGTTTTATTTAGGCCTATGCTCTGCGCTTTAGCCCCTTTGAGCACACAGAGAAAGTTATCATGCCACAAAGACGTCGGTGTTGGTCATGATGAGGACCGCCCCATTTAGTCGCCTCTTACGACAAGCAAGGGGTACTGAGGACCTATTCTATCCCGGATCCCCACGGGAATCTTATCTCTGTAGGACTAACCCTTGGACCAAGTTAGACGACAGACCATTTCATCAATATGCAATGGCAAGCAAACATATATACCAAGAAGACACGCAGTATGTGTAATAATGCTTTACAGCAAATGAATGAATGACAGAAAAGCTTCTCAGAATGTGTGTGTGTTTACCTCAATGACAAGTAGCTGAACATAGACGACACATATCTTCATCTTCGCCTCTCACCTAGTCTCATCAAGGGTGTTGCTCTGCTTCAAGCTCATCCACTCTGCATTGTTCTTTTCCCGTCTCTTCCTCACCCTTCCTCCCCTTCTCCCTCCCTGTACTGTGACTTGCAGGATTGTATTGGCGAGTCCCGAACATCGTGCAACATGCTTGTGACATTTTAATTGCATTTGAAGGTTTCCGTCCTAACCGCTAGTTTACACATTGCATAGACAACAGACAAGGTGATCAGAAAGTCTCCCCCTCCCCATCTTATAGCAAACACACAGACAAATACAGACGATAAACATATCTAAATGTGTATCACCTTGACATATAGAAATGATGTTGGCAAAGACACATTAGGAAAGTATGTCATCTCTATTTGTCATTGTGTAGAACAAAAGCACCATTATCGCGAGCAGATATGGATACTTACAAGACACACAATATTTCTCATGTTTTACAGCATGTCCGTAAGCGACAAACAATTTGATCAGAATGTGTCTACCTTTCTTTAGGGGCCTCCGTGGCCGAGTGCTTACAGCATTACGCTCAAAATCACAAGGCCTCTCTCACCTCTAGTCGGCGCGGCTTCCATCCTCTCTCGCGCCGATATATGTGAGAAAGTTGGCCCGTTTACTTTCGGAAGGGCGGTGGTCTCTTCTCGGGCACATCGTATCTGGGCTCTCTCCTCCACCGACAAAAACTGCAGGCCACCAGATGACTGACAAATTGTTGAGTGTGGCGGAAAACAACAATTAATCAATCATCTACCTTTCTTTTTGTAAATGACACCGAGATGGACAATAGATACACGACAAACAAAGTGATCAGTAAGCCTTCCCCTTCTCCATAACAAGCAGTCGACAGACAAGGAATTGTCATTATCTACAACCATACAAAACAAAATACCTCATTATCTCCGAGAAATTGCTTGCTTACTGCCCAAGGGAATCTTCTCCATCACTTTCAAATTTCTGAATTTCTTTCCACCATTAGACCGCTGGAAATCTTCAGCCTCCAAAAATATACACATTTTATTGGACTTATGACTTATTCCTCCCACAAACATATCCGTGTCTTAAATAACTAACTTTATCTATATTAATTCAAAGACTATCCTGGCATTTTTGAGGGTACAGTTACCACATCCATTTCAAATAAGAAGATCAACAATTACTTCCCAATTTTCGATCCTTTTTCACAATCACGTATCTTTAGAATCAGAAACATTTTGTTTTCCTGTTCAAAATACATATTTCCTTTAATAGCAAGATGAGCGACAGACAATTTGCTGCAACTACGTCTGCCCTGATCTTGGTAGGCAGATATACATACTCAGAGACACACAATGTCTCATTATGCTTTACAGTAAGTGAAGAAATGACACACAATTTGGATCGGAATGTGTCTGCCTTTCTCTGTTCAGAGAGAGACGACATATATACAACAAACAAAGTGATCAGTAAGCCTCCCCTCCGCTATAGCAAACAGACATACCAAATACAGATGACCAACTCCTCTACTTTGCATAACCTTGCCAAAAGTAAAATATGCTGACATAGATGCACAATAAAGTATGCCACCTGTATTGATCTGTAAAACAAACGATGGTCCTTGCGATCAGACTACGAATACCTACACCCCGTGTATCCATAGGTGTGAAACAATAAACATCCCTCCCTGATCAAAGGTCATTAGGTTCAAGCAACGTAATCGACGAGTGCACATACCTATGTTCAATTCTTTACTGGAGAACTTTATCTTTTTCAATTAGTGAACTAATTTATCTATTGCTTTTTGTACATATTTTATTGATCATATCCTTTCTTTTATTGTACTATTATATCAACTGTACTTTTCATTGAGTCTAGTATTTCATCTTTTCAATTTACACTTCCATCTTCTTTTACTCTTCCTTTTGATATAGAGAAACATTTCATTTTGTATTTACTATTTCACTGATTCAACATTTCAAACACTTACATTATATAAGATTCTCATAATTGCAATGTCTAAATAACGGTATGTGCTTAAATCCCAGATATTTAGACATGGCATTCATAAGAATTTTCACCTACTCTACCATTCCATCTATTTCATTGACAGTTATAATTTATTTTACCATTGGATTTACTATATATTCTCATGTACTGTGCAATTTCATTTTTTCTTCATTGTAGTATATTATTTGTTGTACAGTTTAACATCTACATTATATAAGATTCTCAAACTTGCAATGTCTAAATAACGGTGTGTGCTTGAGTCCCAGATATTTAGACACCGCATTCATAAGAATTTTCACTTACTCTACTTTATTTTCTATTCCATCATTTACTTTATTTACTATACTATTTCATTTTCCATTCCATTTGATTTACTGTATAATCTCATGTAGTTTTCAGGTTTTATTTAGGCCTATGCTCTGTGCTTTAGCCCCTTTGAGCACACAGAGAAAGTTATCATGCCACAAAGACGTCGGTGTTGGTCATGATGAGGACCGCCCCATTTAGTCGCCTCTTACGACAAGCAAGGGGTACTGAGGACCTATTCTATCCCGGATCCCCACGGGAATCTTATCTCTGTAGGACTAACCCTTGGACCAAGTTAGACGACAGACCATTTCATCAATATGCAATGGCAAGCAAACATATATACCAAGAAGACACGCAGTATGTGTAATAATGCTTTACAGCAAATGAATGAATGACAGAAAAGCTTCTCAGAATGTGTGTGTGTTTACCTCAATGACAAGTAGCTGAACATAGACGACACATATCTTCATCTTCGCCTCTCACCTAGTCTCATCAAGGGTGTTGCTCTGCTTCAAGCTCATCCACTCTGCATTGTTCTTTTCCCGTCTCTTCCTCACCCTTCCTCCCCTTCTCCCTCCCTGTACTGTGACTTGCAGGATTGTATTGGCGAGTCCCGAACATCGTGCAACATGCTTGTGACATTTTAATTGCATTTGAAGGTTTCCGTCCTAACCGCTAGTTTACACATTGCATAGACAACAGACAAGGTGATCAGAAAGTCTCCCCCTCCCCATCTTATAGCAAACACACAGACAAATACAGACGATAAACATATCTAAATGTGTATCACCTTGACATATAGAAATGATGTTGGCAAAGATACATTAGGAAAGTATGTCATCTCTATTTGTCATTGTGTAGAACAAAAGCACCATTATCGCGAGCAGATATGTATACTTACAAGACACACAATATTTCTCATGTTTTACAGCATGTCCGTAAGCGACAAACAATTTGATCAGAATGTGTCTACCTTTCTTTAGGGGCCTCCGTGGACGAGTCTCACCTCTAGTCGGCGCGGCTTCCATCCTCTCTCGCGCCGATATATGTGAGAAAGTTGGCCCGTTTACTTTCGGAAGGGCGGTGGTCTCTTCTCGGGCACATCGTATCTGGGCTCTCTCCTCCACCGACAAAAACTGCAGGCCACCAGATGACTGACAAATTGTTGAGTGTGGCGGAAAACAACAATCAATCAATCATCTACCTTTCTTTTTGTAAATGACACCGAGATGGAGAATAGATACACGACAAACAAAGTGATCAGTAAGCCTTCCCCTTCTCCATAACAAGCAGTCGACAGACAAGGAATTGTCATATTCTCATTATCTACAACCATACAAAACAAAATACCTCATTATCTCCGAGAAATTGCTTGCTTACTGCCCAAGGGAATCTTCTCCATCACTTTCAAATTTCTGAATTTCTTTCCACCATTAGACCGCTGGAAATCTTCAGCCTCCAAAAATATACACATTTTATTGGACTTATGACTTATTCCTCCCACAAACATATCCGTGTCTTAAATAACTAACTTTATCTATATTAATTCAAAGACTATCCTGGCATTTTTGAGGGTACAGTTACCACATCCATTTCAAATAAGAAGATCAACAATTACTTCCCAATTTTCGATCCTTTTTCACAATCACGTATCTTTAGAATCAGAAACATTTTGTTTTCCTGTTCAAAATACATATTTCCTTTAATAGCAAGATGAGCGACAGACAATTTGCTGCAACTACGTCTGCCCTGATCTTGGTAGGCAGATATACATACTCAGAGACACACAATGTCTCATTATGCTTTACAGTAAGTGAAGAAATGACACACAATTTGGATCGGAATGTGTCTGCCTTTCTCTGTTCAGGATGCAGAGAGAGACGACATATATACAACAAACAAAGTGATCAGTAAGCCTCCCCTCCGCTATAGCAAACAGACATACCAAATACAGATGACCAACTCCTCTACTTTGCATAACCTTGCCAAAAGTAAAATATGCTGACATAGATGCACAATAAAGTATGCCACCTGTATTGATCTGTAAAACAAACGATGGTCCTTGCGATCAGACTACGAATACCTACACCCCGTGTATCCATAGGTGTGAAACAATAAACATCCCTCCCTGATCAAAGGTCATTAGGTTCAAGCAACGTAATCGACGAGTGCACATACCTATGTTCAATTCTTTACTGGAGAACTTTATCTTTTTCAATTAGTGAACTAATTTATCTATTGCTTTTTGTACATATTTTATTGATCATATCCTTTCTTTTATTGTACTATTATATCAACTGTACTTTTCATTGAGTCTAGTATTTCATCTTTTCAATTTACACTTCCATCTTCTTTTACTCTTCCTTTTGATATAGAGAAACATTTCATTTTGTATTTACTATTTCACTGATTCAACATTTCAAACACTTACATTATATAAGATTCTCATAATTGCAATGTCTAAATAACGGTGTGTGCTTAAATCCCAGATATTTAGACATGGCATTCATAAGAATTATCACCTACTCTACCATTCCATCTATTTCATTGACAGTTATAATTTATTTTACCATTGGATTTACTATATATTCTCATGTACTGTGCAATTTCATTTTTTCTTCATTGTAGTATATTATTTGTTGTACAGTTTAACATCTACATTATATAAGATTCTCAAACTTGCAATGTCTAAATAACGGTGTGTGCTTGAGTCCCAGATATTTAGACACCGCATTCATAAGAATTGTCACTTACTCTACTTTATTTTCTATTCCATCATTTACTTTATTTACTATACTATTTCATTCCATTTGATTTACTGTATAATCTCATGTAGTTTTCAGGTTTTATTTAGGCCTATGCTCTGTGCTTTAGCCCCTTTGAACACACAGAGAAAGTTATCATGCCACAAAGACGTCGGTGTTGGTCATGATGAGGACCGCCCCATTTAGTCGCCTCTTACGACAAGCAAGGGGTACTGAGGACCTATTCTATCCCGGATCCCCACGGGAATCTTATCTCTGTAGGACTAACCCTTGGACCAAGTTAGACGACAGACCATTTCATCAATATGCAATGGCAAGCAAACATATATACCAAGAAGACACGCAGTATGTGTAATAATGCTTTACAGCAAATGAATGAATGACAGAAAAGCTTCTCAGAATGTGTGTGTGTTTACCTCAATGACAAGTAGCTGAACATAGACGACACATATCTTCATCTTCGCCTCTCACCTAGTCTCATCAAGGGTGTTGCTCTGCTTCAAGCTCATCCACTCTGCATTGTTCTTTTCCCGTCTCTTCCTCACCCTTCCTCCCCTTCTCCCTCCCTGTACTGTGACTTGCAGGATTGTATTGGCGAGTCCCGAACATCGTGCAACATGCTTGTGACATTTTAATTGCATTTGAAGGTTTCCGTCCTAACCGCTAGTTTACACATTGCATAGACAACAGACAAGGTGATCAGAAAGTCTCCCCCTCCCCATCTTATAGCAAACACACAGACAAATACAGACGATAAACATATCTAAATGTGTATCACCTTGACATATAGAAATGATGTTGGCAAAGATACATTAGGAAAGTATGTCATCTCTATTTGTCATTGTGTAGAACAAAAGCACCATTATCGCGAGCAGATATGTATACTTACAAGACACACAATATTTCTCATGTTTTACAGCATGTCCGTAAGCGACAAACAATTTGATCAGAATGTGTCTACCTTTCTTTAGGGGCCTCCGTGGACGAGTCTCACCTCTAGTCGGCGCGGCTTCCATCCTCTCTCGCGCCGATATATGTGAGAAAGTTGGCCCGTTTACTTTCGGAAGGGCGGTGGTCTCTTCTCGGGCACATCGTATCTGGGCTCTCTCCTCCACCGACAAAAACTGCAGGCCACCAGATGACTGACAAATTGTTGAGTGTGGCGGAAAACAACAATCAATCAATCATCTACCTTTCTTTTTGTAAATGACACCGAGATGGAGAATAGATACACGACAAACAAAGTGATCAGTAAGCCTTCCCCTTCTCCATAACAAGCAGTCGACAGACAAGGAATTGTCATATTCTCATTATCTACAACCATACAAAACAAAATACCTCATTATCTCCGAGAAATTGCTTGCTTACTGCCCAAGGGAATCTTCTCCATCACTTTCAAATTTCTGAATTTCTTTCCACCATTAGACCGCTGGAAATCTTCAGCCTCCAAAAATATACACATTTTATTGGACTTATGACTTATTCCTCCCACAAACATATCCGTGTCTTAAATAACTAACTTTATCTATATTAATTCAAAGACTATCCTGGCATTTTTGAGGGTACAGTTACCACATCCATTTCAAATAAGAAGATCAACAATTACTTCCCAATTTTCGATCCTTTTTCACAATCACGTATCTTTAGAATCAGAAACATTTTGTTTTCCTGTTCAAAATACATATTTCCTTTAATAGCAAGATGAGCGACAGACAATTTGCTGCAACTACGTCTGCCCTGATCTTGGTAGGCAGATATACATACTCAGAGACACACAATGTCTCATTATGCTTTACAGTAAGTGAAGAAATGACACACAATTTGGATCGGAATGTGTCTGCCTTTCTCTGTTCAGGATGCAGAGAGAGAAGACATATATACAACAAACAAAGTGATCAGTAAGCCTCCCCTCCGCTATAGCAAACAGACATACCAAATACAGATGACCAACTCCTCTACTTTGCATAACCTTGCCAAAAGTAAAATATGCTGACATAGATGCACAATAAAGTATGCCACCTGTATTGATCTGTAAAACAAACGATGGTCCTTGCGATCAGACTACGAATACCTACACCCCGTGTATCCATAGGTGTGAAACAATAAACATCCCTCCCTGATCAAAGGTCATTAGGTTCAAGCAACGTAATCGACGAGTGCACATACCTATGTTCAATTCTTTACTGGAGAACTTTATCTTTTTCAATTAGTGAACTAATTTATCTATTGCTTTTTGTACATATTTTATTGATCATATCCTTTCTTTTATTGTACTATTATATCAACTGTACTTTTCATTGAGTCTAGTATTTCATCTTTTCAATTTACACTTCCATCTTCTTTTACTCTTCCTTTTGATATAGAGAAACATTTCATTTTGTATTTACTATTTCACTGATTCAACATTTCAAACACTTACATTATATAAGATTCTCATAATTGCAATGTCTAAATAACGGTGTGTGCTTAAATCCCAGATATTTAGACATGGCATTCATAAGAATTATCACCTACTCTACCATTCCATCTATTTCATTGACAGTTATAATTTATTTTACCATTGGATTTACTATATATTCTCATGTACTGTGCAATTTCATTTTTTCTTCATTGTAGTATATTATTTGTTGTACAGTTTAACATCTACATTATATAAGATTCTCAAACTTGCAATGTCTAAATAACGGTGTGTGCTTGAGTCCCAGATATTTAGACACCGCATTCATAAGAATTGTCACTTACTCTACTTTATTTTCTATTCCATCATTTACTTTATTTACTATACTATTTCATTCCATTTGATTTACTGTATAATCTCATGTAGTTTTCAGGTTTTATTTAGGCCTATGCTCTGTGCTTTAGCCCCTTTGAACACACAGAGAAAGTTATCATGCCACAAAGACGTCGGTGTTGGTCATGATGAGGACCGCCCCATTTAGTCGCCTCTTACGACAAGCAAGGGGTACTGAGGACCTATTCTATCCCGGATCCCCACGGGAATCTTATCTCTGTAGGACTAACCCTTGGACCAAGTTAGACGACAGACCATTTCATCAATATGCAATGGCAAGCAAACATATATACCAAGAAGACACGCAGTATGTGTAATAATGCTTTACAGCAAATGAATGAATGACAGAAAAGCTTCTCAGAATGTGTGTGTGTTTACCTCAATGACAAGTAGCTGAACATAGACGACACATATCTTCATCTTCGCCTCTCACCTAGTCTCATCAAGGGTGTTGCTCTGCTTCAAGCTCATCCACTCTGCATTGTTCTTTTCCCGTCTCTTCCTCACCCTTCCTCCCCTTCTCCCTCCCTGTACTGTGACTTGCAGGATTGTATTGGCGAGTCCCGAACATCGTGCAACATGCTTGTGACATTTTAATTGCATTTGAAGGTTTCCGTCCTAACCGCTAGTTTACACATTGCATAGACAACAGACAAGGTGATCAGAAAGTCTACCCCTCCCCATCTTATAGCAAACACACAGACAAATACAGACGATAAACATATCTAAATGTGTATCACCTTGACATATAGAAATGATGTTGGCAAAGATACATTAGGAAAGTATGTCATCTCTATTTGTCATTGTGTAGAACAAAAGCACCATTATCGCGAGCAGATATGTATACTTACAAGACACACAATATTTCTCATGTTTTACAGCATGTCCGTAAGCGACAAACAATTTGATCAGAATGTGTCTACCTTTCTTTAGGGGCCTCCGTGGACGAGTCTCACCTCTAGTCGGCGCGGCTTCCATCCTCTCTCGCGCCGATATATGTGAGAAAGTTGGCCCGTTTACTTTCGGAAGGGCGGTGGTCTCTTCTCGGGCACATCGTATCTGGGCTCTCTCCTCCACCGACAAAAACTGCAGGCCACCAGATGACTGACAAATTGTTGAGTGTGGCGGAAAACAACAATCAATCAATCATCTACCTTTCTTTTTGTAAATGACACCGAGATGGAGAATAGATACACGACAAACAAAGTGATCAGTAAGCCTTCCCCTTCTCCATAACAAGCAGTCGACAGACAAGGAATTGTCATATTCTCATTATCTACAACCATACAAAACAAAATACCTCATTATCTCCGAGAAATTGCTTGCTTACTGCCCAAGGGAATCTTCTCCATCACTTTCAAATTTCTGAATTTCTTTCCACCATTAGACCGTTGGAAATCTTCAGCCTCCAAAAATATACACATTTTATTGGACTTATGACTTATTCCTCCCACAAACATATCCGTGTCTTAAATAACTAACTTTATCTATATTAATTCAAAGACTATCCTGGCATTTTTGAGGGTACAGTTACCACATCCATTTCAAATAAGAAGATCAACAATTACTTCCCAATTTTCGATCCTTTTTCACAATCACGTATCTTTAGAATCAGAAACATTTTGTTTTCCTGTTCAAAATACATATTTCCTTTAATAGCAAGATGAGCGACAGACAATTTGCTGCAACTACGTCTGCCCTGATCTTGGTAGGCAGATATACATACTCAGAGACACACAATGTCTCATTATGCTTTACAGTAAGTGAAGAAATGACACACAATTTGGATCGGAATGTGTCTGCCTTTCTCTGTTCAGGATGCAGAGAGAGACGACATATATACAACAAACAAAGTGATCAGTAAGCCTCCCCTCCGCTATAGCAAACAGACATACCAAATACAGATGACCAACTCCTCTACTTTGCATAACCTTGCCAAAAGTAAAATATGCTGACATAGATGCACAATAAAGTATGCCACCTGTATTGATCTGTAAAACAAACGATGGTCCTTGCGATCAGACTACGAATACCTACACCCCGTGTATCCATAGGTGTGAAACAATAAACATCCCTCCCTGATCAAAGGTCATTAGGTTCAAGCAACGTAATCGACGAGTGCACATACCTATGTTCAATTCTTTACTGGAGAACTTTATCTTTTTCAATTAGTGAACTAATTTATCTATTGCTTTTTGTACATATTTTATTGATCATATCCTTTCTTTTATTGTACTATTATATCAACTGTACTTTTCATTGAGTCTAGTATTTCATCTTTTCAATTTACACTTCCATCTTCTTTTACTCTTCCTTTTGATATAGAGAAACATTTCATTTTGTATTTACTATTTCACTGATTCAACATTTCAAACACTTACATTATATAAGATTCTCATAATTGCAATGTCTAAATAAAGGTGTGTGCTTAAATCCCAGATATTTAGACATGGCATTCATAAGAATTTTCACCTACTCTACCATTCCATCTATTTCATTGACAGTTATAATTTATTTTACCATTGGATTTACTATATATTCTCATGTACTGTGCAATTTCATTTTTTCTTCATTGTAGTATATTATTTGTTGTACAGTTTAACATCTACATTATATAAGATTCTCAAACTTGCAATGTCTAAATAACGGTGTGTGCTTGAGTCCCAGATATTAAATTTTTTAGACACCGCATTCATAAGAATTGTCACTTACTCTACTTTATTTTCTATTCCATCATTTACTTTATTTACTATACTATTTCATTTTCCATTCCATTTGATTTACTGTATAATCTCATGTAGTTTTCAGGTTTTATTTAGGCCTATGCTCTGTGCTTTAGCCCCTTTGAGCACACAGAGAAAGTTATCATGCCACAAAGACGTCGGTGTTGGTCATGATGAGGACCGCCCCATTTAGTCGCCTCTTACGACAAGCAAGGGGTACTGAGGACCTATTCTATCCCGGATCCCCACGGGAATCTTATCTCTGTAGGACTAACCCTTGGACCAAGTTAGACGACAGACCATTTCATCAATATGCAATGGCAAGCAAACATATATACTAAGAAGACACGCAGTATGTGTAATAATGCTTTACAGCAAATGAATGAATGACAGAAAAGCTTCTCAGAATGTGTGTGTGTTTACCTCAATGACAAGTAGCTGAACATAGACGACACATATCTTCATCTTCGCCTCTCACCTAGTCTCATCAAGGGTGTTGCTCTGCTTCAAGCTCATCCACTCTGCATTGTTCTTTTCCCGTCTCTTCCTCACCCTTCCTCCCCTTCTCCCTCCCTGTACTGTGACTTGCAGGATTGTATTGGCGAGTCCCGAAGATCGTGTAACATGCTTGTGACATTTTAATTGCATTTCAAGGTTTCCGTCCTAACCGCTAATTTACACATTGCATAGACAACAGACAAGGTGATCAGAAAGTCTACCCCTCCCCATCTTATAGCAAACACACAGACAAATACAGACGATAAACATATCTAAATGTGTATCACCTTGACATATAGAAATGATGTTGGCAAAGATACATTAGGAAAGTATGTCATCTCTATTTGTCATTGTGTAGAACAAAAGCACCATTATCGCGAGCAGATATGTATACTTACAAGACACACAATATTTCTCATGTTTTACAGCATGTCCGTAAGCGACAAACAATTTGATCAGAATGTGTCTACCTTTCTTTAGGGGCCTCCGTGGACGAGTCTCACCTCTAGTCGGCGCGGCTTCCATCCTCTCTCGCGCCGATATATGTGAGAAAGTTGGCCCGTTCTCGCGCCGATATATGTGAGAAAGTTGGCCCGTTTACTTTCGGAAGGGCGGTGGTCTCTTCTCGGGCACATCGTATCTGGGCTCTCTCCTCCACCGACAAAAACTGCAGGCCACCAGATGACTGACAAATTGTTGAGTGTGGCGGAAAACAACAATCAATCAATCATCTACCTTTCTTTTTGTAAATGACACCGAGATGGAGAATAGATACACGACAAACAAAGTGATCAGTAAGCCTTCCCCTTCTCCATAACAAGCAGTCGACAGACAAGGAATTGTCATTATCTACAACCATACAAAACAAAATACCTCATTATCTCCGAGAAATTGCTTGCTTACTGCCCAAGGGAATCTTCTCCATCACTTTCAAATTTCTGAATTTCTTTCCACCATTAGACCGCTGGAAATCTTCAGCCTCCAAAAATATACACATTTTATTGGACTTATGACTTATTCCTCCCACAAACATATCCGTGTCTTAAATAACTAACTTTATCTATATTAATTCAAAGACTATCCTGGCATTTTTGAGGGTACAGTTACCACATCCATTTCAAATAAGAAGATCAACAATTACTTCCCAATTTTCGATCCTTTTTCACAATCACGTATCTTTAGAATCAGAAACATTTTGTTTTCCTGTTCAAAATACATATTTCCTTTAATAGCAAGATGAGCGACAGACAATTTGCTGCAACTACGTCTGCCCTGATCTTGGTAGGCAGATATACATACTCAGAGACACACAATGTCTCATTATGCTTTACAGTAAGTGAAGAAATGACACACAATTTGAATCGGAATGTGTCTGCCTTTCTCTGTTCAGGATGCAGAGAGAGACGACATATATACAACAAACAAAGTGATCAGAAAGCCTCCCCTCCGCTATAGCAAACAGACATACCAAATACAGATGACCAACTCCTCTACTTTGCATAACCTTGCCAAAAGTAAAATATGCTGACATAGATGCACAATAAAGTATGCCACCTGTATTGATCTGTAAAACAAACGATGGTCCTTGCGATCAGACTTCGAATACCTACACCCCGTGTATCCATAGGTGTGAAACAATAAACATCCCTCCCTGATCAAAGGTCATTAGGTTCAAGCAACGTAATCGACGAGTGCACATACCTATGTTCAATTCTTTACTGGAGAACTTTATCTTTTTCAATTAGTGAACTAATTTATCTATTGCTTTTTGTACATATTTTATTGATCATATCCTTTCTTTTATTGTACTATTATATCAACTGTACTTTTCATTGAGTCTAGTATTTCATCTTTTCAATTTACACTTCCATCTTCTTTTACTCTTCCTTTTGATATAGAGAAACATTTCATTTTGTATTTACTATTTCACTAATTTAACATTTCAAACACTTACATTATATAAGATTCTCATAATTGCAATGTCTAAATAACGGTGTGTGCTTAAATCCCAGATATTTAGACATGGCATTCATAAGAATTTTCACCTACTCTACCATTCCATCTATTTCATTGACAGTTATAATTTATTTTACCATTGGATTTACTATATATTCTCATGTACTGTGCAATTTCATTTTTTCTTCATTGTAGTATATTATTTGTTGTACAGTTTAACATCTACATTATACAAGATTCTCAAACTTGCAATGTCTAAATAACGGTGTGTGCTTGAGTCCGAGATATTAAATTTTTTAGACACCGCATTCATAAGAATTGTCACTTACTCTACTTTATTTTCTATTCCATCATTTACTTTATTTACTATACTATTTCATTTTCCATTCCATTTGATTTACTGTATAATCTCATGTAGTTTTCAGGTTTTATTTAGGCCTATGCTCTGTGCTTTAGCCCCTTTGAGCACACAGAGAAAGTTATCATGCCACAAAGACGTCGGTGTTGGTCATGATGAGGACCGCCCCATTTAGTCGCCTCTTACGACAAGCAAGGGGTACTGAGGACCTATTCTATCCCGGATCCCCACGGGAATCTTATCTCTGTAGGACTAACCCTTGGACCAAGTTAGACGACAGACCATTTCATCAATATGCAATGGCAAGCAAACATATATACCAAGAAGACACGCAGTATGTGTAATAATGCTTTACAGCAAATGAATGAATGACAGAAAAGCTTCTCAGAATGTGTGTGTGTTTACCTCAATGACAAGTAGCTGAACATAGACGACACATATCTTCATCTTCACCTCTCACCTAGTCTCATCAAGGGTGTTGCTCTGCTTCAAGCTCATCCACTCTGCATTGTTCTTTTCCCGTCTCTTCCTCACCCTTCCTCCCCTTCTCCCTCCCTGTACTGTGACTTGCAGGATTGTATTGGCGAGTCCCGAACATCGTGTAACATGCTTGTGACATTTTAATTGCATTTGAAGGTTTCCGTCCTAACCGCTAATTTACACATTGCATAGACAACAGACAAGGTGATCAGAAAGTCTCCCCCTCCCCATCTTATAGCAAACACACAGACAAATACAGACGATAAACATATCTAAATGTGTATCACCTTGACATATAGAAATGATGTTGGCAAAGACACATTAGGAAAGTATGTCATCTCTATTTGTCATTGTGTAGAACAAAAGCACCATTATCGCGAGCAGATATGTATACTTACAAGACACACAATATTTCTCATGTTTTACAGCATGTCCGTAAGCGACAAACAATTTGATCAGAATGTGTCTACCTTTCTTTAGGGGCCTCCGTGGCCGAGTGCTTACAGCATTACGCTCAAAATCACAAGGCCTCTCTCACCTCTAGTCGGCGCGGCTTCCATCCTCTCTCGCGCCGATATATGTGAGAAAGTTGGCCCGTTTACTATCGGAAGGGCGGTGCTTTGTAGCCATCTGTTATTCAATCTGAATTACAATGTTCAATTGTATAATAATAATACTAATTAATAATATTAACTAATAAATCATAGCCAAATTTATGTATTTTTAAATACTTATCTTCCTGAAATGAAGTCAGGGGTTTCTTGTATATTTGAAGTCAAGTCTTTGAGGGCAGCTTTTTCAAAAAGATAGAGTAGTGCTATCAAGTAATGTGATTTCAGGTCTGATCCCACAAGTAGCAGAATTACAGACAAAGGCTCAAATGAGCATATAATGTATACTTTCAAAACATAATATCCTTTTTAACATAATAATTGGTTGAATTTTCAATCATTTTTGATAATAAGTATCATTTGCTAACCATTTTCATAATGGATGTCCGCTAGTCTGATGAAGCTGAACCAGGACCATCTGAAATGAGAATACTGGAAGAGCTTCCTAAGTCCATGATGACCGGTGTCCTCCTGATGATTACTCCAAGTGTTATAGAATGCTGTCATAGTAGCCCTGTTACAAAATGAACTGTTTTTAGTTCTTTTATGCAAACGTTTTGAATTTATAATCCAGAAATGAGATGAGGATGCATACCACAATTACATACACAATGTAGAAACATGACAAATAAAATCCCATTCCAATAGTACATTTCATTTCAATAAAATGATTACTCAAAAACGGTATGACAAGAAAATGATAATACAACTTGATAGGTCCTGATCCATCAGCTAGTTGGATAGCGTATACATTGTCACCTAACGATTCAATCACCTTATATATGGAGCAGAGTCCCACATATCCTGAATTTTCTTTCTTCCCTGTACTCGATTTCGAATAAGCACTCTAGTTCCAACGAGAATTGAACTTTCTTTGGCATTGCGGTTAAACAGTTCTCTTCTGTATTTTGCACTTTCCTCCAAGTTGTTGCGTGCGCTATTAAAAACTGACTCCAATAATTCTACATGCTTTGTGACATATTCAGTTCTGTCATGTGGTTCCTAAGTTGACCTTCCAAGTAAATGATCAATAGGTAACTTTGGGTCATGTCCAACCATCAAAAAGTATGGTGTGAATCCAGTTGACGAGTGTACAGCAGAGTTGTAGATGTATACTAATGATGGTAAATAAAGAGGCCACTTTTGTTTTTCTTCTGTCGACAGTGTACGGAGTCAATTATGCATAGTCCTGTTGTATCTTTCCACTTGACCATTCCCTTCGGGGTGATAAGATGTTGTTCTACTTTTAGAGATATGGTACAAGTCACATAGCTCTTTCACAATCAGACTTTCAGGCTAGCAGATTGCTGATAGGTGCTTTAATGTTTGGTAAAGGAGCTCTCGCTATAAGGCATCACTCACACTTCTTACAATAAGAATCCACATCTTTCACCATCCTTGGCCAGTAGCAACGTTTCTGAATTAAGGACAATGTTCGTTCTGCTCCTTGATGTCCAGCATCATTGTGAAGAGATTCAAGCACATGGTCTTTTAACACCGTGGGAAGAACAAGTTGTTGAAATTTTCCAGTTTCTGTTTCAATAATCCGATACAGAACATCCTCTTCGATATGTAACTTTTCACGCTGTTTAACAAGTTTTCTGACATCTGACTGTTCTTGTTTAAGTTGACTCGTCGTAGGTTTGTTAGCGTTCCTCAACCAGTACACAACTCTGCTGATTATAGGATCAAACTTTTGTAGCGATGCTATCTCTATAGTTTGGTAACCTGGGAATGTTTCAGTGGCATGAGAAAATATTGGTTCAATGCATCCAAGTTAGAAGCAGAAAATAGATATTTCATTTGATAGTGGATACAGTGTCCTTATTTTAATGCTGTGACATAAAATATGCAAGGTTTTATATAATAGCATTGTATATCTTTCTCTATTTACAAATCTTAATTATGGGAACTACATGAGGGGTGACATGTAGAGCACTTTTCATGAACACCCGAACTTAGCATGACTAATCAACTATTAGATGTATTTCCTTTTATTTATCAGAGATTTGCCACTTACTTTCAAATCTAGTTCTCAAAAACGTAAAGGGCACATTGGGAGACTCCGATGTGACCCTCAATTCAAATCCATAGCATATTCCTGAAATGTAATATGTTCATATACTGTATACTTTCACAAACATTATAAACGAGTTATGAAAAATAATGACTTGTTTCGAAATATACAAGTCAACAGTTTACAAACTCTATAATGCTTTGTAGCCATCTGTTATTCAATCTGAATTACAATGTTCAATTGTATAATAATAATACTAATTAATAATATTAACTAATAAATCATAGCCAAATTTATGTATTTTTAAATACTTATCTTCCTGAAATGAAGTCAGGGGTTTCTTGTATATTTGAAGTCAAGTCTTTGAGGGCAGCTTTTTCAAAAAGATAGAGTAGTGCTATCAAGTAATGTGATTTCAGGTCTGATCCCACAAGTAGCAGAATTACAGACAAAGGCTCAAATGAGCATATAATGTATACTTTCAAAACATAATATCCTTTTTAACATAATAATTGGTTGAATTTTCAATCATTTTTGATAATAAGTATCATTTGCTAACCATTTTCATAATGGATGTCCGCTAGTCTGATGAAGCTGAACCAGGACCATCTGAAATGAGAATACTGGAAGAGCTTCCTAAGTCCATGATGACCGGTGTCCTCCTGATGATTACTCCAAGTGTTATAGAATGCTGTCATAGTAGCCCTGTTACAAAATGAACTGTTTTTAGTTCTTTTATGCAAACGTTTTGAATTTATAATCCAGAAATGAGATGAGGATGCATACCACAATTACATACACAATGTAGAAACATGACAAATAAAATCCCATTCCAATAGTACATTTCATTTCAATAAAATGATTACTCAAAAACGGTATGACAAGAAAATGATAATACAACTTGATAGGTCCTGATCCATCAGCTAGTTGGATAGCGTATACATTGTCACCTAACGATTCAATCACCTTATATATGGAGCAGAGTCCCACATATCCTGAATTTTCTTTCTTCCCTGTACTCGATTTCGAATAAGCACTCTAGTTCCAACGAGAATTGAACTTTCTTTGGCATTGCGGTTAAACAGTTCTCTTCTGTATTTTGCACTTTCCTCCAAGTTGTTGCGTGCGCTATTAAAAACTGACTCCAATAATTCTACATGCTTTGTGACATATTCAGTTCTGTCATGTGGTTCCTAAGTTGACCTTCCAAGTAAATGATCAATAGGTAACTTTGGGTCATGTCCAACCATCAAAAAGTATGGTGTGAATCCAGTTGACGAGTGTACAGCAGAGTTGTAGATGTATACTAATGATGGTAAATAAAGAGGCCACTTTTGTTTTTCTTCTGTCGACAGTGTACGGAGTCAATTATGCATAGTCCTGTTGTATCTTTCCACTTGACCATTCCCTTCGGGGTGATAAGGTGTTGTTCTACTTTTAGAGATATGGTACAAGTCACATAGCTCTTTCACAATCAGACTTTCAGGCTAGCAGATTGCTGATAGGTGCTTTAATGTTTGGTAAAGGAGCTCTCGCTATAAGGCATCACTCACACTTCTTACAATAAGAATCCACATCTTTCACCATCCTTGGCCAGTAGCAACGTTTCTGAATTAAGGACAATGTTCGTTCTGCTCCTTGATGTCCAGCATCATTGTGAAGAGATTCAAGCACATGGTCTTTTAACACCGTGGGAAGAACAAGTTGTTGAAATTTTCCAGTTTCTGTTTCAATAATCCGATACAGAACATCCTCTTCGATATGTAACTTTTCACGCTGTTTAACAAGTTTTCTGACATCTGACTGTTCTTGTTTAAGTTGACTCGTCGTAGGTTTGTTAGCGTTCCTCAACCAGTACACAACTCTGCTGATTATAGGATCAAACTTTTGTAGCGATGCTATCTCTATAGTTTGGTAACCTGGGAATGTTTCAGTGGCATGAGAAAATATTGGTTCAATGCATCCAAGTTAGAAGCAGAAAATAGATATTTCATTTGATAGTGGATACAGTGTCCTTATTTTAATGCTGTGACATAAAATATGCAAGGTTTTATATAATAGCATTGTATATCTTTCTCTATTTACAAATCTTAATTATGGGAACTACATGAGGGGTGACATGTAGAGCACTTTTCATGAACACCCGAACTTAGCATGACTAATCAACTATTAGATGTATTTCCTTTTATTTATCAGAGATTTGCCACTTACTTTCAAATCTAGTTCTCAAAAACGTAAAGGGCACATTGGGAGACTCCGATGTGACCCTCAATTCAAATCCATAGCATATACCTGAAATGTAATATGTTCATATACTGTATACTTTCACAAACATTATAAACGAGTTATGAAAAATAATGACTTGTTTCGAAATATACAAGTCAACAGTTTACAAACTCTATAATGCTTTGTAGCCATCTGTTATTCAATCTGAATTACAATGTTCAATTGTATAATAATAATACTAATTAATAATATTAACTAATAAATCATAGCCAAATTTATGTATTTTTAAATACTTATCTTCCTGAAATGAAGTCAGGGGTTTCTTGTATATTTGAAGTCAAGTCTTTGAGGGCAGCTTTTTCAAAAAGATAGAGTAGTGCTATCAAGTAATGTGATTTCAGGTCTGATCCCACAAGTAGCAGAATTACAGACAAAGGCTCAAATGAGCATATAATGTATACTTTCAAAACATAATATCCTTTTTAACATAATAATTGGTTGAATTTTCAATCATTTTTGATAATAAGTATCATTTGCTAACCATTTTCATAATGGATGTCCGCTAGTCTGATGAAGCTGAACCAGGACCATCTGAAATGAGAATACTGGAAGAGCTTCCTAAGTCCATGATGACCGGTGTCCTCCTGATGATTACTCCAAGTGTTATAGAATGCTGTCATAGTAGCCCTGTTACAAAATGAACTGTTTTTAGTTCTTTTATGCAAACGTTTTGAATTTATAATCCAGAAATGAGATGAGGATGCATACCACAATTACATACACAATGTAGAAACATGACAAATAAAATCCCATTCCAATAGTACATTTCATTTCAATAAAATGATTACTCAAAAACGGTATGACAAGAAAATGATAATACAACTTGATAGGTCCTGATCCATCAGCTAGTTGGATAGCGTATACATTGTCACCTAACGATTCAATCACCTTATATATGGAGCAGAGTCCCACATATCCTGAATTTTCTTTCTTCCCTGTACTCGATTTCGAATAAGCACTCTAGTTCCAACGAGAATTGAACTTTCTTTGGCATTGCGGTTAAACAGTTCTCTTCTGTATTTTGCACTTTCCTCCAAGTTGTTGCGTGCGCTATTAAAAACTGACTCCAATAATTCTACATGCTTTGTGACATATTCAGTTCTGTCATGTGGTTCCTAAGTTGACCTTCCAAGTAAATGATCAATAGGTAACTTTGGGTCATGTCCAACCATCAAAAAGTATGGTGTGAATCCAGTTGACGAGTGTACAGCAGAGTTGTAGATGTATACTAATGATGGTAAATAAAGAGGCCACTTTTGTTTTTCTTCTGTCGACAGTGTACGGAGTCAATTATGCATAGTCCTGTTGTATCTTTCCACTTGACCATTCCCTTCGGGGTGATAAGGTGTTGTTCTACTTTTAGAGATATGGTACAAGTCACATAGCTCTTTCACAATCAGACTTTCAGGCTAGCAGATTGCTGATAGGTGCTTTAATGTTTGGTAAAGGAGCTCTCGCTATAAGGCATCACTCACACTTCTTACAATAAGAATCCACATCTTTCACCATCCTTGGCCAGTAGCAACGTTTCTGAATTAAGGACAATGTTCGTTCTGCTCCTTGATGTCCAGCATCATTGTGAAGAGATTCAAGCACATGGTCTTTTAACACCGTGGGAAGAACAAGTTGTTGAAATTTTCCAGTTTCTGTTTCAATAATCCGATACAGAACATCCTCTTCGATATGTAACTTTTCACGCTGTTTAACAAGTTTTCTGACATCTGACTGTTCTTGTTTAAGTTGACTCGTCGTAGGTTTGTTAGCGTTCCTCAACCAGTACACAACTCTGCTGATTATAGGATCAAACTTTTGTAGCGATGCTATCTCTATAGTTTGGTAACCTGGGAATGTTTCAGTGGCATGAGAAAATATTGGTTCAATGCATCCAAGTTAGAAGCAGAAAATAGATATTTCATTTGATAGTGGATACAGTGTCCTTATTTTAATGCTGTGACATAAAATATGCAAGGTTTTATATAATAGCATTGTATATCTTTCTCTATTTACAAATCTTAATTATGGGAACTACATGAGGGGTGACATGTAGAGCACTTTTCATGAACACCCGAACTTAGCATGACTAATCAACTATTAGATGTATTTCCTTTTATTTATCAGAGATTTGCCACTTACTTTCAAATCTAGTTCTCAAAAACGTAAAGGGCACATTGGGAGACTCCGATGTGACCCTCAATTCAAATCCATAGCATATTCCTGAAATGTAATATGTTCATATACTGTATACTTTCACAAACATTATAAACGAGTTATGAAAAATAATGACTTGTTTCGAAATATACAAGTCAACAGTTTACAAACTCTATAATGCTTTGTAGCCATCTGTTATTCAATCTGAATTACAATGTTCAATTGTATAATAATAATACTAATTAATAATATTAACTAATAAATCATAGCCAAATTTATGTATTTTTAAATACTTATCTTCCTGAAATGAAGTCAGGGGTTTCTTGTATATTTGAAGTCAAGTCTTTGAGGGCAGCTTTTTCAAAAAGATAGAGTAGTGCTATCAAGTAATGTGATTTCAGGTCTGATCCCACAAGTAGCAGAATTACAGACAAAGGCTCAAATGAGCATATAATGTATACTTTCAAAACATAATATCCTTTTTAACATAATAATTGGTTGAATTTTCAATCATTTTTGATAATAAGTATCATTTGCTAACCATTTTCATAATGGATGTCCGCTAGTCTGATGAAGCTGAACCAGGACCATCTGAAATGAGAATCCTGGAAGAGCTTCCTAAGTCCATGATGACCGGTGTCCTCCTGATGATTACTCCAAGTGTTATAGAATGCTGTCATAGTAGCCCTGTTACAAAATGAACTGTTTTTAGTTCTTTTATGCAAACGTTTTGAATTTATAATCCAGAAATGAGATGAGGATGCATACCACAATTACATACACAATGTAGAAACATGACAAATAAAATCCCATTCCAATAGTACATTTCATTTCAATAAAATGATTACTCAAAAACGGTATGACAAGAAAATGATAATACAACTTGATAGGTCCTGATCCATCAGCTAGTTGGATAGCGTATACATTGTCACCTAACGATTCAATCACCTTATATATGGAGCAGAGTCCCACATATCCTGAATTTTCTTTCTTCCCTGTACTCGATTTCGAATAAGCACTCTAGTTCCAACGAGAATTGAACTTTCTTTGGCATTGCGGTTAAACAGTTCTCTTCTGTATTTTGCACTTTCCTCCAAGTTGTTACGTGCGCTATTAAAAACTGACTCCAATAATTCTACATGCTTTGTGACATATTCAGTTCTGTCATGTGGTTCCTAAGTTGACCTTCCAAGTAAATGATCAATAGGTAACTTTGGGTCATGTCCAACCATCAAAAAGTATGGTGTGAATCCAGTTGACGAGTGTACAGCAGAGTTGTAGATGTATACTAATGATGGTAAATAAAGAGGCCACTTTTGTTTTTCTTCTGTCGACAGTGTACGGAGTCAATTATGCATAGTCCTGTTGTATCTTTCCACTTGACCATTCCCTTCGGGGTGATAAGGTGTTGTTCTACTTTTAGAGATATGGTACAAGTCACATAGCTCTTTCACAATCAGACTTTCAGGCTAGCAGATTGCTGATAGGTGCTTTAATGTTTGGTAAAGGAGCTCTCGCTATAAGGCATCACTCACACTTCTTACAATAAGAATCCACATCTTTCACCATCCTTGGCCAGTAGCAACGTTTCTGAATTAAGGACAATGTTCGTTCTGCTCCTTGATGTCCAGCATCATTGTGAAGAGATTCAAGCACATGGTCTTTTAACACCGTGGGAAGAACAAGTTGTTGAAATTTTCCAGTTTCTGTTTCAATAATCCGATACAGAACATCCTCTTCGATATGTAACTTTTCACGCTGTTTAACAAGTTTTCTGACATCTGACTGTTCTTGTTTAAGTTGACTCGTCGTAGGTTTGTTAGCGTTCCTCAACCAGTACACAACTCTGCTGATTATAGGATCAAACTTTTGTAGCGATGCTATCTCTATAGTTTGGTAACCTGGGAATGTTTCAGTGGCATGAGAAAATATTGGTTCAATGCATCCAAGTTAGAAGCAGAAAATAGATATTTCATTTGATAGTGGATACAGTGTCCTTATTTTAATGCTGTGACATAAAATATGCAAGGTTTTATATAATAGCATTGTATATCTTTCTCTATTTACAAATCTTAATTATGGGAACTACATGAGGGGTGACATGTAGAGCACTTTTCATGAACACCCGAACTTAGCATGACTAATCAACTATTAGATGTATTTCCTTTTATTTATCAGAGATTTGCCACTTACTTTCAAATCTAGTTCTCAAAAACGTAAAGGGCACATTGGGAGACTCCGATGTGACCATCAATTCAAATCCATAGCATATTCCTGAAATGTAATATGTTCATATACTGTATACTTTCACAAACATTATAAACGAGTTATGAAAAATAATGACTTGTTTCGAAATATACAAGTCAACAGTTTACAAACTCTATAATGCTTTGTAGCCATCTGTTATTCAATCTGAATTACAATGTTCAATTGTATAATAATAATACTAATTAATAATATTAACTAATAAATCATAGCCAAATTTATGTATTTTTAAATACTTATCTTCCTGAAATGAAGTCAGGGGTTTCTTGTATATTTGAAGTCAAGTCTTTGAGGGCAGCTTTTTCAAAAAGATAGAGTAGTGCTATCAAGTAATGTGATTTCAGGTCTGATCCCACAAGTAGCAGAATTACAGACAAAGGCTCAAATGAGCATATAATGTATACTTTCAAAACATAATATCCTTTTTAACATAATAATTGGTTGAATTTTCAATCATTTTTGATAATAAGTATCATTTGCTAACCATTTTCATAATGGATGTCCGCTAGTCTGATGAAGCTGAACCAGGACCATCTGAAATGAGAATACTGGAAGAGCTTCCTAAGTCCATGATGACCGGTGTCCTCCTGATGATTACTCCAAGTGTTATAGAATGCTGTCATAGTAGCCCTGTTACAAAATGAACTGTTTTTAGTTCTTTTATGCAAACGTTTTGAATTTATAATCCAGAAATGAGATGAGGATGCATACCACAATTACATACACAATGTAGAAACATGACAAATAAAATCCCATTCCAATAGTACATTTCATTTCAATAAAATGATTACTCAAAAACAGTATGACAAGAAAATGATAATACAACTTGATAGGTCCTGATCCATCAGCTAGTTGGATAGCGTATACATTGTCACCTAACGATTCAATCACCTTATATATGGAGCAGAGTCCCACATATCCTGAATTTTCTTTCTTCCCTGTACTCGATTTCGAATAAGCACTCTAGTTCCAACGAGAATTGAACTTTCTTTGGCATTGCGGTTAAACAGTTCTCTTCTGTATTTTGCACTTTCCTCCAAGTTGTTGCGTGCGCTATTAAAAACTGACTCCAATAATTCTACATGCTTTGTGACATATTCAGTTCTGTCATGTGGTTCCTAAGTTGACCTTCCAAGTAAATGATCAATAGGTAACTTTGGGTCATGTCCAACCATCAAAAAGTATGGTGTGAATCCAGTTGACGAGTGTACAGCAGAGTTGTAGATGTATACTAATGATGGTAAATAAAGAGGCCACTTTTGTTTTTCTTCTGTCGACAGTGTACGGAGTCAATTATGCATAGTCCTGTTGTATCTTTCCACTTGACCATTCCCTTCGGGGTGATAAGATGTTGTTCTACTTTTAGAGATATGGTACAAGTCACATAGCTCTTTCACAATCAGACTTTCAGGCTAGCAGATTGCTGATAGGAGCTCTCGCTATAAGGCATCACTCACACTTCTTACAATAAGAATCCACATCTTTCACCATCCTTGGCCAGTAGCAACGTTTCTGAATTAAGGACAATGTTCGTTCTGCTCCTTGATGTCCAGCATCATTGTGAAGAGATTCAAGCACATGGTCTTTTAACACCGTGGGAAGAACAAGTTGTTGAAATTTTCCAGTTTCTGTTTCAATAATCCGATACAGAACATCCTCTTCGATATGTAACTTTTCACGCTGTTTAACAAGTTTTCTGACATCTGACTGTTCTTGTTTAAGTTGACTCGTCGTAGGTTTGTTAGCGTTCCTCAACCAGTACACAACTCTGCTGATTATAGGATCAAACTTTTGTAGCGATGCTATCTCTATAGTTTGGTAACCTGGGAATGTTTCAGTGGCATGAGAAAATATTGGTTCAATGCATCCAAGTTAGAAGCAGAAAATAGATATTTCATTTGATAGTGGATACAGTGTCCTTATTTTAATGCTGTGACATAAAATATGCAAGGTTTTATATAATAGCATTGTATATCTTTCTCTATTTACAAATCTTAATTATGGG
This sequence comes from Ostrea denselamellosa, assembly GCA_024699665.1. NCBI lineage: Eukaryota > Metazoa > Mollusca > Bivalvia > Ostreida > Ostreidae > Ostrea > Ostrea denselamellosa. The sequence continues at coordinate 5,043,580 of JAMZEH010000054.1, read as the reverse complement.
AACTACATGAGGGGTGACATGTAGAGCACTTTTCATGAACACCCGAACTTAGCATGACTAATCAACTATTAGATGTATTTCCTTTTATTTATCAGAGATTTGCCACTTACTTTCAAATCTAGTTCTCAAAAACGTAAAGGGCACATTGGGAGACTCCGATGTGACCATCAATTCAAATCCATAGCATATTCCTGAAATGTAATATGTTCATATACTGTATACTTTCACAAACATTATAAACGAGTTATGAAAAATAATGACTTGTTTCGAAATATACAAGTCAACAGTTTACAAACTCTATAATGCTTTGTAGCCATCTGTTATTCAATCTGAATTACAATGTTCAATTGTATAATAATAATACTAATTAATAATATTAACTAATAAATCATAGCCAAATTTATGTATTTTTAAATACTTATCTTCCTGAAATGAAGTCAGGGGTTTCTTGTATATTTGAAGTCAAGTCTTTGAGGGCAGCTTTTTCAAAAAGATAGAGTAGTGCTATCAAGTAATGTGATTTCAGGTCTGATCCCACAAGTAGCAGAATTACAGACAAAGGCTCAAATGAGCATATAATGTATACTTTCAAAACATAATATCCTTTTTAACATAATAATTGGTTGAATTTTCAATCATTTTTGATAATAAGTATCATTTGCTAACCATTTTCATAATGGATGTCCGCTAGTCTGATGAAGCTGAACCAGGACCATCTGAAATGAGAATACTGGAAGAGCTTCCTAAGTCCATGATGACCGGTGTCCTCCTGATGATTACTCCAAGTGTTATAGAATGCTGTCATAGTAGCCCTGTTACAAAATGAACTGTTTTTAGTTCTTTTATGCAAACGTTTTGAATTTATAATCCAGAAATGAGATGAGGATGCATACCACAATTACATACACAATGTAGAAACATGACAAATAAAATCCCATTCCAATAGTACATTTCATTTCAATAAAATGATTACTCAAAAACAGTATGACAAGAAAATGATAATACAACTTGATAGGTCCTGATCCATCAGCTAGTTGGATAGCGTATACATTGTCACCTAACGATTCAATCACCTTATATATGGAGCAGAGTCCCACATATCCTGAATTTTCTTTCTTCCCTGTACTCGATTTCGAATAAGCACTCTAGTTCCAACGAGAATTGAACTTTCTTTGGCATTGCGGTTAAACAGTTCTCTTCTGTATTTTGCACTTTCCTCCAAGTTGTTGCGTGCGCTATTAAAAACTGACTCCAATAATTCTACATGCTTTGTGACATATTCAGTTCTGTCATGTGGTTCCTAAGTTGACCTTCCAAGTAAATGATCAATAGGTAACTTTGGGTCATGTCCAACCATCAAAAAGTATGGTGTGAATCCAGTTGACGAGTGTACAGCAGAGTTGTAGATGTATACTAATGATGGTAAATAAAGAGGCCACTTTTGTTTTTCTTCTGTCGACAGTGTACGGAGTCAATTATGCATAGTCCTGTTGTATCTTTCCACTTGACCATTCCCTTCGGGGTGATAAGATGTTGTTCTACTTTTAGAGATATGGTACAAGTCACATAGCTCTTTCACAATCAGACTTTCAGGCTAGCAGATTGCTGATAGGAGCTCTCGCTATAAGGCATCACTCACACTTCTTACAATAAGAATCCACATCTTTCACCATCCTTGGCCAGTAGCAACGTTTCTGAATTAAGGACAATGTTCGTTCTGCTCCTTGATGTCCAGCATCATTGTGAAGAGATTCAAGCACATGGTCTTTTAACACCGTGGGAAGAACAAGTTGTTGAAATTTTCCAGTTTCTGTTTCAATAATCCGATACAGAACATCCTCTTCGATATGTAACTTTTCACGCTGTTTAACAAGTTTTCTGACATCTGACTGTTCTTGTTTAAGTTGACTCGTCGTAGGTTTGTTAGCGTTCCTCAACCAGTACACAACTCTGCTGATTATAGGATCAAACTTTTGTAGCGATGCTATCTCTATAGTTTGGTAACCTGGGAATGTTTCAGTGGCATGAGAAAATATTGGTTCAATGCATCCAAGTTAGAAGCAGAAAATAGATATTTCATTTGATAGTGGATACAGTGTCCTTATTTTAATGCTGTGACATAAAATATGCAAGGTTTTATATAATAGCATTGTATATCTTTCTCTATTTACAAATCTTAATTATGGGAACTACATGAGGGGTGACATGTAGAGCACTTTTCATGAACACCCGAACTTAGCATGACTAATCAACTATTAGATGTATTTCCTTTTATTTATCAGAGATTTGCCACTTACTTTCAAATCTAGTTCTCAAAAACGTAAAGGGCACATTGGGAGACTCCGATGTGACCCTCAATTCAAATCCATAGCATATTCCTGAAATGTAATATGTTCATATACTGTATACTTTCACAAACATTATAAACGAGTTATGAAAAATAATGACTTGTTTCGAAATATACAAGTCAACAGTTTACAAACTCTATAATGCTTTGTAGCCATCTGTTATTCAATCTGAATTACAATGTTCAATTGTATAATAATAATACTAATTAATAATATTAACTAATAAATCATAGCCAAATTTATGTATTTTTAAATACTTATCTTCCTGAAATGAAGTCAGGGGTTTCTTGTATATTTGAAGTCAAGTCTTTGAGGGCAGCTTTTTCAAAAAGATAGAGTAGTGCTATCAAGTAATGTGATTTCAGGTCTGATCCCACAAGTAGCAGAATTACAGACAAAGGCTCAAATGAGCATATAATGTATACTTTCAAAACATAATATCCTTTTTAACATAATAATTGGTTGAATTTTCAATCATTTTTGATAATAAGTATCATTTGCTAACCATTTTCATAATGGATGTCCGCTAGTCTGATGAAGCTGAACCAGGACCATCTGAAATGAGAATACTGGAAGAGCTTCCTAAGTCCATGATGACCGGTGTCCTCCTGATGATTACTCCAAGTGTTATAGAATGCTGTCATAGTAGCCCTGTTACAAAATGAACTGTTTTTAGTTCTTTTATGCAAACGTTTTGAATTTATAATCCAGAAATGAGATGAGGATGCATACCACAATTACATACACAATGTAGAAACATGACAAATAAAATCCCATTCCAATAGTACATTTCATTTCAATAAAATGATTACTCAAAAACGGTATGACAAGAAAATGATAATACAACTTGATAGGTCCTGATCCATCAGCTAGTTGGATAGCGTATACATTGTCACCTAACGATTCAATCACCTTATATATGGAGCAGAGTCCCACATATCCTGAATTTTCTTTCTTCCCTGTACTCGATTTCGAATAAGCACTCTAGTTCCAACGAGAATTGAACTTTCTTTGGCATTGCGGTTAAACAGTGCACTTTCCTCCAAGTTGTTGCGTGCGCTATTAAAAACTGACTCCAATAATTCTACATGCTTTGTGACATATTCAGTTCTGTCATGTGGTTCCTAAGTTGACCTTCCAAGTAAATGCTCAATAGGTAACTTTGGGTCATGTCCAACCATCAAAAAGTATGGTGTGAATCCAGTTGACGAGTGTACAGCAGAGTTGTAGATGTATACTAATGATGGTAAATAAAGAGGCCACTTTTGTTTTTCTTCTGTCGACAGTGTACGGAGTCAATTATGCATAGTCCTGTTGTATCTTTCCACTTGACCATTCCCTTCGGGGTGATAAGATGTTGTTCTACTTTTAGAGATATGGTACAAGTCACATAGCTCTTTCACAATCAGACTTTCAGGCTAGCAGATTGCTGATAGGTGCTTTAATGTTTGGTAAAGGAGCTCTCGCTATAAGGCATCACTCACACTTCTTACAATAAGAATCCACATCTTTCACCATCCTTGGCCAGAAGCAACGTTTCTGAATTAAGGACAATGTTCGTTCTGCTCCTTGATGTCCAGCATCATTGTGAAGAGATTCAAGCACATGGTCTTTTAACACCGTGGGAAGAACAAGTTGTTGAAATTTTCCAGTTTCTGTTTCAATAATCCGATACAGAACATCCTCTTCGATATGTAACTTTTCACGCTGTTTAACAAGTTTTCTGACATCTGACTGTTCTTGTTTAAGTTGACTCGTCGTAGGTTTGTTAGCGTTCCTCAACCAGTACACAACTCTGCTGATTATAGGATCAAACTTTTGTAGCGATGCTATCTCTATAGTTTGGTAACCTGGGAATGTTTCAGTGGCATGAGAAAATATTGGTTCAATGCATCCAAGTTAGAAGCAGAAAATAGATATTTCATTTGATAGTGGATACAGTGTCCTTATTTTAATGCTGTGACATAAAATATGCAAGGTTTTATATAATAGCATTGTATATCTTTCTCTATTTACAAATCTTAATTATGGGAACTACATGAGGGGTGACATGTAGAGCACTTTTCATGAACACCCGAACTTAGCATGACTAATCAACTATTAGATGTATTTCCTTTTATTTATCAGAGATTTGCCACTTACTTTCAAATCTAGTTCTCAAAAACGTAAAGGGCACATTGGGAGACTCCGATGTGACCATCAATTCAAATCCATAGCATATTCCTGAAATGTAATATGTTCATATACTGTATACTTTCACAAACATTATAAACGAGTTATGAAAAATAATGACTTGTTTCGAAATATACAAGTCAACAGTTTACAAACTCTATAATGCTTTGTAGCCATCTGTTATTCAATCTGAATTACAATGTTCAATTGTATAATAATAATACTAATTAATAATATTAACTAATAAATCATAGCCAAATTTATGTATTTTTAAATACTTATCTTCCTGAAATGAAGTCAGGGGTTTCTTGTATATTTGAAGTCAAGTCTTTGAGGGCAGCTTTTTCAAAAAGATAGAGTAGTGCTATCAAGTAATGTGATTTCAGGTCTGATCCCACAAGTAGCAGAATTACAGACAAAGGCTCAAATGAGCATATAATGTATACTTTCAAAACATAATATCCTTTTTAACATAATAATTGGTTGAATTTTCAATCATTTTTGATAATAAGTATCATTTGCTAACCATTTTCATAATGGATGTCCGCTAGTCTGATGAAGCTGAACCAGGACCATCTGAAATGAGAATACTGGAAGAGCTTCCTAAGTCCATGATGACCGGTGTCCTCCTGATGATTACTCCAAGTGTTATAGAATGCTGTCATAGTAGCCCTGTTACAAAATGAACTGTTTTTAGTTCTTTTATGCAAACGTTTTGAATTTATAATCCAGAAATGAGATGAGGATGCATACCACAATTACATACACAATGTAGAAACATGACAAATAAAATCCCATTCCAATAGTACATTTCATTTCAATAAAATGATTACTCAAAAACGGTATGACAAGAAAATGATAATACAACTTGATAGGTCCTGATCCATCAGCTAGTTGGATAGCGTATACATTGTCACCTAACGATTCAATCACCTTATATATGGAGCAGAGTCCCACATATCCTGAATTTTCTTTCTTCCCTGTACTCGATTTCGAATAAGCACTCTAGTTCCAACGAGAATTGAACTTTCTTTGGCATTGCGGTTAAACAGTTCTCTTCTGTATTTTGCACTTTCCTCCAAGTTGTTGCGTGCGCTATTAAAAACTGACTCCAATAATTCTACATGCTTTGTGACATATTCAGTTCTGTCATGTGGTTCCTAAGTTGACCTTCCAAGTAAATGCTCAATAGGTAACTTTGGGTCATGTCCAACCATCAAAAAGTATGGTGTGAATCCAGTTGACGAGTGTACAGCAGAGTTGTAGATGTATACTAATGATGGTAAATAAAGAGGCCACTTTTGTTTTTCTTCTGTCGACAGTGTACGGAGTCAATTATGCATAGTCCTGTTGTATCTTTCCACTTGACCATTCCCTTCGGGGTGATAAGGTGTTGTTCTACTTTTAGAGATATGGTACAAGTCACATAGCTCTTTCACAATCAGACTTTCAGGCTAGCAGATTGCTGATAGGTGCTTTAATGTTTGGTAAAGGAGCTCTCGCTATAAGGCATCACTCACACTTCTTACAATAAGAATCCACATCTTTCACCATCCTTGGCCAGTAGCAACGTTTCTGAATTAAGGACAATGTTCGTTCTGCTCCTTGATGTCCAGCATCATTGTGAAGAGATTCAAGCACATGGTCTTTTAACACCGTGGGAAGAACAAGTTGTTGAAATTTTCCAGTTTCTGTTTCAATAATCCGATACAGAACATCCTCTTCGATATGTAACTTTTCACGCTGTTTAACAAGTTTTCTGACATCTGACTGTTCTTGTTTAAGTTGACTCGTCGTAGGTTTGTTAGCGTTCCTCAACCAGTACACAACTCTGCTGATTATAGGATCAAACTTTTGTAGCGATGCTATCTCTATAGTTTGGTAACCTGGGAATGTTTCAGTGGCATGAGAAAATATTGGTTCAATGCATCCAAGTTAGAAGCAGAAAATAGATATTTCATTTGATAGTGGATACAGTGTCCTTATTTTAATGCTGTGACATAAAATATGCAAGGTTTTATATAATAGCATTGTATATCTTTCTCTATTTACAAATCTTAATTATGGGAACTACATGAGGGGTGACATGTAGAGCACTTTTCATGAACACCCGAACTTAGCATGACTAATCAACTATTAGATGTATTTCCTTTTATTTATCAGAGATTTGCCACTTACTTTCAAATCTAGTTCTCAAAAACGTAAAGGGCACATTGGGAGACTCCGATGTGACCCTCAATTCAAATCCATAGCATATTCCTGAAATGTAATATGTTCATATACTGTATACTTTCACAAACATTATAAACGAGTTATGAAAAATAATGACTTGTTTCGAAATATACAAGTCAACAGTTTACAAACTCTATAATGCTTTGTAGCCATCTGTTATTCAATCTGAATTACAATGTTCAATTGTATAATAATAATACTAATTAATAATATTAACTAATAAATCATAGCCAAATTTATGTATTTTTAAATACTTATCTTCCTGAAATGAAGTCAGGGGTTTCTTGTATATTTGAAGTCAAGTCTTTGAGGGCAGCTTTTTCAAAAAGATAGAGTAGTGCTATCAAGTAATGTGATTTCAGGTCTGATCCCACAAGTAGCAGAATTACAGACAAAGGCTCAAATGAGCATATAATGTATACTTTCAAAACATAATATCCTTTTTAACATAATAATTGGTTGAATTTTCAATCATTTTTGATAATAAGTATCATTTGCTAACCATTTTCATAATGGATGTCCGCTAGTCTGATGAAGCTGAACCAGGACCATCTGAAATGAGAATACTGGAAGAGCTTCCTAAGTCCATGATGACCGGTGTCCTCCTGATGATTACTCCAAGTGTTATAGAATGCTGTCATAGTAGCCCTGTTACAAAATGAACTGTTTTTAGTTCTTTTATGCAAACGTTTTGAATTTATAATCCAGAAATGAGATGAGGATGCATACCACAATTACATACACAATGTAGAAACATGACAAATAAAATCCCATTCCAATAGTACATTTCATTTCAATAAAATGATTACTCAAAAACGGTATGACAAGAAAATGATAATACAACTTGATAGGTCCTGATCCATCAGCTAGTTGGATAGCGTATACATTGTCACCTAACGATTCAATCACCTTATATATGGAGCAGAGTCCCACATATCCTGAATTTTCTTTCTTCCCTGTACTCGATTTCGAATAAGCACTCTAGTTCCAACGAGAATTGAACTTTCTTTGGCATTGCGGTTAAACAGTGCACTTTCCTCCAAGTTGTTGCGTGCGCTATTAAAAACTGACTCCAATAATTCTACATGCTTTGTGACATATTCAGTTCTGTCATGTGGTTCCTAAGTTGACCTTCCAAGTAAATGCTCAATAGGTAACTTTGGGTCATGTCCAACCATCAAAAAGTATGGTGTGAATCCAGTTGACGAGTGTACAGCAGAGTTGTAGATGTATACTAATGATGGTAAATAAAGAGGCCACTTTTGTTTTTCTTCTGTCGACAGTGTACGGAGTCAATTATGCATAGTCCTGTTGTATCTTTCCACTTGACCATTCCCTTCGGGGTGATAAGATGTTGTTCTACTTTAAGAGATATGGTACAAGTCACATAGCTCTTTCACAATCAGACTTTCAGGCTAGCAGATTGCTGATAGGTGCTTTAATGTTTGGTAAAGGAGCTCTCGCTATAAGGCATCACTCACACTTCTTACAATAAGAATCCACATCTTTCACCATCCTTGGCCAGTAGCAACGTTTCTGAATTAAGGACAATGTTCGTTCTGCTCCTTGATGTCCAGCATCATTGTGAAGAGATTCAAGCACATGGTCTTTTAACACCGTGGGAAGAACAAGTTGTTGAAATTTTCCAGTTTCTGTTTCAATAATCCGATACAGAACATCCTCTTCGATATGTAACTTTTCACGCTGTTTAACAAGTTTTCTGACATCTGACTGTTCTTGTTTAAGTTGACTCGTCGTAGGTTTGTTAGCGTTCCTCAACCAGTACACAACTCTGCTGATTATAGGATCAAACTTTTGTAGCGATGCTATCTCTATAGTTTGGTAACCTGGGAATGTTTCAGTGGCATGAGAAAATATTGGTTCAATGCATCCAAGTTAGAAGCAGAAAATAGATATTTCATTTGATAGTGGATACAGTGTCCTTATTTTAATGCTGTGACATAAAATATGCAAGGTTTTATATAATAGCATTGTATATCTTTCTCTATTTACAAATCTTAATTATGGGAACTACATGAGGGGTGACATGTAGAGCACTTTTCATGAACACCCGAACTTAGCATGACTAATCAACTATTAGATGTATTTCCTTTTATTTATCAGAGATTTGCCACTTACTTTCAAATCTAGTTCTCAAAAACGTAAAGGGCACATTGGGAGACTCCGATGTGACCATCAATTCAAATCCATAGCATATTCCTGAAATGTAATATGTTCATATACTGTATACTTTCACAAACATTATAAACGAGTTATGAAAAATAATGACTTGTTTCGAAATATACAAGTCAACAGTTTACAAACTCTATAATGCTTTGTAGCCATCTGTTATTCAATCTGAATTACAATGTTCAATTGTATAATAATAATACTAATTAATAATATTAACTAATAAATCATAGCCAAATTTATGTATTTTTAAATACTTATCTTCCTGAAATGAAGTCAGGGGTTTCTTGTATATTTGAAGTCAAGTCTTTGAGGGCAGCTTTTTCAAAAAGATAGAGTAGTGCTATCAAGTAATGTGATTTCAGGTCTGATCCCACAAGTAGCAGAATTACAGACAAAGGCTCAAATGAGCATATAATGTATACTTTCAAAACATAATATCCTTTTTAACATAATAATTGGTTGAATTTTCAATCATTTTTGATAATAAGTATCATTTGCTAACCATTTTCATAATGGATGTCCGCTAGTCTGATGAAGCTGAACCAGGACCATCTGAAATGAGAATACTGGAAGAGCTTCCTAAGTCCATGATGACCGGTGTCCTCCTGATGATTACTCCAAGTGTTATAGAATGCTGTCATAGTAGCCCTGTTACAAAATGAACTGTTTTTAGTTCTTTTATGCAAACGTTTTGAATTTATAATCCAGAAATGAGATGAGGATGCATACCACAATTACATACACAATGTAGAAACATGACAAATAAAATCCCATTCCAATAGTACATTTCATTTCAATAAAATGATTACTCAAAAACGGTATGACAAGAAAATGATAATACAACTTGATAGGTCCTGATCCATCAGCTAGTTGGATAGCGTATACATTGTCACCTAACGATTCAATCACCTTATATATGGAGCAGAGTCCCACATATCCTGAATTTTCTTTCTTCCCTGTACTCGATTTCGAATAAGCACTCTAGTTCCAACGAGAATTGAACTTTCTTTGGCATTGCGGTTAAACAGTTCTCTTCTGTATTTTGCACTTTCCTCCAAGTTGTTGCGTGCGCTATTAAAAACTGACTCCAATAATTCTACATGCTTTGTGACATATTCAGTTCTGTCATGTGGTTCCTAAGTTGACCTTCCAAGTAAATGATCAATAAGTAACTTTGGGTCATGTCCAACCATCAAAAAGTATGGTGTGAATCCAGTTGACGAGTGTACAGCAGAGTTGTAGATGTATACTAATGATGGTAAATAAAGAGGCCACTTTTGTTTTTCTTCTGTCGACAGTGTACGGAGTCAATTATGCATAGTCCTGTTGTATCTTTCCACTTGACCATTCCCTTCGGGGTGATAAGATGTTGTTCTACTTTTAGAGATATGGTACAAGTCACATAGCTCTTTCACAATCAGACTTTCAGGCTAGCAGATTGCTGATAGGTGCTTTAATGTTTGGTAAAGGAGCTCTCGCTATAAGGCATCACTCACACTTCTTACAATAAGAATCCACATCTTTCACCATCCTTGGCCAGTAGCAACGTTTCTGAATTAAGGACAATGTTCGTTCTGCTCCTTGATGTCCAGCATCATTGTGAAGAGATTCAAGCACATGGTCTTTTAACACCGTGGGAAGAACAAGTTGTTGAAATTTTCCAGTTTCTGTTTCAATAATCCGATACAGAACATCCTCTTCGATATGTAACTTTTCACGCTGTTTAACAAGTTTTCTGACATCTGACTGTTCTTGTTTAAGTTGACTCGTCGTAGGTTTGTTAGCGTTCCTCAACCAGTACACAACTCTGCTGATTATAGGATCAAACTTTTGTAGCGATGCTATCTCTATAGTTTGGTAACCTGGGAATGTTTCAGTGGCATGAGAAAATATTGGTTCAATGCATCCAAGTTAGAAGCAGAAAATAGATATTTCATTTGATAGTGGATACAGTGTCCTTATTTTAATGCTGTGACATAAAATATGCAAGGTTTTATATAATAGCATTGTATATCTTTCTCTATTTACAAATCTTAATTATGGGAACTACATGAGGGGTGACATGTAGAGCACTTTTCATGAACACCCGAACTTAGCATGACTAATCAACTATTAGATGTATTTCCTTTTATTTATCAGAGATTTGCCACTTACTTTCAAATCTAGTTCTCAAAAACGTAAAGGGCACATTGGGAGACTCCGATGTGACCATCAATTCAAATCCATAGCATATTCCTGAAATGTAATATGTTCATATACTGTATACTTTCACAAACATTATAAACGAGTTATGAAAAATAATGACTTGTTTCGAAATATACAAGTCAACAGTTTACAAACTCTATAATGCTTTGTAGCCATCTGTTATTCAATCTGAATTACAATGTTCAATTGTATAATAATAATACTAATTAATAATATTAACTAATAAATCATAGCCAAATTTATGTATTTTTAAATACTTATCTTCCTGAAATGAAGTCAGGGGTTTCTTGTATATTTGAAGTCAAGTCTTTGAGGGCAGCTTTTTCAAAAAGATAGAGTAGTGCTATCAAGTAATGTGATTTCAGGTCTGATCCCACAAGTAGCAGAATTACAGACAAAGGCTCAAATGAGCATATAATGTATACTTTCAAAACATAATATCCTTTTTAACATAATAATTGGTTGAATTTTCAATCATTTTTGATAATAAGTATCATTTGCTAACCATTTTCATAATGGATGTCCGCTAGTCTGATGAAGCTGAACCAGGACCATCTGAAATGAGAATACTGGAAGAGCTTCCTAAGTCCATGATGACCGGTGTCCTCCTGATGATTACTCCAAGTGTTATAGAATGCTGTCATAGTAGCTCTGTTACAAAATGAACTGTTTTTAGTTCTTTTATGCAAACGTTTTGAATTTATAATCCAGAAATGAGATGAGGATGCATACCACAATTACATACACAATGTAGAAACATGACAAATAAAATCCCATTCCAATAGTACATTTCATTTCAATAAAATGATTACTCAAAAACGGTATGACAAGAAAATGATAATACAACTTGATAGGTCCTGATCCATCAGCTAGTTGGATAGCGTATACATTGTCACCTAACGATTCAATCACCTTATATATGGAGCAGAGTCCCACATATCCTGAATTTTCTTTCTTCCCTGTACTCGATTTCGAATAAGCACTCTAGTTCCAACGAGAATTGAACTTTCTTTGGCATTGCGGTTAAACAGTTCTCTTCTGTATTTTGCACTTTCCTCCAAGTTGTTGCGTGCGCTATTAAAAACTGACTCCAATAATTCTACATGCTTTGTGACATATTCAGTTCTGTCATGTGGTTCCTAAGTTGACCTTCCAAGTAAATGATCAATAGGTAACTTTGGGTCATGTCCAACCATCAAAAAGTATGGTGTGAATCCAGTTGACGAGTGTACAGCAGAGTTGTAGATGTATACTAATGATGGTAAATAAAGAGGCCACTTTTGTTTTTCTTCTGTCGACAGTGTACGGAGTCAATTATGCATAGTCCTGTTGTATCTTTCCACTTGACCATTCCCTTCGGGGTGATAAGGTGTTGTTCTACTTTTAGAGATATGGTACAAGTCACATAGCTCTTTCACAATCAGACTTTCAGGCTAGCAGATTGCTGATAGGTGCTTTAATGTTTGGTAAAGGAGCTCTCGCTATAAGGCATCACTCACACTTCTTACAATAAGAATCCACATCTTTCACCATCCTTGGCCAGTAGCAACGTTTCTGAATTAAGGACAATGTTCGTTCTGCTCCTTGATGTCCAGCATCATTGTGAAGAGATTCAAGCACATGGTCTTTTAACACTGTGGGAAGAACAAGTTGTTGAATTTTTCCAGTTTCTGTTTCAATAATCCGATACAGAACATCCTCTTCAACATGTAACTTTTCATGCTGTTTAAGAAGTTTTCTGACATCTGACTGTTCTTGTTTAAGTTGACTCGTCGTAGGTTTGTTAGCGTTCCTCAACCAGTACACAACTCTGCTGATTATAGGATCAAACTTTTGTAGCGATGCTATCTCTATAGTTTGGTAACCTGGGAATGTTTCAGTGGCATGAGAAAATATTGGTTCAATGCATCCAAGTTAGAAGCAGAAAATAGATATTTCATTTGATAGTGGATACAGTGTCCTTATTTTAATGCTGTGACATAAAATATGCAAGGTTTTATATAATAGCATTGTATATCTTTCTCTATTTACAAATCTTAATTATGGGAACTACATGAGGGGTGACATGTAGAGCACTTTTCATGAACACCCGAACTTAGCATGACTAATCAACTATTAGATGTATTTCCTTTTATTTATCAGAGATTTGCCACTTACTTTCAAATCTAGTTCTCAAAAACGTAAAGGGCACATTGGGAGACTCCGATGTGACCATCAATTCAAATCCATAGCATATTCCTGAAATGTAATATGTTCATATACTGTATACTTTCACAAACATTATAAACGAGTTATGAAAAATAATGACTTGTTTCGAAATATACAAGTCAACAGTTTACAAACTCTATAATGCTTTGTAGCCATCTGTTATTCAATCTGAATTACAATGTTCAATTGTATAATAATAATACTAATTAATAATATTAACTAATAAATCATAGCCAAATTTATGTATTTTTAAATACTTATCTTCCTGAAATGAAGTCAGGGGTTTCTTGTATATTTGAAGTCAAGTCTTTGAGGGCAGCTTTTTCAAAAAGATAGAGTAGTGCTATCAAGTAATGTGATTTCAGGTCTGATCCCACAAGTAGCAGAATTACAGACAAAGGCTCAAATGAGCATATAATGTATACTTTCAAAACATAATATCCTTTTTAACATAATAATTGGTTGAATTTTCAATCATTTTTGATAATAAGTATCATTTGCTAACCATTTTCATAATGGATGTCCGCTAGTCTGATGAAGCTGAACCAGGACCATCTGAAATGAGAATACTGGAAGAGCTTCCTAAGTCCATGATGACCGGTCCTCCTGATGATTACTCCAAGTGTTATAGAATGCTGTCATAGTAGCCCTGTTACAAAATGAACTGTTTTTAGTTCTTTTATGCAAACGTTTTGAATTTATAATCCAGAAATGAGATGAGGATGCATACCACAATTACATACACAATGTAGAAACATGACAAATAAAATCCCATTCCAATAGTACATTTCATTTCAATAAAATGATTACTCAAAAACGGTATGACAAGAAAATGATAATACAACTTGATAGGTCCTGATCCATCAGCTAGTTGGATAGCGTATACATTGTCACCTAACGATTCAATCACCTTATATATGGAGCAGAGTCCCACATATCCTGAATTTTCTTTCTTCCCTGTACTCGATTTCGAATAAGCACTCTAGTTCCAACGAGAATTGAACTTTCTTTGGCATTGCGGTTAAACAGTTCTCTTCTGTATTTTGCACTTTCCTCCAAGTTGTTGCGTGCGCTATTAAAAACTGACTCCAATAATTCTACATGCTTTGTGACATATTCAGTTCTGTCATGTGGTTCCTAAGTTGACCTTCCAAGTAAATGATCAATAGGTAACTTTGGGTCATGTCCAACCATCAAAAAGTATGGTGTGAATCCAGTTGACGAGTGTACAGCAGAGTTGTAGATGTATACTAATGATGGTAAATAAAGAGGCCACTTTTGTTTTTCTTCTGTCGACAGTGTACGGAGTCAATTATGCATAGTCCTGTTGTATCTTTCCACTTGACCATTCCCTTCGGGGTGATAAGGTGTTGTTCTACTTTTAGAGATATGGTACAAGTCACATAGCTCTTTCACAATCAGACTTTCAGGCTAGCAGATTGCTGATAGGTGCTTTAATGTTTGGTAAAGGAGCTCTCGCTATAAGGCATCACTCACACTTCTTACAATAAGAATCCACATCTTTCACCATCCTTGGCCAGTAGCAACGTTTCTGAATTAAGGACAATGTTCGTTCTGCTCCTTGATGTCCAGCATCATTGTGAAGAGATTCAAGCACATGGTCTTTTAACACCGTGGGAAGAACAAGTTGTTGAAATTTTCCAGTTTCTGTTTCAATAATCCGATACAGAACATCCTCTTCGATATGTAACTTTTCACGCTGTTTAACAAGTTTTCTGACATCTGACTGTTCTTGTTTAAGTTGACTCGTCGTAGGTTTGTTAGCGTTCCTCAACCAGTACACAACTCTGCTGATTATAGGATCAAACTTTTGTAGCGATGCTATCTCTATAGTTTGGTAACCTGGGAATGTTTCAGTGGCATGAGAAAATATTGGTTCAATGCATCCAAGTTAGAAGCAGAAAATAGATATTTCATTTGATAGTGGATACAGTGTCCTTATTTTAATGCTGTGACATAAAATATGCAAGGTTTTATATAATAGCATTGTATATCTTTCTCTATTTACAAATCTTAATTATGGGAACTACATGAGGGGTGACATGTAGAGCACTTTTCATGAACACCCGAACTTAGCATGACTAATCAACTATTAGATGTATTTCCTTTTATTTATCAGAGATTTGCCACTTACTTTCAAATCTAGTTCTCAAAAACGTAAAGGGCACATTGGGAGACTCCGATGTGACCATCAATTCAAATCCATAGCATATTCCTGAAATGTAATATGTTCATATACTGTATACTTTCACAAACATTATAAACGAGTTATGAAAAATAATGACTTGTTTCGAAATATACAAGTCAACAGTTTACAAACTCTATAATGCTTTGTAGCCATCTGTTATTCAATCTGAATTACAATGTTCAATTGTATAATAATAATACTAATTAATAATATTAACTAATAAATCATAGCCAAATTTATGTATTTTTAAATACTTATCTTCCTGAAATGAAGTCAGGGGTTTCTTGTATATTTGAAGTCAAGTCTTTGAGGGCAGCTTTTTCAAAAAGATAGAGTAGTGCTATCAAGTAATGTGATTTCAGGTCTGATCCCACAAGTAGCAGAATTACAGACAAAGGCTCAAATGAGCATATAATGTATACTTTCAAAACATAATATCCTTTTTAACATAATAATTGGTTGAATTTTCAATCATTTTTGATAATAAGTATCATTTGCTAACCATTTTCATAATGGATGTCCGCTAGTCTGATGAAGCTGAACCAGGACCATCTGAAATGAGAATACTGGAAGAGCTTCCTAAGTCCATGATGACCGGTCCTCCTGATGATTACTCCAAGTGTTATAGAATGCTGTCATAGTAGCCCTGTTACAAAATGAACTGTTTTTAGTTCTTTTATGCAAACGTTTTGAATTTATAATCCAGAAATGAGATGAGGATGCATACCACAATTACATACACAATGTAGAAACATGACAAATAAAATCCCATTCCAATAGTACATTTCATTTCAATAAAATGATTACTCAAAAACGGTATGACAAGAAAATGATAATACAACTTGATAGGTCCTGATCCATCAGCTAGTTGGATAGCGTATACATTGTCACCTAACGATTCAATCACCTTATATATGGAGCAGAGTCCCACATATCCTGAATTTTCTTTCTTCCCTGTACTCGATTTCGAATAAGCACTCTAGTTCCAACGAGAATTGAACTTTCTTTGGCATTGCGGTTAAACAGTTCTCTTCTGTATTTTGCACTTTCCTCCAAGTTGTTGCGTGCGCTATTAAAAACTGACTCCAATAATTCTACATGCTTTGTGACATATTCAGTTCTGTCATGTGGTTCCTAAGTTGACCTTCCAAGTAAATGATCAATAGGTAACTTTGGGTCATGTCCAACCATCAAAAAGTATGGTGTGAATCCAGTTGACGAGTGTACAGCAGAGTTGTAGATGTATACTAATGATGGTAAATAAAGAGGCCACTTTTGTTTTTCTTCTGTCGACAGTGTACGGAGTCAATTATGCATAGTCCTGTTGTATCTTTCCACTTGACCATTCCCTTCGGGGTGATAAGGTGTTGTTCTACTTTAAGAGATATGGTACAAGTCACATAGCTCTTTCACAATCAGACTTTCAGGCTAGCAGATTGCTGATAGGTGCTTTAATGTTTGGTAAAGGAGCTTTCGCTATAAGGCATCACTCACACTTCTTACAATAAGAATCCACATCTTTCACCATCCTTGGCCAGTAGCAACGTTTCTGAATTAAGGAGAATGTTCGTTCTGCTCCTTGATGTCCAGCATCATTGTGAAGAGATTCAAGCACATGGTCTTTTAACACTGTGGGAAGAACAAGTTGTTGAATTTTTCCAGTTTCTGTTTCAATAATCCGATACAGAACATCCTCTTCAACATGTAACTTTTCATGCTGTTTAAGAAGTTTTCTGACATCTGACTGTTCTTGTTTAAGTTGACTCATCGTAGGTTTGTTAGCGTTCCTCAACCAGTACACAACTCTGCTGATTGTAGGAGGTTCCAAGGGGATATCCAAAGTTTGCATCGCCTTGACGTCAGTGGTAAGGACTCAACAGAAAGTCGGAGCAAGATCAAATGGACAGACAACTTGGACCAGAATGTTTCTGCCTTTCTCTGTTAACTACACAGAGATATGCGACACTATAGGTGAAAGACAAATTGATCAGAAAGCCTCTTCTCCGCTATAAGAAACAGACATACAAAGACAGATGACAAGACCTTGGCATGACCTTGACAAATGGAAATATGCAGACAAAGATGCGAAACTCACGTTCGCATGTAACAGCATGTGTGCCACGATAAAGATCACTCCCTGCTTAAGATACTAAGCATCCAGAAGAGGTCCATTTTGTGCAACCCCTCATCGCCGAAGTGAACGATTGCCCATAAAGTAGAAGGAAAATTGTTGAAAATGTTATCCAAATGTGTCTGTCCTTCCCTCACGCAAACTTACTAGATGGAACGTTGAACAACTATATAACCTGAAACTATTCAGTCACTTAAATTGGCATTTTACTGACCTAATGACCTAAATGGCGTTGGGTGGGATCTCAACTGCATCAAAAGAACATAACATTCATACTTTGAAAAATTCTTAAATGGAGTCATAAAATCTGGAATCAAAACAAATTTAGGCACACACCGTTTTTAAGACTGGCATCTGAGAAAAAATTCATTGTATGAATAATCAATTCTCTTGATACAGATGGTTTTCCCTCTTGAAAGCTAATCAGTTGTATCGATGCCATGAAATGTACTGAAGCATGTAATGTTGTTTGCTTACCATTCCCAATACCAGTGAGAGATTGTTCAAAAGCCAATATGACCTTGAAGCTAACTGATAACTACAATATTCACATGTAGGACGAGGAAGATTTATAAGCAATTTTACGATGTCTGAACTTTTTCGTATTTGATTTCAGTTGTTAACTTTAGCACCTAAACCTTTCAGATGACAAAAAAGGCTTCAACGAAAACAAGTATTTTTAAAACATTCTCAGTAGGAGAGTCTGTATCCAACAAACAAAATCACTCTTACAAGACATACAATGCTTCTCAAAATGTTTTACAGCAAGTATAGAAATGACAGACAAATTGGATCAGAATACGTTTGTCTTTCTCTCTTAGAAAGACAGAGCTACACAACACATAGACACCAAAAAATTTATCAGAAAGCCTCCTCTCTGCT